>CAJVQU020000010.1:858243-1421637 GCA_911387785.2 Aelia acuminata
ATATACTTAAAAGTCTATCTTTGGCAATGGTATATTTATTGTCCTTAGTAGATGAGACAATATCATATATATTTTCAACTATCTTAAGGTCTAATTGTGCAACTAGGTAATTAAATTTGTACCTTCTTTTGTGATCTCCCCAAGATCAAACTGGGCTTCGGCCTGGCAAAACCAAATTTCGGGTTTGTCTTTCCAAAAAGGTGGAAGTTTGATACTAACCTTATCAATGTTCTTCATCAAAATTTCACCATTATTTTCTTCTGTCATAATTAATTTAAGAAATTACTCAGAAACAAGTCATGGGTCACCAATCACCAAATATTTAAACATTAACATTAATTAAAACTCACTACAACAAAATAAGAAATTTTATTGAGAAACAATTCACAAAACATGACTAGACATTATTCTATTTTTTTAAAACATATGTTTTTTTTTATTACAACAATTATATACATTAAACACATGTTTGTAAATAAATAAATATTGCAACATATTGTAAATAAATATTGCAACATTTATATTAAATAAATAACTTTTGATTTTGTTTTAATTTTTAAATAATTTTTAATTTTAACAAACAAAATAATTACTTGTGGCTCATGCCGCCACAAATACTCTATTATCTTAATGTTTGATACCTGTGTGATTTTATTTTACCTTATTTTACTCGATTATTTATTTAAAACATGATACCATGACCATTTAAGAGAGTCTAATTTTTTTCTTTTTTTTCCTAGATTGGTCATTCGTCCCACTGTGCATCTGAGGGAATGAAGAATTGCGTAACCCTAATTGACCGCTATACTCGATGGCCTGGAGCCATTCCAGTGGAGGACATAATCGCTAATAGAGTTGCAGCTGGTTTTTATAACAAATGGATCAGCAGGTTTCTGGTTACTTTTTTCAAATTCTTGCGCTTTCGCATCAGATTCGGCAGGCATGCAATCTCATTCCTCTCCTTCAACGTCACATAACATCTGTTATCTATTATCACAAAATTTCGGATCATCTTCTTGTAGCTCCAGTGGGCTTAGCCACTGGAGAGGACTTACGATAAGTCCACGAGCAGTGGTCTCCTTGCTACTCAAGGCGTACCATCTTTACCTTTAATAATTTCAAGAGACCATTCACGACGCTTGAAGTTATCATATTTACTTAATACTAACTGACCAGTCTTCAATTCTCTAATGTTTCGTTTTGAATACATTCCAACTGTCTCAGGTACTCCAGGCGGAATCTAGTTCTAAATGTATTTCTGATTTCTTGAAGCCGGCGCCACCTTCGGACTGACCTGATCTATGGCATCCAAATCGGGTACAACCATTCCTTAATTATCTCGTAAAAAAATACGTGTGGTAATGCGCGTCATTTCAGAGGGTTCACCTGCTAAATATGTCAGCGGGCGGTTGGTTATTGCACCTTCGCAGTCGCACAGTATACTATACAGAGAGAGAGAGAGAGAGAGAGAGAGAGAGAGAGAGAGAGAGAGAGAGAGAGAGAGAGAGAGAGAGAGAGAGAGAGAGAAAGAGAGAGAGAGAGAGAGAAGTTTTTATTTATTACACAATTTTAAAACTTACATATATGCAATTTTTAAACTATTTTATTAGAAGATAAAAGATTCGACCACGGCCGGGAATCGAACCCAGGTCCTCTGCATCTACGTCGCAGCGGTCTTACCACTGAGCTAACAGTGGTCGAATGTTTGTCGAAGATTCCCGGCCGTGGTCGAATCTTTTATCTTCTAATAAAATAGTTTGAAAATTATAAATTAATTATCTAACGATAACTAATTACTCCATAACTACATATATGCAAGTTTAAACATGATTTCGTATATGTTATCCTTCGAATCAACAATTTACATTTATTTGATGATTCTTTATAATGCAAACAAAGATAAAATTATTAGACAGTAGGAAAAAATAAGAAAAACCTACACAAAATAAAAATTAACTAAAAGTAAAAAGAGTTAACTTAATTAAAATGAACACAATTAACTTAAGAAAAGGAATAAATAAATACATAAGCATGGAAGAAATACAGACATCAGAAATGATAAGTTTAATAATATAATTTTGGTTCGTTTCTAAGTGTAGCGTTTGAGAAAATTTTTGTTATAGTTTCCTATTCCTTGTATTAATGGGTTTGTAGAGGCTATAGTATTACTGAAATATTTGGAGGTGTGTGATAGGACAAACTGTTCGACTGTGGGTAGATCCAGGTCTTTGAGCATGGTAGATATTTTGTGTAACGGGAATAGCTGTTAATGATTCTCATACAAAGGTTCTGTATTCTTACAAGTTTTTTATACTTGGTTGAACAGGTTGAACTCCATACAGGTGACGTGATTGCGGATAACGCAAATCATATTTATCTTTTCTATTGGAAACATTTTTCCCCATCGATATCACTCATTCTTCATCCTTAGTAGGGCATAAGGAAACAAGCTTTTTAATATCCATTTCAAAGACCTCTGCTTGGACTAATACTAACAAAGTCAATTCCGCTTAAATAATTTCTGTGACTATAAGATGCCCATTAGTTCTATGCTCTGCTCTCTTTAGGCAATTAGAGATAAATCGTTTAATCCAGCCCATTAATTTAAGAATGCTCAGAAAATTTGAAAAATGTCAATAAAACCATTCAGTAGATGCGTGTAAAGTGTAGTAATTGAATGCGTGAAAAGTGGGTGGTGTGTGTTAGAAAAAGGAAGGTCAGTTCCAACCCATGCCGTCCTGGTGCTGTCGGTTTTACATAGCTGCGAGTCCTTTCACTTTGCCCCCCTCCATTTCCCCCACCTTAAGGATGAATGTTTTGGGGTCCGGCGAGTCCTTTTCCTTGAATAGTTTGATTGTGTAGTGAGATGATTATTGTTTTTCATTTCTGCTTTTCCGTTCGTTATTTATAATTAATAAAAAATTTGTATTGTTTGTGTTGTAATTTGTTTTATTTTGCATGAGAAATAGGTAGTTGATGAATTGTTATATTACATCGTTATTACCTATCCAAGTTTTTTCATTTAATCCCAACCATTTGACATATAATTTGTCTCCTTTCTTTTTTAATACTTTTTCTACTAAATAAATGTTAGGATGTTTTGTTTTACTATTATCCTGTTCATAAAAGGATCCTAAAATAGGTTGACCTACCATATCTTCAAGATTGTACATTGTGACAGGCCTTGTCTTATTAACCTTGACAATTTAAAATATTTCTGCAGACCAGTTAGGAGTGTAGCCTTTTGCAAATATACTTTTAAACTTCGATATCCTTACCAAGTCTTCGACCTCGTATTTGTTCTTTTTTATATTTGCTTTCTCATTTTATCCTAACCAGTTGACATATAATTTATCTCCTTTCTTTTTTAATACTTTTTCTACTAAATGAATGTTATTGGTAAGATGTGGGTTATTAAAAAAATAAAATGATTTACTATTGCGATATATATTTTTTCTGTTAACATGTAATACAAATATTTTTAATTTCCTGTCGATCCAAACCCTCCTTCTTTTCTTCTGTTGTTTGGCTTGTTGAAGATTGCGTCTAGGTCTGCTGGTAATTAGTGTTGAAGTCTATAGGATGCACTTGGATATGAGAGTAACTTTTTTATAAAATAAGTTGAGCGATTTTGTCTACCTGTTTAATGTGATAATCTTTGTTTGAATGATTATGCAAAATAACCTTAATTGTGCCGGGATAATCAGGGTCTATTACACCACCTATTAATTAGCAGAAAGCTAATTTTGACAAACACACTAAAAAAAATAACAATAATAAAACACTTAGGTAAAAAAAATTACCCATAACACTTCTGAAGTTTTTCCTTGCCATACTTGATCGGTCTGCTAATATGCCATAATATCCTTCAGGAAATATAACAGTTAAATAGAGTTGAGCTTGGACTGTTGATGGAGGAGGTCATGCTTCAAACCGCTCTGTATTAGTACTGTTTGTTAACCTATTTAAAGTTATTTTCTTACATTTTATTTTATATTAGCTACTAGAACTTTTATTAGTGGTTATTATTGTTCTTAAATCATTTCGATCGGACTTATTATAACAAAGTTATTAATTAGTTTCAATATGAGTGACAAAGAAGTGCAAGGAGAGGGTAATCCCGCTGCCGTAAACAAAGGAGAGGGGGGAAGCGATACTGAAGGTAATCCTATTAGTATTATTATGTCACGAATTAACTTCTATGGACAAAAGAGTTAACGATAACTTCAATAAATACAATTTAGAAATTTTAAATTTGAAAAAGGAAAATTTGAAGTTAAAAAAAGAAGTTATATCTTTAAGACAACATATTGCTGCAACCGACCAACAGAATCAAAACAATGGAATAAAAATAATAAATATTCCCCAGCTAGAAGGAGAAGATATTTTATCTATTATCAAAATTGTTAGTAATACCATTGGGTTCCAATTTGATGACAAATTAATTAACTCTTATTATCGAATAAAAATGAGGTCAGCTAAGGGTCCAATTGTTGTTAAATTTTTGAGAAACATAGATAAATTGGAATTTTTAATGTTATACAGATTAAAGAAGAGCATTCTCAATACGGAGTTATTTAATTTTAATATTGCACCACCATTACCGGTGTTTGTATCGGAGTTGTTGTCCCCTTACCGAGCTTCGCTTTTTAAGCACCTGAAGTCTCATAAAGAAAAATATAAATTGAAATATGTCTGGACGAGGAACAACAGGGTTCTAGCTAGAGAAGGTGACCAAAGTCCTATACTTGTTATACCTTCAAGGTAGGATATTGAAATAATCGCTGTTAGACACGGTGACCTGATGTCGGAGAGGGATTATTCTGGTGAGGAACAGGAGACGGAAACGGACACAAGCGAGGCGAGTAAAAAGGCTACGGAAGAAGGTACCCGGAAGAAGAGAAAAGTACGAACGCCGGCTAAAGCTAGTTTTTCACCAAGTTCAATGGACCGTTTTTTACAAAAGTAGGAGGAAATTTAATAATTTTTTACTCAGCAATGCTGTTATTTGTTTTTCTGAAACTTTTATTACTAATTTAATGTTTAATAAACCACCATGGCTAAAAGATTATACTGGATTTATCTCAGTAGCTTCCAGAACATTCAGAAAAGGTCGCCCAAGCGTAGGTCTTATATCTTTAGTAAATAAAAATTTGTGTGAGGAAGTTACATTTTCTGAATCTTCTGATAAATGTTTATTAATTAAAATTAAGGTAAAATCTTTTTATTTTTTTGTTGGAAACGTTTATTGGAGCCCTTTAGCTGATATAAATGATTGTATTTCTGATTTGATAAACATTTTCAATAAAATTAAGACAAATGATGAAATTAGTCAATATAATTTAGTAATTGGTGGCGACTGGAATGTGAGATTAGGCTCAGACGATAAAATAGACGAATTTTTATTAGAAGGTTCATATTTGTCTAGTGATAGAACTAGTTTAGATAAAGTTTGTAATTCCCGGGGTAAGAAATTATTAGATTATTTTGAGGAAAATGGTTTAATATTGCTGAATGGTAGGACACCCAGCGTTACACCTGGCCAGTTTACCGATATTACACCTAGAGGCAGTAGTGAATGATTGATTTCATTCAAGATTTAAATGTTTGCCCTGTTTCAGAACTAAGTTGCCATTTACCAGTTGTCGTAGCTTTTAATAAATTAAATAAGGAAACCCCAACAATTAAAGAAACAAAATTAGAGAAATACGGTCTAGTCTTAAATGAGAAAAGTATGTATTCTTACCAGGAAATAGTTGTAAATGCAAATAACATCTATTTTAATTCTAATTCTGCGGATGCGTTATATAAAAATATGATCGATTATTTTCTGAATTGTGCGCTTGACTCGGGACTTATTAAGCGAAAATGTTTTTCTTACCCTCGTAAAATATTTAAAGACAAAATATGGTTTGGTGATGAGTGCAGGAAAGCGAAAAAATACCTCAGGGAATGTTACAAAAACTTAAAACGTAAAGGTTACTGTAAGGAAAATTTTGATATTTTCTTTAATAGTAAAAACAATACAAACTATAAGAGACGCTAAGAAGTTTTATTTTGATCGCATACTAGACTCACTATCAGGGATCAACAATTCTAAATTGTTTTGACACATCATTAAAAATTTTAATAGACCGTATCAGGTTGAAGTAGCGGTCTCCATCGAACAATTTGTTTTTTAGTGGTTGTAGGAAAAATAAAAGGAATAAAAACAAATTGAAAAGAAAACACTATATTGAAACTTCAAAGTAACTAAAGAAAAAATAATACTGAAACAAAAATAAAAGTATCTTCTTGCTTTTAACAATAAATAAAAAGTCACTTTAAAAAGAAATAAAAGATTTTTAACTTGTCCACACAACTGAATTGAATCAATATACAAAAAAACAACATTCACCACCAACTTTTACGATTATAACCAGGTTATGTTAGGTTACCCTAATTAATGCCTTGCATATCATTATGTAATGTTCAATTAACATATCTGGGCAACACTGGTTAACCTCCTGTGGCCAGGCATCACTGCTTGGTGTAACCTCCACTTTGTTGACATGAGGTTGAAGTGCTGTTACATCACTTCCCCCCACTGACACCGTCACAGAAGCGGACAGGAAGTCGGATGAGGCGTCCTCGTCGAGTCCTGCAGCTTGCTGTAGGCTGGTCGGCTTCTGTGGCTAGGGCATTTTCGGAAGTCTTGTTTGTTTGTGTTGTCGGTGGAGTTGGTGGAGTCGGCGTATGCGCAGCTGGCGTTGAAGATGTGTCCTCCAAAATGTAGGCTGGCTTCAGTCGGTCGGTGCTGACGGTCTTCTGTTCGGAGCCTAACCTGATGATAAACGTCTTCTCTCCTCTTTAGATGATGGGGTGTGGTCCGGAGTAGGGTGGAGTCAGCGGCTTCCTGACTGCATCGTCCCGCAAAAAGACATGGGTGTAAGTCTTGAGGTCTTTCGGGATGAACGTTGTTGCTTGACTCGACCTGTGTGGAGCAGGCTGAAGGCGCTTAAAGTTCTCTCTTAGCCTGCAGAGGAATCCTTGTGGTTCCTCCGATTGAGAGCTAGTCTCCAAGAGTTCTCTGGGGAGACGTAATGGTCCACCGTAAGTCAGCTCAGCCGCGCTTGTAGAATTATCGTCGCGGACTGCGACCCTCAAGCCTAGTAGAACTGCGGGTAACAGCTCGGTCCAAGAGCTTGAGTGGATGAGATGTGCGGTGAGGGCAGTCTTCAGGGTACGGTGCCACCTCTCGATAATCCCATTCGATTACGGATGATATGCAGTCGTCCGGCAACGGCGTGAACCAATAGGTTTAGCAGTTTGGTGAGCTCGTTCTCGAACTGGCGTCCTTGGTCCGTGGTGATTCGGGCAGGAACACCAAATCTGCAGATCCACGTTCTGTAGAGGGCGGATGCGACTGTTGTTGCCGAGATGTCTGCGAGAGGTTCTGCTTCTGGCCATCGTGAGTATCGGTCCGCCATGGTGAGAGAATATCTCTTCCCATCCGATGGTTGCAGAGGTCCGATTATATCGACGTGTATATGTACAAATCGACCAGCTGGAGCGAAGAAACCTGGGGGTGTTACGGTGTGACGTTGAACCTTGGAGCGTTGACAAGCGATGCAGTTCCTGGTCCAGGCAGCCAGATCAGCGTTCATATTCGGCCAGAAATACCGTTGCGCAATTAGACGGCGAGTCCCACGAACTCCAGGGTGACTGAGGCTGTGGAGTTTCTTAAAAACTTCCTGGCGAATGGAGAGAGGTACGTATGGTCGGGCTTTCGGCGTTGTGAAATCGCAGAGAAGTGGTTTGTCCAAGTGCGGCAGCTCGATCAGCTTCAACTGCAAGTTAGGGTTCCGAAGCATTTCCGGAATCAAAGGGTCTTCTTGCTGTACTTGAACAATGCTCTCCATGTCATCCGGACTCCTGATTTCCTCCAACCGTGAAAGTGTATCAGCCACCTTGTTTTCTTCTCCTGAGACATGGCGAATGTCGGTAGTGAACAGACTGATGAAGTTCACATAACGAATTCGTAGAGGTGTCGCTGTCTCAGGCTTTTGGTAAAAGGCATATACCAAGGGCTTGTGGTCCGTCAGGATGCTGAATACACGACCTTCGATACTTGGTCTAAAATGCTTGATAGCACTGTAGATCGCAGTGAGCTCGCGGTCGTAGGCGGAGTATTTCCGTTGCGCTGATGTGAGAGCTCTTGATGTCTCGCTGGCATTGAGCGATGTCTCGCTGGCATTGAGCGAAGGCTTCCTCTGCTTCTGCAGTCCACTGAACGGGAGTGCTGTAGTTCCTCTTGCTGTTTCCGACGAGTCCATGAAGAACACGCTGAACATCCGCTGTTCTAGGGAGGTACCTTCTGTAAAAGTTGATCATCCCTAAAAAGCGTCGAAGATGACCTTTTGAAGCTGGAAGAGGGAACTCGGCGATTTGGTCTACCTTGCTCGTGAGTGGTTTGGTCCCCTGTGAGTTTACTAGAAACCCTAAAATTTCAATTTCAGGCTTACCAAACACTGACTTGAGAGGGTTGATAGTTAGCCCGTGCTGGTCCAGTCGTCTGAAAACTTCTTCCAAGTGTCCTCGGTGCTCTTCTTCTGATTCCGAAGCAACCAAAATGTCGTCCAGGTAGACAAAGACATATGGTAAGGCGAGGATGCTGTCCATCAGGCGTTGGAAAGACTGGGCTGCATTGCGTAGTCCGAAGCACATCACCGTGAATTCGAAGAGGCCGAAGAGAGTGATAACCGCAGTTTTCGGGATGTCCTCAACTGCCACGGGTACCTGGTAGTAGGCTCGATTGAGATCTTACTAAATATTGTTTTGCCAAAGAGATTAGTATTGAGCGCTTGAATATTTGGCACGATGTGATATTTTTTTCGACGATATGTAGTGGGCTCGCCCAAGGCCTGTTAGATGGCCTGCAGATTCCTTCGTCTACCATCTTTAGGAATTCTTCTCTGGCTGCGTTGTATCGACTTGGAGTTAGGTGCCTGGCTTTAGAGGTGAACGGTGCACCCTTCGTCTCAAATGCTTGATGGGATGCTTCGGCTCCTGTAGCACAGCTGATGGGCGGGTAATAGCCGGGTATTTACGAAGGAGTTCGTAGTACCATTCGCCGCAGGGTACTGAGTGCACAGAAGGTGTCATATTGTGGTTGAGGTTGCCCTTTGATGTAAGACCGGTTTTTGCGTCCACAAGCTTTCGACCCTTAATATCGACCAGGATGTGGTGATGGAAGAGGATGTCTGCTCCGATGATTGGGTTGCTGATATCTGCTAAGATGAAAGACCAACGAAGTGGGCGTCGGAGTCCGACGTTTAGGTTCTTCTTGACCTCTCCATAGGTCTTGATTGGCGTATCGTTGGCTGCATATAGCGTAAAGTTGGCGGGGTGTTTGCGCTCTCGTCGCACTCTGCTGGGAAGACCGATATTGACGCTCCAGTTTCGACCAAATATCGCTCTCCCGTGTCCGTATCTCTGACGAATAATCGGCGGTGGTGGATGTCAGCGACGGAGTCCGCCTTCTCAGTCGCTGAAATTAGTTTCCCTGCTGGGGTCTGCTGGGCTTCCAACTGCAGGGTTGTTGACATTTGCGAGCCTTCTCCCTGAAGCGGTGTTGGTAATGTTACAATAAAAATTTACGATGTGATTATTTATCGATCAAAACAAAAAAAATTCAGAGAGTTTGAAAAGATGTATATATTATTAAAAATTTATGAAAACGAAATATTGGATACACGTATAAAATATGTATACGTATGGTTTTTTTTGGGTGCAGTTTTCGCTCAATGGTGAAGACGTTTGAGCGAAATATCCGGAAGGAGATATAGCCAAAGAAACCACATCTAATCACGGTGGATAGTCGAGGAGCGAGGGACCTAGCCTAGGACGGCCGCATCAACCCCGCTGGTCATTCAAAAGACAGTAATTATTACTATATTTGTTCTTGTGATTTTGATAAACAAAATATATTAGTTATTAAGACTCTAGTATTAAGATTTATTAAAATTACTTTAGGTTAGTTAAGAAAAGGAATATTTTTTTTGTATTTTTAAGTTTAATCCAGCTGGTTTGATTTTTGTTTGCTATTTAAATTACTTCTAATAAATTTATGTATGGTTGTTGTTACATTATCTCTTATTTCGTTTCTTGTTCCATATAAATAATTTTGTTTAGAGGTTTAGAGGTTACGATTAATTTAATTATGACTCACACTCACACACCTCTGAATTTCTTTTAGTGTATGACAAAATTTATAAGGTGGTTTATTAATAATTAGCAATAAGCCAGGTTAGCCGAAAGGTAAGGTAACAGATTCCCACCCAGGTGATCTGCGTTCGTATCTCCCTCTGGTTAGTAATCTTTTTTTTTCTTTTTTAAAATATAGTATATTTATTTAAATTTCAGTGTACAGTCAATATTTATTAAATTAACGATTATTATTATTAGCATGATTATTATTATTTCTATCTTTTTAAAGGGGTTTCACTATTTTCCTTTCAAATAGAAAAATAAATTGTATTATATTTTTCTTAGAAAAAATAGTGTGGCGTCCGAAATAGATTTGAACGAATAATTAAATTTGGAGATCGTACGGATTGTCCCTAAGATTATTCCTTATTTTTTTCCTTGAACCCTGGCCGTCTCCCCTGAGCGTAGGCACTTTTATTTTGTTACCCAATAATTTTGGTAACAATTAATGGCGCTACAACAGGGACTCTAATACAATAAAGTACGATAGTATATTTAATTTATAGAGAAATAAGGTATTAAAAAAAAAAAAAAAAAAAAAAAAAAAATTGTGGTAATGAATTTGTTTATTTTTTTTTAAAACAAATTAATTATAGGAAGAATTATTAATATTTTTTGGAAATTTTTTTTTGTATGCATAATATTTTTTTTCTTTGAATATATTTTTGGGTAGCATCTTTTCTTTTTGTTTTGTGCAAAATGGATTTAGATCGTCTAGTAACAGATGAACTGGAATATGAATTAGCGATTAGAGGGGTAACGGGAGTAGCCCACGCTGATGAGATGCGGAAGCGGTTACGAACATTACTCAAATTAGAAGCGTGTAATAAATCGATTATCCCCCTGGTGAGCCCGTGGACTGCTAAGGAAGATATCAAGGCGTGTAGAGAAAAATTAGATTGGGCAACAAATAAAATCCCTATAGCTTGTTCAAAATCAGAATTTAAAAAAATAGACACGGTTTTACAACATGTCATCAATAGATTAAGACGGTTAAACTCTCCGGATAAACAAGAAAAAAAGGAATCGTCGGATCTAATTCAGTCATGTATTACATGTTTCGAGGAATTGGAAGAAAAATGTCTGACAGGTACTAAGGCTGCACAGGACCAGGCGGCCACGGAATCACCTGCTGAACAAGGAACAGTAGAACAACCCCTGCAACCAAGTCAAGGTGGATTGAGTACTGTTATTAAAAAGACTTAAGTACCCACCAGAGATTGGGGAATTACTTTCTCAAGAGACGGAGAAGGACCTAGCGTTAACGCATTTATAATGCGAATTGATGAAATTAGGGAGTCGCGGAACGTTAGCGAAACGGAGCTATTCCATTCGGCGTTTGATCTTTTTAAGTGGCCAGCATTAGCTTGGTATAGGGTGGTGAGAAGAGAGGTTCACTGTTGGGATGGGTTAGTACAACAGTTGCGGAATCAATTCGAACCTTTTGATTATGAAGATCGTCTTTGAGAAGAGATTAAAAGACTTGATAACTCAAGGACCTGCCGAGCCAATAGGGATTTACGTAGCTGTAATGAAAAACTACTTTTATCGCCTACCAACACTCCCGACAGAAGAAATAATGTTAATGACAGTCAGGAAAAATTTACATCCGTTTTATACCGATCGTTTGGCTTTACACGAAATTGACTCTTTTGAGGCACTGATAAATCTAGGGAGAAGACTGGAGGATGCGAAGTGGAGAGTAGAAAGTCATCGTCCCCCACCCCCTGTCAAAGGCTTATTAGAACCAGATCTGGGGTTCGTTGCTATGCATCGGAAGCAGAATAGCAGTCAAGTGAGGTGACAGTTAGCAAGGACAGTAAGATTCCTTCTCGAAAGTTTATGTATGAACAATGCTGGAATTGTTCGGTAGCTGGTCACTCTTTTCGGTATTGTAGGCCCCGAAAGACAGTATTTTGTGAAGATTGCGGGCAAAAAGAAGTTACTAGGCAGAACTGTCCCAAATGTACCAGTAAATCGGGAAACTTGTCAGGGGACCGATACAAGTTCACTACTGAACAGGAATGGCGAGAATGGATTGCTGTGGTGAAATCAGTAATGACTGGAGAATCGTTAATGCCAATTAATCTCTTCACGAGGACCAAAGACAGGCGGCCACATCTGCGGGTGAAGATATTTGGTACTGTAATGACTGGCTTGTTGGACTCGGGTGCTACGAGATCTATTATGCGGTCGGATTGTTGGGCTCGCTTGGCATTAATTGGGGTAAAATTGAATTATAATGTCCCATTGACAATGACAGAAGCTGATGGTACCGAAATTCCCATTATATGAGCAGTTGAGCTTCCGGTAGAGCTTAACCATAAGGTTAAAGTTGTTGAATTTCTAATTGTAGAGAAGTTATCAACAGAATTGATCTTGGGAATAGACTTTTGGAGCAAAATGCGCTTGGTAGCGGATATTCCGAAAGGCCGTAGGGATTTCGGAGAAGAGGGCCCTATGAGTGTGATGAGCGCGGAAGTTTCAAGCAGTTTAGTTTGCCGAAAGAAATTGTTGCCAGAAGAGGAGGAAAACCTAAAAGAGCTGGTAAGTAAGTGGAGTCGTTTGCTTTCAGGCAAATTGGGTTGCACGGCAGTTGAACACGTTATTGATACGGGGGAGGCTAAACCCATTAAACAGCGGTATTACCCGGTATCACCGTTTATACAAAAAATTATGTACCAGGAGTTGGATCAGATGCTGCAAGATGGCATAGTCGAGCCATCCAAAAGTGCTTGGTCGTCTCCCATGGTGTTAGTGAAGAAACCGGATAAAACTTATAGGTTCTGTATCGACTTCCTTCAACTTAATCAAGTGACAAAAAGGGATGCTTATCCTTTGCCGTATATCTCAAGTATTTTGGACCGCCTTAGGGATGCAACATTTCTGAGTTCGTTGGATATCAAGTCTGCATACTGGCAGGTTCCCGTGGAGATTGGAAGCCGCGAGAAGACAGCTTTTACAGTTCCGGGAAGAGGATTGTTCCAGTTCGAGAGAATGCCATTCGGATTACACAACGCCACAGCAACCTGGCAACGGCTTATCGATAACGTTCTTGGACCAAAATTAGAGCCGTTTGTATTTGTTTATTTGGACGATGTTATAACTCAAGTTGATTTAATGTTAAAAGTAAGGCTTGATTTGATAATTGATATTTATTGAACACACTAATTTATAATTGAAAGGGTTATGTACAGAACATGGTTCACACATAATGTTAGTAATAACAATAGATAATTGAACATATGTTTTTTTTCCACAAGTTAATTTATGATCTTTCATTGCCAACATAATATAGTTGGTCACTATAGTCCTCCCACCCTAATTTGGCCAACCACATATTCACTTAGATACTTCGGCGGTCGAGTTTAGCGGCTTGATCTTCTAAGGTTTGGAGGATCCAATTGATCTTCTCTAACCGCAGGGGCTGTTGGGTTCTCTTGCAGTTAATCTGGAGTTATTTGAGGACGATGAAATAGCTGTGGATACTGTTGCATATCATTGTCTCTATTTCCAACAGGTTGTAGAACATTTCCAATAGGGGGTTCTCCTCGGGAAAATGTAACATTTCTTAGTTTTACTTCACTCTGTCAGAGCTGATTGATGGGTCTCTTGAGGGAATAGCTGTTGTCTAGCTTTATAATGTAGTGAAGACGACCAAGCTTTTTGTCTACATCACCAGGGCGCCATTGTTGTTTGTTGTTTGCGTAGTATCGGGCTTGTACTCGGTCACCCACATTAAGTTGTCTTGCTGGTCCTGTTGGTACTGAAGATTGCTCGATGATAGGAGGCATGAGAGCATCCAGTTGGATTCTGATTTGCCTATTCAGGAAAAGTTCGCTTGGCGTTTATCCATTGATGAGTGGTGTCGCCCTGTACCTGAAGAGGATCTCGAGGATTTTCTTCTTCATTGGGAGAGGTTCATTTTCCATAGCAGCTAGTCTGTGTTTTAAGGTTTGCACATTCCTCTCAACGAGTGGGTTAGTTGCAGGATGGCCAGGTGCGATGAATTTTCGAATGATACCCGCAGCTGCACAGAACTTCTTGAACTCGTCACTTGTATATATTGTGGCGTTGTCACCGACCATGACATCTGAGAACCCGTTTCGAGCAAAAACCTCTTGCATTAGGTCAATAGTTGATGTTGATGTTGGAGGGGTGGTACACGGACAGATCTCCGCCCATCTTGATCTTGCATCTACCATGATCAGAAAATAATAATTTTGATATGGTCCAGCATAATCAACATGTATACGTTGCCAGTTTTTTCTCTGGTTCCATCCATGGGTGAAGAGGAGCTTTCGGTGGACTGTTCTGGACCTTTGCGCAGTCAGCGCATTCTCTAACTACTCGCTCGATGTCCTTGTCGATTGATCTCCAGTAGACATACCGTCGTGCCAACTGCTTCATCTTTGTTACCCCGATGTGGGTTCGATGGAGTTCATGGAGAACGGCTGGGCACTAAGCAGTTGGTATCACTACTCTAGGTCCTCTGAATAGAACATCTCCTTCGACTGTGAGTTCGGTGTTTTCTACTCGGTTTCTGCGAAGATCTTCAATCAAGTTGGATAATTCTTCATCTTCTTGAAACGCTTGTTCGAGAGCTTGATGTGTCTGGGTTGAAGTTTCGATGTGCTGGATTGATGCTTCAAAAATTCGCTTTACTTCTTTGATAATGGCTGTGTCGATCCGGTTCTGTAGGGGATTGATTGGGGCTCTAGAGAGACAGTCAACATTAGAGTTTTGATCGCCCTTTTTGAATTTCAGAGAATAGTTAAATCCTGAAAGGAAGGCAGCGTATCGTTGTAGTCTAGCTGATGTCATTTTCGGTATTTTCGAATTTTGATGTAAATATCGCACTAGTGGCTGGTTGTCAGTCACTAGTGTAAAAGGACGGGCGAACAAGTACTGGTAGAAATGGTCTACGCAGAAAATTATAGCAAGGGCTTCCTGTCGAGTTGCGAATATCCTTGTTCAGCTGGAGTTAAGGATCTGGAGGCAAATGCAATGGGCTGTTCCACTCCATCTACGACGTGAGAAAGAATCCCTGCCACTCCATATGGACTTGCGTCGCATGCTAGTTGAATTGATAGATGTGGATCGAATGGAGTGAGAACTTGATCGCTGGCGATTTCTTGCTTCAAGCGGAGCTTCATGTTTTGCCGACCATTTGAATTTTATGTTGTTTTTCAACAGATCGCGTAGAGGTGCTGTGAGAGTTGATGCACTTTTGATGAAGCGGGCGTAATATGTAACCATGCCTAGAAATCGTCGAATAGCTTCAGTGTTTTTAGGTCTAGGCATATCTACGATTGCAGCAATTTTCGATGGTGCTTTTGATATACAATTATGCTTGACTACGTGGCCCAGGAAGTCAATTTCTTCTTGAAACAGGACGCACTTTCGACGATTGAGGTGCAGGTCGAATTTTTGTAGCTGTTTCAGGCAGGCGTCCAAGTTTGCTGCACATTCTTCTTTTGATTCCCCGGGGACAACTATGTCATCGAAGTAGTACTCGCATTTTGGCACATCACGGAGAATTTGATCGATTTTGCAGTTGAATTCTGCAGGAGCAGTCTTGATGCCGAAAGACAGACGGTTCATGCGGTAGGTGCCTTTATGTGTGGTCATGGTTCGTCGCATTTAATATGTAGGTAAGCCTTGTACAAATCTGATCGGCAGAAATATCTTGAATTGCGAAGGCTGTTGAGGATATGATTAATTTTCTGAACTGGGTAGTGAGCGTTTACAAGCCTTTCGTTCACGCCAATTTTATAATCGACGCATAAACGTACCCCTCCATCGGTCTTAGGGATGACGACCAATGGTGATCCCCAGTCACTGGTGGCCACTTTTGTTATGATTCCAGCCTCTTCCAAGGATTTGAGCTCCTTTTCGACACGATCCATGAGAGCATAAGGCACTTCTCGTTCTCTTTGATAAATTAGTTTCACGTTTTCTCGAAGCTTGAGGGGGACTTGGAACCCAGGAACGCAGCCTATCTTCTCTTCAAAAACTTGGGGGTAGAGAGCGCTGATCTCATCGATGTTGTTGATTTGTCTGTTGGCTGAAAATGGAGAGGGTAGATTATCGATTGACTGCAGGTTGATATTGAATCGTCTGATCCATGCGCGACCAATGATTGCAGCATATTCGTTCGGAACGACGTATATTTCGTCTTCGATCACGTTGCCATTGTATTTTGCTGTTACCTTGATTTTTCCGTCCGGAATAAAAACAGTTTGAGTGTATGAACGAAATCCTATGTTGGTGGGCTGCAATGGAAGTTGAAGATTCAGCTCGTTGAACATGTTCCGAGGTAAAAAGGTGTACGCTGAACCTGAATCATCTTCAAACTTGATATTTCTGCCATTGACATCTACAGTTGCATAATAGCGGTCGATGTTTTGAGAATGGTGAGCGTTTTGGTAGATGTCTATTAGGTGACTTACACCATAGTCTTGGGATAAATCAGATTCGGAAGATTGATTTGACATCGAAAATCTTTAAAGGGTTTCTATTTGATTTGTTGATCCCGACTTCTCTTTTTTATTCAATATTAAACGCATGCATACCTTCTTGATGTGCCCGGACCTCTTGCATGACTGGCATTATAGTTTTGATTTGTTGATCTGACAGTCCTTCGCCAGGTGGTTGTCTTTGCCACATCGCAAACAGCAGCCGACAATGTTAAGAGCAGCGAAATCAATTTTGGATGAGCGAGATTTGGACTTTGACCTATCCCGGAAACGTGAACGTTGATGGTTTGTTTTCGGACAAGTGGACTGTTTTTCATGGTCAATCTTATTGATATCGACAGGTTGTTCAGGAGCGATCATCCGAGAATTAATTTTAGAAGCTTCAAGTGCGATTGCCTCTGTAACGATGTCCTTGAAGGCACTCCTTGTTGATCGCAAGACATTCCCACGAATAGAATCATCTTTAAGACCCCGGACAAATTGAGCCCGTAAGAATATGTCTGCAATTGAAACTTTACAGTGACATGGGGAAATAAAGTTACATTCACTTATTTTTGATCTGAGTGATGTCACGAATTCGGCGATTGTTTGGTTTTCCGGCTGGTACATTGATAAGAATTTGTGCTGAGCAACTAGCTCATTTTGAGGAGGAGAAAGGTGGTCTTGAAGCAATTTGGTTAATTCTTCGAAAGTATGATCAGTGGGTTGTTTAGGTGCGCCTAGAGCTGCGATCATGTCGAAATATTTTGAACCAATGGAATTCTAAAGCAGCCTAGCACAGTAAGCCTTATTAGATAGAACTCCTTTCATTGTAATGTAGTTTTCAAACCTTTTTAGATATGTTTTAAACGATTCCTTATTTGGATCAAAAGCATCGAAATTTGGAACAAAACCTGTATTCAACTCTGTATCGGAACCCTCTTTTGATACTGATAATTGTGAAGCTTGCTGGGTTGATTTCACTGTATTGATTAGTTGAGTGATGAGTGAATTTTGTTGCTCCATAAATTTCTTGAATTGATCGGGATCCATTATTGTTAATAATTTTATTGATTGAAAAAAAAAAAATTATATAACTTATAGAAAATTTTACTAGAAAGCTTGATTTAATAAACAAAAACAAAAAAATATGTAACTTCTTGAAATTTTGATTTAAAATCTTGAATAGAAAAATTGATGTCGGCCTACCTTCTCATCTAATGATTGTTGATAAAATTTCTTTACCTCGTCACCAATTTTGTTATAACTCAAGTTGATTTAATGTTAAAAGTAAGGCTTGATTTGATAATAGATATTTATTGAACTCACTAATTTATAATTGAAAGGGTTATGTACAACACATGGTTCACAAATAATATTAGAAATAAAAATAGATAATTGAACATGTGTTTTTTTTTCCCAAGTTAATTAATGATCTTTCACTGCCAACATAATATAGTTGGTCACTATAGACGATATTATTGTTGTATCCCCGACTTTCGGAAAGCATCTAGAACTTCTTGAGGAAGTTTTCGAAAGGTTGAAGGAAGCGAATTTAACGCTGAATTGGGAGAAGTGTCAATTTTGCAGACCCGAGCTTAGTTTTTTAGGCTACATCGTAAATGAAAGTGGACTTCAAGTTGACCAGGACAAAATAAATGTGATCATGAATTATCCGACACCGACTACTGTTAAGCAAATTCGACAGTTCGTAGGCTTAGCATCGTGGTATCGTCGATTTGTCCCTAATTTTTCCACCATCATCTCACCGTTGACATCACTCCTGAAGAAAGGTATAAAATTTATATGGGGACCAGAGCAGGAACAGGCAATGAACTTTTTAAAAGAGAAGTTAGTTAGCGCCCCAATCTTGACTTGCCCAGACTTCAATAACCACTTTTTTTACAAACTGACGCTTCCTCAACCGGGTTGTGAGCTATTCTCTATCAAAATTTGGATGATGGTGAAAAGGCCATTGCTTAGGCCAGTCGTAGTCTTACTGCTTCGGAAAGGAAATACAGTACGACTGAGCAAGAGTGCTTAGCGGTCCTATGGGCTGTAGAGAAGTTTAGGCCATATCTAGAGGGCATGGAGTTTACAGTGTTAACAGACCACCAGACATTGAAGTGGCTGAACAGTCTAAAGGCCCAAGGGAGATTAGCAAGATGGGCCATCAAACTTCAGCAATATCGGTTCAACATCTTGCATAGGCCAGGTAAACAGAACGCGGCAGCCGATGCGCTTTCTCGACTTATGAAGACTCCTCATGAAGTCAGTGGCTAAACTTGAAGTTCAATATGAGCAGCTGGATCCATGGTACCTCAGGATGTTGGATAGAGTGAAGAAGAATCCGGCAAAAATTCCCAACTGGCGTATTGATGGCTGGAAGCTTGAAAAAAAAATTCCTAATCGGAAGAAAATTTTATCGGATGAAGAACCTTGGAAGCTAGTGGTGCCTAAGAGTAGTAGGAAGGATGTTTTATTTGACCATCACGATAGTCCAATCTCAGGCCACCTTGGTGCGTTTAAGACGTTACAGAGACTACGAGAAAGACACTACTGGCCAGGAATGTTTGCCGACACTTCAAGATATGTAGCGCGGTGTCAAACGTGTCTCGCATAGTAACCTGTACACCGTGAGCCTTCTGGATTGATGGGGAATGAAAGAGTTTTTACGAGGCCATGGCAAATAGTTGCCGCTGATATCATGGGACCTTTACCGATGTCGTCGTCCCAAAAGAGATTTATTGTTGGGTTCTCTGATCTCTTTACAAAATAATCCTTGTTCGAAGTCTAAAACGGTGGCCGAAATTTTTGAAAGGGAAATGATTTTGACGTTCGGCGCACCCCAAATCGTGATTTGTGACAATTGCCCACAATATAGAGGTAAGGAGTTCCAAAAGATGGCAGCTGATTATGGAATCAAAATTTGGTATACGCCTTATTACCATCCACAAGCGAATCCTATAGAAAGGACCAATCGAGTTATGAAGTCCCTAATATCGTCCTATGTAAAAGACAACGAAGACCCTAATATCGTCCTATGTAAAAGACAACGAAGACCCTAATATCGTCCTATGTAAAAGACAACCAGCGTTCCTGGGACAAGCACCTATACAAATTCTCATTTGCTCTCAGAACTGCCGTACATGAAGTCACAGGGTACTCGCCAGCTTATCTAAACTTTGTGCGCGAACTCCCTAGATCAGGACATGAGCACCCTCCGATCGGCGATGAAGAGGTTGTGCCAGTGCTAGGTGATAGGAAGGACTATGCGGCTAAATTCAAGGATTTACCTGTTCTTTATGAAGAAGTTCAGGACAGATTAAATAGGGCATACGAGAGGAGCAGCGAAGCTTACAATTTAAGACGACGATTCCAAGAGCACAAAGTGGGAGATATTTTTTGGAAGAGAAACCAAGTTCTTTCCGATGCGGCGAACCATGTTAGCAGTAAGTTAGCCCCGGCGATTACAAAATGTAAGGTCGTAGCGAAGATAGGCTCTCAGACTTATCAGTTGCAGGATATGGATGGTCGTGATGTAGGTAGATGGCATGTCAAGGACATAAAAATGAATCCGGCAGATAATTAATAAATGGTTCAGATAGATTACGAAAAAAGAAATCCTTTTTTTTTAGGAAAAGGGGGGGTTGTTAATTTGCGATGTGATTATTTATCGATTAAAACAAAAAAAATTCAGAGAGTTTGAAAAGATGTATATATTATTAAAAATTTATGAAAACGAAATATTGGATACACGTATAAAATAGTTTTAAAAAAATATTGTAAATTAGTTAGTTTTAAGTTTCGGAAAATTTATGTATTTATAATTTTTTGGTGGAGGGGAAAATTAGTGTTGTGTGGGGGCCCGGAGCTTCGTTGTTTTTTAAAAAAAAAAAGAAGGGACCAGCTGGTCGAGGAGAGTGGTCGAAGGGAGTGTGAATTGAAGAGAGCGTACACCTCGTGGTGACCAATTCTTCGGAGCGATTTCAGTGGTTTTTTAGGATGCAGTTTTCGCTCAATGGTGAAGACGTTTGAGCGAAATATCCGGAAGGAGATATAGCCAAAGAAACCACATCTAATCACGGTGGATAGTCGAGGAGCGAGGTCCCTAGCCTAGGACGGCCGCATCAACCCCGCTGGTCATTCAAAAGACAGTAATTGGGGGCGTTTCTTGTTTGAAGTGCAATCCTTCCCCGGTGAGAATTTTGTCTTCCCCTCCAAACGGGCAAGACGAAATAAATGGAATGTATATAAAAAAAAAATATGGGCAAGGTGGGTTTTGCTGTAAGGAAAAAAAAAACAATGGTGATAATATAAATTAATAAAAATAAAAACATATCATGCAAAGTGAGATTAAATTAAAATGAATATAGTTTGTAGGTGTTGGTTTAAAATAAATAAAAGGCCCTTCCATGTTTTACAAAAAATAAATTATTAAAGAAAAAAAAAAGGATTAAAAAAAATAAATTGATAACATTTAACCCCCAAAATTAGCATACAAATGCTCAAAGAAAAATAAGAAAACAGCTTAAAACAAAAAAAGAATAAATTAGAAGAACAAAAAAAAAATTAATTAACTTCTTTACAAAATAACGAAAAAAAAAAAATTAATTTATCGCTTGTACACAAAATTAAATAAAATAATTGTCCATTAAACTAAATCTTCTTCTTCGAGAAAAAAAAAGAAATGATTTTCTTCGACGTATGTTCTCGTTAGAAAAAAAAATGGTGAGTAAGGAGGATACTACCTTATTTAGAAATTCTCATTGTATCCACTGTTGTGTTAAAATACATCGTCCTTGTAGATATAATAGATCTTGATATGCAGGATCATAACATATTGAAATTGATTCAGAGATTGAAGATGAGACGAGGTGAAACGATAATGGTGGGTGAGGGCACGATTGGTGAGAATATAAGTGTGCCCCGTACAACTCGCATACTACGACTAGTCACGGCGTTATCGCCGTTGTTGTGGTCCTTAATACCACTATTATATTGTTTCTTCATAATATTTCTAAATAAACATACTATTTACAATGCAAATGTAATTATTATTTATTAACCAATAAACTAATAAAATAACTCCGGGTGATGACCCGGAGGAAAGTTTTCTTGGAGATGGTAGTTCTCCAGTTGAAACAATGTTATGAAGCTGCGGGTCTTAACATTAATTTCCGAAAGACGGAGTATATGGCTGTTGGTGATAATGAGGGAAACGATCTGCGCATAGGTGATCAGGTGTGCAAAAGAGTCAATGCCTTTAAATATCTCGGATCCTTTCTGGAAGATGTGGGGACATCTGAGGTTGACGTCCGCAAAAAGGTGGAACTTGCAAGGAGGGCTACTAGGATGTTACACCCTGTTCTCTGGAACAACACCATCTCAAGCGAAAACAAGCGACGGATCTTCTCGGCCATAGTCGAGTCTATATTAACTTACGGATGTGAAGCATGGTCGATGAATGCTCGCTTGTATACCAAGGCTCGGGCCGTTGAAATGGACTATTGGAGAAGATGTCTCCAAATAACAAGGCTAGACAGAGTCCGAAATGAAGAGGTGAGGCAAAGGATGGGTGTTGTGGAGGATGCCGGAAGAGCATTGGTCGTACCGAGTCCTGGACAGGCAGCCGCCCGGAAAACGTAAACGAGGACGACCGAGAACAACCTGGATAGAAGGAGTCCATGAAGAGATGACAGGCCGAGGTCTACAGGAGGGAGACTGGGCTGATAGAGAGGTGTGGAGCTCAGCTCTGATCTGAAACGGTATCCCTTTCGTTGGAGCACCGAGAAAAGAAAAGAAAAATAAACTAATTAGTAATAAAGAAAGAAAAAATCATTAAAACAAATGAAAGGGCCTGGGAAAATGAAATAAAATAAAATTACTTATGAGAAAGATAAGAATTGACTAGGGCTTTAACATACCGCCCACCAAAAATTGTAAAATTTTTAAGAATCCTTTTCATCAGGAAATAAAGGGGATAGACGGGAAACAGGTCTGAGGAGTTCCGTCTTTGCTGTTTTCAACCTAACAACCCTGACTACTCCGTCCTTCCCAGGATATGCAGTGGGCCATTGTAGAGGGGGCACGTTGGGATCCCTCAGTAAGACTAATGTACCTGGTTCAATTGGAGTATTCAGCTTTGTCCATTTCACCCTTTGCTGAAGGCAGTTCAAATAATCCAGTCGCCAACGGTTCCAGGTATCAGCAAGGCAACATTGCAGGGACTTCCATTTAGACAAACGGTTCCGAGGAACATCAATAATCTCGGGTTCCGGTGGGGCGACGAGGGGTGCTCCGATCAGGAAGTGTCCCGGGGTAAGAATTTGATAGTCTTCGGGATCAGACGACATTGGATGGAGTGGTCGAGAGTTTAGGACCGCTTCGATCCGGCTTACGACCGTGGCTAACTCTTCGAATGTTATTGGCTGGGTACCGAGAACACGAGTAAGGTGATATTTGCAGGATTTGATCCCAGCTTCCCATAATCCACCGAAGTGCGGTGCAAAGGGGGGTATGAAATGCCATTCCACTTCCTTAAGCGTAAGGTAATTCCTAGTTGAATTTATAACCTCCTGGGTGTTCCACCACTTATAGAGTTTTTCCAGCCGACTTGACGCTCGGACAAAGTTAGTCCCGTTATCGGAAAAAAATCTTACTCAGCATACCTCGACGAGCCACGAATCGGTCTAAACACGCCATAAAGGCGTCTGTACTTAATTGCGAGACTACTTCAATATGTACCGCTTTGGTGATGAAACATACAAAAAGGCATACATATGCCTTACCTAAAGCAGCCTTCCTCCGTTGGGATTCCTTAATGAGGAAAGGACCAGCGAAATCAATTCCGACATTAAGGAACGCTCTCCCTTGTTCAAACCGAGACGAAGGCAAGTCGCCCATGATAGGATTCACACTTTTCACTCTCAAACGGTGGCAAATTGAGCAACGATGCAAACGTGATCTGACGATCCCTCTTCCAGCGATGATCCAATATCTATTACGGAGCAAGGAATGAAACAGCTGAGGGCCTGCATGGAGATAGGCGCGGTGGTAATGGTCAATTAGTAAATTTACAAAGTGTGATTTATTCGGCAACAAGATGGGATGCCTTTGGTCGTAGGGTATGGGAACATGACGTACTCTACCGCCCACCCTAACTAAACCAGCGGGATCAACGAAAGAATTTAATGATCTTAATGCCTTCATTCGTTCCCCATGGATATTCGTGAAGCCTTCCGAAGCCTGAATTCCTCTGATAATGGCCTCGGTCCCTTGTCGTATTTCCAACTATGATAGTGGACCCGATCTTATCAAATGTCTATTAGAAGCGTTTTGTTTAAACCGAATGAGATAGGCAAATATTCGGATCATACGAACATATGATGAGAACCTTTCTATGATATTGTTCAATTCATTTACGACGATTTTAGTTGCAAGCATCGTAATTGTCTTGGTCTCGGGCAATTCCGACGGATCCGTAATAAACGAATGGGTATATATCGGCCACTCTTCCTTTGAATGACTAAGCCACGTCGGCCCGTTCCACCAAGCTGTGTTACGAGGTAATTCCGACGGACATATGCCACGCGAAGCTACATCGGTGGCATTATTTTCAGAAGTCACCTGATACCAGGAAGATACATCAGTAAGCTCTAAAATCTTTGCAACTCGATTTGCTACGAAGGACTTTAAACGAGAATGAGGTAGATGAAGCCATGATAAAACGGTCTTGGAATCTGAACATAAGACTGTGGAAGACGCACTCCATTGTGCCAACGTCTCTTTGAGCGAAATTAATGCCTCTACCAATAGTACAGCGGCGCAGAGCTCAAGCCGGGAGATCGTTAGATGCTTAAGGGGCGCTAGACGGGTTTTAGCATAAATTAGGTGAGAAGAGAAACGACCGTCTTGCAATTCCAAATAAGCGTACACGACTGCAGTGAACCCCAACTCGGACGCATCAGCGAAGCCAACGATAGTAACATTCGATGGATAGTCTATAAAGAGGCATCGAGGGATACGGATTTCACCCAAAAGCGCTAGATTTTCATAAAACTTTTCCCAGTTTCGCCTGACAGGAGGTGGCACAGGGGTATCCCAATCGAGACGCATTTCCCACAATTTTTGCAAAATAGTTTTTGCCCTAAAAATTGCTGGGGCTAAATATCCCAATGGATCATAAATTCTGGCGATAGTGGACATAATACCCCTCTTCGTTGGTACGCACGATCTAGGCGTCACTTTATAAGATAGAAAATCGCTCTTTGGTTCCGATTGGATCCCAAGCACTTTAACAACGGAGTCCTCCATATTGGAAACCGATACAGGGGTTTCTAATATTTCTTCCGGCACGCTGTCGAGTAGCTGCGGGCAATTGCTACTCCACTTCTTCAATTCAAACCCTCCTTTTGCCAACAATAGTATTAGATCCCGTTGCAGAGCAATCGCGTCTGAGATCTCGTCCATACCCGTTAACAAGTCGTCTATATACATATGTTCACGCAATGCGTGCGATGCCTCGGGGTAATTTTTGCCATCCTCTAACACGAGTTGTTTGATTACGCGCATTGCTAGAAAAGGGGAACATGATAGACCGAATGATAACCTATCAAATCTATACTCCGTTAAGGCATCAGTATTTTGGAATCGGTAGAAAAAGTGCTGATATGCACAGTCCTCAGAAGCCAATCTTATTTGAAGGTACATTTGGCATATGTCCACTGACATGGCAATGCGGGGTTTACGAAATGCAAACAAGACATCCTTTATGTCGCGCTGTAATTTGGGGCCCGTCAGGAGATGGTCATTTAAGGACCCGTTACTCGTTGCTGCTGATGCGTCAAACACTATTCGAAGTTTGGTTGAAGAGCTGTCCTTAAAAACAGCATGGTGATGGAGATAGCATTTTCCGGGTGGAGTAGCGCGTGATATGTAGCCTTTTTCCAAATGTTCCTGAATAATCTTAGAATATTCCAATTGTAACGGACGGTCTTTTTCAAATTTCCTTTCCAAAATTTTAAAACGATGGAGTGCGCCGAACCTAGAATCATTTAGTACCGGAGGACATCCGTTAAAAGGAAGCCTCACTGTGAAACGACCGGCTTCATCGCGTGAATGAGTATTCACAAAATGCTCCTCACATTTAGCATCCAGAGGGTCTGATTCTTTTACGTTCATAACGTTCTCAGTCTCCCAAAATTTATTTAATATTCGGGGAAGATCATCGCAGTGGGAGCAAGAAACGGCTGCGCTATGAAGAACGGTACTGGGGCAAGATTTATGGAAAGATTTTTCATCAATTGGGCCAACTAGAATCCAACCAAAGATTGTTTCCAAAGCACTGGGGGCCCCATATTCCGGTTTTATATTTCCCGAACAAAGTATTTGGGCAAATATATCTCCCCCGAGGAGAAAATCTACAGGTCGGGGTTCATGAAAATTAGGATCAGCTAGGTCCAAACCTCGAAAATATTCTATGATATTGCTCGAAACAGGACATGTGGGCATATCTTCACATATTCGCTCAATTACTATAGCCACCGTGTCTAATTCGGGAGAGGAAGCCTTTCTTGGAACTATAACACAGGGTGCTTCATATTTGGCCCGAGGAATTGTTTGATTCCCAAACCCGACTAATTGATGTCTGCTACGCGCTAATGTCAAATTTAGCCTTTGAGCACATTCTTATGTTATAAAAGAACGCTGCGACCCACTGTCGATGAGCATTCGCAAATCATGCCAATGACCTCGATAATCCCGGATCCTAGCTAAAGCTGTGCCAAGCAAGACATTTGTCCTACCAGCGGACGTTGACAGTATAGCGTTTCTAGCTAAGGCAGAATCCGACGGGTCAGACGGCATTGCCGATGAACTGGGAGAGCAACGCGAAGTCTCTGCGTTTTTATTAAGATTATTTACCCCTTCCTGCTTTCGATAAGGACGAGATTGAGTAAGCTTCGGGTCTGGTAACTCGGACTTATGAATCTCACGAGGGAAAAAGTGCAGTAGGAAGTGATGTCGTTTACTGCAATAACGGCAAGATACCTGAGATGGGCACTGATTCGCGAGATGACCGGAAGCGAAACAATTAATGCAAGGTTTCAAGCTCCTAATTCGGTTGCTGCGTTGTTGTGGAGTCAGTTTTTTAAAGTTGGAGTAATCATATATCCGGTGGTCACTTTTACATATCGGACATTTAACCGATTGCTTTGGGGAATTAGAAGTCATTAATACCTGTCTAGAGCGAGTACTATACCCGGTATTTGATGCAGAATTTGAGAGAAGGGCCTCTGATTGCAATTTGACCGCCTGTCTTTGTATATAATCAGCGAACTCCTCCCAATTCGGAAGCTCATTTTTATAGCCGTTTTCCGTTTCGAAACCTTCCCTCGTCTTGGTGTCCAGCATCCTTAGTGCCAAAGCTCCTCACTACAGCTGAGAAGTGCTCAAGATTAGGAAGGTTACCCTTAAGTATCGGCTTGAAATTTAAAACCCTCGTCAGGAAAAAAGTAGCTTGTATTCGCTTACTATCATATTTTTTTACTAATGATTCCCATGCTTGGTTATACCCTGACTCCGATATTGAAATCGCCGAAATATTTTGTAAGGCTGGCCCCTTTAAGGCTGATTTTAAGTGGTGAAATTTTTGAATATTATCTAAATCATGTCTTTCATGAACTAAGGACTTAAAGGTTTCCTTGAATTCCTGCCAGCTACCTATGTCTCCAGAAAATGGTTGTATATTAATAGCGGGTAAACGGTAATGGGGATAAACATCCGCGACTCTATTTACCACAGACCGTTCAATGTATGATTTATCTGTATCGCTGAAAGGGGTAATTTTGAGCGATAACGCTTTATAATATGAAGACCGAACTTCGTTCTTTAATTCTTTTAGCCTTTCTCTCGAGGCGTTTAATTTTTTCGCAAGAGAGCTAGCCTCTAAAAAAATCGATTCAAAACGCTCATATGTAGCGTCGATGCGCGAAAGGCGCGCCGAAAATAAAGATTCGCAAGAGGGGTCAGTAGGGAGTTTCGAACCTATAGAAGTGGTCTCCATAATATCCACGGCTAAATCATCTCATTGCTCCTTTAGATCGTCTAGCTTAGCTTCAAGATCATCATTAGTAGGTTTAGGTCCCATGATTTGAGGCAATTTTTAATTGTATTTAACGAGAAAGAAAAAAAAAAAAATTAGAGAATAGAAAATAATAATGTAACTTCAGACACAGGTGGGTTTAAAATAAAAAAATAATTTACAATCATAAAAGCATTTTGGAGCACCTAAATAATTTAATAGTACCAATATAAGGCCGAAATCTAAAAAAAAAAAAAAAATGATTTTTTTTCCTATTATAAGGCCCAGAAATAAATAAAATTATTTTAAGCGCTGATATCCGGCCCGGAGGACCAGAATAATGTTGGGGCAAGGGGCGTTTCTTGTTTGAAGTGCAATCCTTCCCCGGTGAGAATTTTGTCTCCCCCTCCAAACGGGCAAGACGAAATAAATGGACTGTATATAAAAAAAAAATATGGGCAAGGTAGGTTTTGCTTTAAGGAAAAAAACCAAAACAATGGTGATAATATAAATTAATAAAAATAAAAACATTTCATGCAAAGTGAGATTAAATTAAAATCAATATAGTTTGTAGGTGTTGGTTTAAAATAAATAAAAGGCCCTTCCATGTTTTACAAAAAATATATTAATAAAGAAAAAAAAAGGATTAAAAAAAAATAAATTGATAACGGTTAACCCCCAAAATTAGCATACAAATGTTCAAAGAAAAATTAGAAAACAGCTTAAAACAAAAAAAGAAAAAATTAGAAGAACAAAAAAAAATTAATTAACTTCTTTACAAAATAACGAAAAAAAAAATTAATCTATCGCTTGTACACAAAATTAAATAAAATAATTGTCCATTAAACTAAATCTTCTTCGAGAGAAAAAAAAAGAAAAGATGTTCTTCGACGTATGTTCTCGTTAGAAAAAAAAATGGTGAGTAAGGAGGATACTACCTTATTTAGAAATTCTCATTGTATCCACTGTTGTGTTAAAATACTCATCGTCCTTGTAGATATAATAGATCTTGATATGCAGGATCATAACATATTGAAATTGATTCAGAGATTGAAGATGAGACGAGGTGAAACGATAATGGTGGGTGAGGGCATGATTGGTGAGAATATAAGTGTGCCCCGTACAACTCGCATACTAAGACTGGTCCCGGCGTTATCGCCGTTGTTGTGGTCCTTAATACCACTAGACACCATATATATGATATTCTTTCTTCATAATATTTCTAAATAAACATACGATTTACAATGCAAATGTAATTATTATTTATTAACCAATAAACTAATTAGTAATAAAGAAAGAAAAAATCATTAAAACAAATGAAAGGGCCAGGGAAAATGAAATAAAATAACGTTACTTATGAGAAAGATAAAAATTGACTAGGGCTTTAACAGTAATTATTACTATATTTGTTCTTGTGATTTTGATAAACAAAATATATTAGTTATTAAGACTCTAGTATTAAGATTTATTAAATTTACTTTAGGTTAGTTAAGAAAAGGAATATTTTTTTTGTATGTTTAAGTTTAATCCAGCTGGTTTGATTTTTGTTTGCTATTTAAATCACTTCTAATAAATTTATGTATTGTTGTTGTTACATTATCTCTTATTTCGTTTCTTGTTCCATATAAATAATTTTGTTTAGAGGTTTAGAGGTTACGATTAATTTAATTATGACTCACACTCACACACCTCTGAATTTCTTTTAGTGTATGACCAAATTTATAAGGTGGTTTATTAATAATTAGCAATAAGCCAGGGTAGCCGAAAGATAAGGTAACAGATTCCCACCCAGGTGATCTGCGTTCGTATCTCCCTCTGGTTAGTAATCTTTTTTTTATTTTTTAAAATACAGTATATTTATTTAAAGTTCAGTGTACAGTCAATATTTATTAAATTAACGATTATTATTATTAGCATGATTATTATTATTTCTATCTTTTTAAAGGGGTTTCACTATTTTCCTTTCAAATAGAAAAATAAATTGTATTATATTTTTCTTAGAAAAAATAGTGTGGCGTCCGAAATAGATTTGAACGAATAATTAAATTTGGAGATCGTAGGGATTGTCCCTAAGGTTATTCCTTATTTTTTTCCTTGAACCCTGGCCGTCTCCTCTGAGCGTAGGCACTTTTATTTTGTTACCCAATAATTTTGGTAACAGTAAAAGCACAATTTTCTGCTTTTGCTCCGTGAGCGGCTACGTTGCTGGCTTCTTGGTCTATTTCCTCGGCTGCGAAACCCCTGACTTTTAAGTTCACTGATTTCTAGGCCTAGTTTCCGGATCATTTCTTCGAGGTGTGAAATAGAAAAAGAGGAATTGGGTTGTGTGGAGTCTGAGTTTACCTGGCTGACACTGGGTTCGTAAACTTCGGCAATGCGGTCCGCTATCTCCGCTACCCTCTCCAGGGAAGTCTCAGTGGTTACCGGAAGTGTGGCTTGCATTCTCTCAGGTAGAGCTTTGAGCCACATATTTCTCATTAGTTCATTCGAAACGGAACTACCTGCAAGCCTTTTTAAAAAATGGGATGGCCGTTCTCCGTCCTCAAGGTGCCTATCTTCTAGAAGCCGCCTTATCCTTTTTATTTTTCGATTCGGCATAAATGGAAATAAGTCTGCCTTTAAGAATCTCATATGGTTCTGCCGGCGGATTTTTTACTATGTCGGAGACCTGTTTTAAAATTTCAAATTCTAAGTTCGCAACTACTATTTGAAATTTAATCCGAGAACTTGTGATCTTAGATGTAGCAAAAACGGCCTCAGCTTGACAAAACCAGAGTTCAGGGTCAGCTCTCCAGAACGAGGGAATTCTAACACTAGCGCTTAACTCACTCTCTTCTGTAGGTGTGCTTTCCTTGGGGTCCATTTCATTCGTTCCGGGGTCACCACTTTAGTGTTTGTAGGAAAAATAAAAGGAATAAAAACAAATTGAAAAGAAAACACTATATTGAAACTTCAAAGTAACTAAAGAAAAAATAATACTGAAACAAAAATAAAAGTATCTTCTTGCTTGTAACAATAAATAAATAAATAAAAAGTCACTTTAAAAAGAAATAAAAGGTTTTTAACTTGTCCACACAACTGAATTCAATCAATTTACAAAAAAACATTCACCACCAAGTTTTACGAATATAACCAGGTAATGTTAGGTTACCCTAATTAATGCCTTGCATATCATTATATAATGTTCAATTAACATATCTGGGCAACACTGGTTAACCTCCTACGGCCGGGCAACACTGCTTGGTGTAACCTCCTCATTGTTGACATGAGGTTGAAGTGCTGTTACAGTTTCTTTTTATAAAGATTTCTATTCTGGGAAGGATTTTTAAACTGATTTTTTCCCCACAAATTCCGTTTTAGAATTGGATGATCCCATAACTTTAAGTGAGCTTCAAAAGGCAACCATTAAAAGTAAACCTAAAAAATCACCAGGTTCTGATAGTTTACCATATAAAGTTTATAAAATAATGCCTCCTAACTCGGAATACTATCTGCCGAATAACGTTGTCTAACATGCGATCATTCTGGAAAAATGGGCGGAATTCTGCTATTCCATTTATATAATAAAGGTGATGTTAAAAACCCTGCTAATTATAGAGGAATAGCTCTAATAAACTGTGTAGTTAAGTTGTTTACAACAATCTTAGCTGATAGAATTACTTAATGGGCTGAAAAACGTCATTTGATACCTGAAGAGCAAAATGGTTTCAGGGCGGGCAGAGGTTGCATAGACAGTGTTTTCACTTTAAATTAAATAATAAATATTTCGCTCGGTTACAAGGGCAATACTGTTTTCCCGACATTTTTTGATTTTAAGCGAGCCTTTGATTCGTTAGGTTATACAAAATTATGGCCGAAACTCCACTATCTTGGCTTGAGTGCTAAAATAATAAATATTCTGTCGGAGCTATATAAGGCAGCTGCTTTCGTTTTAAAAGATGAACATAAAACGGAGTCAGTAAAACTCACCCAAGGGGTGAGTAAAGTGTGTAAATATTACACACTTTAATTAACTATATTTTATTATTATATATTAATTAATAAACTAAATATCTATAAATTACTTTGTTTGTTTGTTTGTTAGTTTAACGTCCATTTTTATGCTACTTAGGCTAATCGGACGATGCTACAGTGGGAGTCCTAAATTTTGCCTATCCAGGTATACTTAGGATAGGGATCTTTAACGAGGTACCTGACAACGTACAGGCTCGGGACCTCCATTTTACGTCCTATCCGAGAGACGGCATAGCTAAGGATTTTTTACTCCCATTAAAAAATCCTAGGGCCACCGCTGGAATTGAACCCGCGATCTTTAGTATTGTAGGTTGCCATGCTAACCACAGCACCACAGGTGACCCCGAAATTACTTTAATTTATGTTTTTATATATTATTTTCACTTTTAATTTTACAATATAATTTTATTTATTTCTATGTATTCCACTTTAAGAATTATTTATGATATATTTGTATTAGGATATGTTAATTATTATTAATTTATTAAGCTTTTATTATTTAGTTAGGTAATTTTGTTCTTCTTTTTGTACTTTATTTTGTTCCTATTTTTATTTTTATTTATGTATCATTTCATGGTAAACATTTAATTTACTGCTATTAAATTTTACATTGTTCAGAGAAAATTTGAACTGTACATTGTATGCGTATAATATGTAGTTTTACATGGAGTACGCACAATTATTCAATAAACTCCTCTTGCATAGGGCGTACTATGCAAGAGAGAGAAAAAAAAAATATATATATATATATATATATATATATATATATAATATATATAATATGCGTTTACATATATAATATGCGTTTACACTGGACCCACTTTCTTCTCCCGAAAAATAGATACCCCATTCTTTTAGGGGAATTCGGGTTTTCTTTATCACCGTCGTTGCATTCGGAACATCATCCTGTCTGATCCCTGAATATTCACTGGTACGTTCTTCCGGGTGTTTGGTATCATTGGCTCGATCCATATCGATATATAACTCAAATCCATATATTATATAACGATATATAATATATATCGATAATATATCGATAATCACATGGTGAATACTGAATTTAAAATTACTAATTTTTTCTCTCCGTTTTTAAAATCATTTTTGCAAAGGAAATTGAAGTGATTTTTGAATATAATCGCGAGAGGAAGTTCTGGGAAGTCGCCACCTGCGGTAGAATCAAAAAGCTGATCTTCAAAGTGACAGATTTAAAAATGAGCAAGTAGTAAGATAGAGGTTGAATAATAAGAGGAACCAACGAGGTAAATACCTAGTTTAGAGTTCATACGTTTATTTGGTTCACTAAAAATGCATACCCAATAGTATATCGTAAGAGAAATAAAGAAATATGAGGTCAAATGTTTCCAAAAAAGTTATTACCGGCCAAAAGGTATGGGTTCTGAGATCTAGGGGCTCTATTCAGGAAGCAGTTGTAACCTCTGTGATGTCTGTAGCGGCCACAGGAGGCGGGGATAAGGAATTAGTCCAGGTAGAGTGGCTAGGCGAAGAAGGTAAGGTATTGGGTAAAACAGTATCAATCGATGATGTAATTCTAAAGATACCCAAGATTCCAAATCCGTCAAGAATTACAAATGACCAATTAAACGATCAGGAACCGGGCTGTTCCTCTAGAACTACCGATAAAACATGTCCCATATGTAGTCTAAGTTACAAGGGTGATAGGGGCCTCGGAACCCACATTGCTAAGAAACACCCTCTAGAGGCTAATGACAATAAGCTAAGAAGATTAGTTAACATTGAGGGTACGAGTAACGAGAATGGAAAAGACGAGAGTGATGGGGTAAAGAATGAAGTAAGTAGATGGTCGGCTACCTTTAAAGTTTTTCTACAAAGAAATGAGTTTGATAAAGCGGACTTTGACAGAGAAGTGGGCAACTTCCTTAGCTTCTTAAAGGGCATCAATGCTGAATTGCCCGGACCACAACACCCTGCCGTCAAATTCTTCAAAATGAGGAAAAAAAACAAAACCGTTATAGCCGACAAGGGCGTGGGAAAAGTTTCGAATCCACAGAGAGCGAACAAGGCGGACAGGAACCGCAGGCAACAGCAATATCAGTATGAAGTGGCTCAGTACAATTATTATAACAGGCAGAAGAAAGTTGTTCAAAATGTAATGAATGATTATATGCTCCTTATATACAGATGCTCCTAAACAGTGCCCGTTAAAAATAGCTGAAATCGAAAATCACTATAGAAATCTTTTCGAAAGGAAAAATTCCTACAAACGTACCGATTATGAAAAATGTGCCCCGAACCCAAATTTAATATCCATCGGCATCCAATCGTTTAAAAAAGCGATTAAATCGACATCACTAGATACATCTCCGGGTCCAGATGGAGTTCTGATCCGTACAATAAAATACTTTGACGTATCTCATGTCATTAAGACTATTGCGGAGATCATGCTGAAGAATGCGTAAGTTCCAGAACCTTTACGTCAAGGGCGCACAATCTTGGTCTACAAGGGGAAAGGAGATATCAAAAACATGTCGTCTTGGAGACCTATAACGATCTACTCTGTTGTGCGCAGGATCATAGAAAAGGTTCTAGATCACGAATTATGGAAGCAAATCACTTTCAGTAAATACCAAAGGGGCTTCATCAAAGGCCTACCGGGGACCCACGTCAATGCAAGAATCATCGAAGCCATCATTAAACATGCCAAGCAAAAGAAGAATGACTGCGCAGTAGTGTTTCTCGACGTCGTGGGAGCATTTGATAACGTAGGGCACGATCATTTGAGCTCACTTGAAGCTAGAGGGGTGTCAGCAGACCTAAAAAACGTTATCGCAGCTCTCCTAAGCTCCAACCAAATTAGGATTAGTACGGGAGCCCTCTCAACAAGCCAGATTAAAGTGCTTCGTGGAGTACCACAAGGAGGGCCCTTATCGCCTTCACTATTTAATCTGGCTATTGATCATGTATACCGCGATCTTTGTGATCAAGAGTTCTCAAATGCAAATGGATATAAATTAACCAGTGACCAAGAATCCATGGTCCTCACGGGCTTCGCGGATGATCAGGCTGTCACGGCGCGCGATAAGAGTACTGCTGAAAGAGTTATCAACAGTGTACAAAGGCTGCTCGCAGAGATAGGTCTATCTATAAACCTAAAGAAAAGCGTAGGTCTGATAATAAGTAAAGGAGAGCTGACGCAGAGTACTCTCTCTCTTGATAATGGAGATACCATTGAAACGATTAAAGCAGGCGATTCTATAAAATATTTAGGTTGCAAATTCTCAGGCGAATTAGTTTTTAACGAAGAGGCTATAAGTAAGCTCAATAATAACCTAAAGAAATTGGTGAGCTCTAGTCTGCTCAAACCAGAGCAAAAGATTAACGTGGCAAATCAATATTTATTTCCTATGTTAACATACCCTCTCCAAACTGCGCCTCTCTCAAAAATACCTCAAGCGATATTAGATGGTATTGATGTAAACATCCGCAGGAGTGTGAAAGCCATCATCGGGCTCCCAGCTAACACCTGTTCAGGGATGCTTTACGCCCCGAGGAGATATCGGGGACTAGGCTTGATCCGCTGCCAATGGGAGGCTCCTCTGCAGCATTGGTCCATTGCCCAGCGACTGTTAAATATACCGGACGCCCTGTTTCAGTCCACTTTCGATTATAGAGCGGAAATCGCTGAATGTGCGGAAAGACTTGGAGTGGATCAGGGCAACCGAAGCGTGAGAGCTCTACGGCAGTCGCTGAGAGAACGTTCTTTTGACGAATGGGCCAAGTGTAAATGGCAAGGCGTTGGAATTACGCATTTTAGGGACACACCAAAGGCAAATAAATTTATTTGTCAAAAACAAGTACTCTCAGGGTCAGAATGGTCCAATGCCCTAAAACTTAATATTAACTATGCGCCTTTGCGTGGGGTCCCTGGAGTTAGCGGAGAGTCTAGAGAAGTTGGGTCCCTCTGCCGCAAATGCGGCAGAGAGTCTGAAACACCGGCCCATGTGCTGGGAAAATGCCCCAATAACTCCCTCCTCATAACCCGCCGACACCATAGGGTCAAAGAAGAACTAATAAGGTTCCTTAAAAGAAGGGAATACAAGTGCTTCGACGAGGTCCATTACATTGACTCCGATGGATCAGTAAGGTATGCTGATATTGTAGCCTTCCCCAGGACAGGAAGTACAGCACTGATCCTTGATCCGACGGTAAGATATGAGGGCAATGACCTCGATCAGGCAGGTGCAGTTGAAAGGGAAAAAAAACAGATCTATGAAAAGTGTATCCCTTTCTTAAAAGAAAAATTCCGTGGAACCTTCGGAGAGAGAGATTTCACCGTGAGAGGCCTCTGGTTCGGGTCTCGCGGATCAATTCCGAGATCTACATATTGCTTCCTAGAAGAAATAGGGGTCGCAATAGGTGATATAGGGATCTTGGCCGAGAGCATAATTCTTGACTCCTTGGGCATTATCCACCATCACCTGTATAGCAACTAACTTTCGAAATGGAATTTATATTATAATTATTTGTTTCTGAAAAAGATCCAAAAATTGTAATCCAACCCCTGATGACAATATTGATAAGTTAAAAAAAGAAAGGAAAAGAAAAGAAGACCAAAAATGGAACGAAAAAATAGGAAATTTAATGTCCAAACGGATTGATTAGTATGCTGTGTGTCTAGCAATCCTATGAAGTAGGGCAGCACTACTTATCAATAAAGTATTTCTCTCTATATATATATATATATCTATATATCTATAGATATATTATTTTTTTTTTTTTTTTTTTTTTTTTATTGTTTTCCCTTATGGTAACCCCATAAAGAGACCATTTATTGTTGTATACATGTCCCATGCCTTTAGAGGCATATTACATATATTACAGAGTTTCTTGTTTTTTACTATCAATTAAATACAAAACTTTAAGAAATTATGAATTCAAACACAAAAACAAAATTATAAAACACAAAATTATAAAAAAAAATAAAAAAAAAAATTATAAACTAAATAAAATAAAACAAAAACTAAAAATCTCCTACAAGCACAACAAGATTGCCCTATATATTGCCATCAGGCCAGACAGACATCTTAAATTTAGTAAATAGTACGTGTTCAATTTCTGGCCAGTTACCGCGTTTCAGTATTATGTTTCGTATCAGTTCAAATCTTTTTCTGTCATATAGTTTGCAATCGTAGAGTATGTGTCTGAAGTTGTGAACTTGTCCGTCTTCGTCACAGGTGTCTGTATCTATTATATTAAAACGTTTTAGATAGTGTTTTGTGTTTCCGTGTTCTGTGAGAAATTGTGTCAATGTTTGTTCTGTACTGTGTAGTTGTTTAAAGTTAAGAAGTGTAATTTGTGGGATGTATTTATGTAAACTGGGTGATTTGGGAGATGTTCTCCACATATCGTTCCACTTAATGACCGATTCTCTAATTATCATTTTTTTTATGTGAGATATGGGTGCTTTGGTATAAGTGGGCAACAACTCATCGCTGTTAGCCGCCTCTTTCGCTAAGTGGTCAGCTCTTTCGTTGCCCTCTATACCTGAATGCCCCTTTACCCATTTTACTGTGGCTGATTTTTGGTGCGTCAGTAGCTGAATTATGTGATGTCTGATAGTTTCTGTCAGTGAATCGTGAATGTTTGTGTTAGTAAGTGAGTGTAGGACGTTCATGTTGTCAGTATGCACGATTATTTGTGAGTTGAAGTCAGATGGGTTCGCAAGGATGTGTTCCAGGGCCTTCAAAACAGCCAATTTTTCTCCTTGGTTGTTAGAGCACCAGGGCGCGAGTTTGTATTGGTACTCCAATACATTTCCGAATCTGTCCTTTCCTACCCAAGAGCAAACTTTTCAACCAGCAAACCTTTTCATCATCCTTGCTACCGTCTGTGTATATGTCTGTTCTATCAGTGTCTTGTGATGAAAAGTCATTGTTCACTTGTGATTGTACCTGTGCGTATGATGTGGGGTGTATCCAGTAGTTCGTTGAAAGCGGTAGTTCTATGTCGTCGTGCAATATATGTTTGTAGTTCGAATGTAACTTCTTAATTCTGTATAATTCTGTCTTCTCGTCTATAATTAAATTTATCGGTAGCAACCCAGCAAGAAGAATAGAGGCCTCATAAGAGAGAGTACTGAAGCCTTTGCATATTTTAATCGCAATAAGTCGCTGTAACCTTTTCAACTTATCTAAGTTTCTCTTCCGACTTACTGCAGATTGCCAAACATGACTACCATAGATAATTTTTGGTAATAGAGCGGCTTCATAAATGACTTTCAGCATCTCAGATCTGAGGCCCCACCTTGCTCTTGCTGCAATTGCGAGTCTGTTGATTGTCTGTAATACCTGATTGTAGACGTTGTCAGTATGTCTGTTCCAGTCCAGTTTTCTGTCGAATAGTATGCCGAGATATCGAATCACGTCAGTTTTTATTAGTCCAACAGAATTTAATTTAATGTCAAGTACAGGTATTGTCCTTTTCCGAGAAAAAATTATGTATTTCGTCTAGTTAGCATTAAATTGAAGTTTGTTAGTCTTAGCCCATCGTACTAGTCTAATAAGTATTGTATTCGTAACGGCTTCTAGTTCACTGAAGTTTTTTCGTTTCACTAAGACTAAAATATCGTCAGCGTATGCTAATATTTTCGTGTCGTGAGGTAAGTCAGTTTCGAATATTGTGTTCACTAACACATTCCATAAAAGTGGTGATAGGCATGATCCTTGTGGAGTACCTAGGTTAGTTTTTTGTTGATAGAGTAAGAGTTCGTCTGTATTGTCAAGGATCTGTTGTCGAAATACTTTTTAATCAGTAAGTATAAATTTTGCGGACAGTTGTACTTCTTCAGGTTGGTCAGTAGAGCCGGCCACCATGCGCTGTCAAAAGCACCTTTTATGTCAAGGCTAACAACCAGTAAATTGCTTTTTTTATCCATTGTTGTTGTAATGTGTTCGGTCAGTTCGTGCAAACCATCGTCAGTACCAGTTTGAGGAAGAAAAGCGAACTGTCGTTTGTTAAGTATGTTATTAGTCAATAGAAAATATATGAGTCTATTTTTAATAACTTTTTCGAATATTTTTCCTAGAACTGGAAGGATGCTAATTGGTCTTAGCGATATACCGTCACTTTTAGGTATTAGCGTTAACCTACCTTCCTTCCAGTTGGCTGGAAACTGTTTTCTATTGAAAAAGAGTTTATAAATTTCAATTAGTAGTTTAGGAAAAATTTCATAAATTTTTGAAACTATTGTAGGACTAATTTTGTCAATACCTGTGGATTTTTTCAAATTCAAATTTTTAATTACATCCGTGATTTCTTCGTCCTCAAGAGGTAAGTCGTCGGTAGATGTAGGAGGAATATTAATACTATCACGCATAATTTGGTGTTCGTGGCAGTCAGTATCAGACCTGTCATTTTGTATCATGTAACTCAAAATTTTCGCCAGAGTTTCGCGTGTGTCTGTTGTATATTGACCCTCGTTATTAATTACAGTTTGAAGTAATGTCACAGGTTTCAGTTTGTTTGCCGAAAATTTGTATGGCCAGCTCCACGCTGTACAGTTTGTCGTGAAAGTTTTCCAAGATTCAAATTTTGATTGTTTGATCAATTTCTCGTATTTCTGTTTACTTTGTAAGTACTCTCGTCTTCTTGTCTCTCTTAATATTTCATCAGTTTTTGTTTTTTGGTAAATTTTCCGTAGTCTGTTAGTCTGTCTGCGTAACTTCGTTAGCTCATCATTCCACCAAGGCACCGTACGATGATTTCCTTTAATATTTCTATTGCCTGATTTTGCCATTGTCATATTGCATGCCTTAATGATCGATCTGGTTAATTTAGAAGAAATAACGTCAGTCGGGATATGTGCCATTTCAGTTAGTATCCTGTCTTCAATTTCTGTAAAAACACATGGTTGCGAGTTTGTTTCTAATAAAAAATGTTTTTTTAATTGAAAGCCCAAATTAATTTTGAATCTGTCCCAGTCAGCTTTATTTGTAAGGAATACGAAATTATTTCCGTATTCTTTTATTTGGCTGTAATTTTTCGTATGTAGTTCGTAAGTTATAATATTGTGATCCGAGAAATCAGTTTCAGCAGAAATAGTCCAATTACGTATGTGGTAGTCACGATAGATTTGTGCGTTGAGTAAAGTCAAGTCTATGTTGCTTTTACCCATTGCCCCTTCAAAAGTATTAATTTCCGAATTTATGTTTGCCAATACTAAATCGTGAGTCATGATAAAATTTTCTAATTCAAAACCCCTAAAGTCCGTTTTTTTGTCATACCAGAATTTTGATCGTGCGTTATAGTCCATACTGATAATTATATTTCTATTTGATTGATTAAGCATAATTTTAGCCAATTTATCTAAATCTGTATTGATACGATTATTTCTATCAAAATATGCACTAATAACTATGAATTTAAATTTATCAATAGTAACCTCAACGCAAACAAAGTCTGAATCCGAAAATTGGGTAACTAAGCAACAGTCAAATTTTCTGTTAGTAACTACGATACAAGCTCTTGGGTTATCATTATGTGATAGTGATTGAAAAACATTATAACTATTATAACCTACTACTTTATTGTTGAGTGTATAAGTTTCCTGTAAAAGTAATATGTCAATGTTCTTTTTGATGGTGTAATATTGTAAGAAATTTAATGTGTATTTAGAGTGGTGTGTGTTAAGTTGTAAAAAATTTATCTGTCTATGTACCATTAAATTTTGTCATAAAAATGTAGTTTTATAGTAAATATAGTTAGTTAGTAAGTACTTACAGTAACGGTATGCTGTAATTTGTATTCGCAACAAGTTTCTGTATCTCCTTAAGGTATGAAGGGCAACCTCTATCAAAAACTGCATGGTCCGTCGGGCGTTTCCTGTGACTTGTTGTGTGCTTGTTGAAATGATCACAATTTATGCATTTTAGGATTTGAGATTTACAGTCATTAACTTGGTGGTCTTCTCCACAGTTTGAACAAGCCACCGTGCCGCGACAATCCCTGCTGCTGTGGTGAAATTTTAAATATTTGCTACATCTTCTAATTCTAAAGTAGTCCTCAATGAAAACCTTTTGGTGCCCAAGACTTATCCTGTTGTGAAGTAGCAATTCCCTGGTGACGGCGTCCACTTCGATGACTACATGCCGGGAATTATTTCTTCTCGACGTCAGAACCAAAATAGGACGAATCTTCTCCCTATTTAGGGCTATGTCTTCATTTTGGGCCACGAGTTAGTCAACTACGTTTGTTGAGGTTATATAGTCTTCCGTGTTTCTAATTACGAGTCGTGGATTTCGTTTTGTTAATTTATGGTATTTAATTTTTGTAGAATGATTTATTGCCTCTTCAATTTTCGTTAGGTCACTTTCTTTGGAGGTATGAACAATAAGTGATCCACTTCTTGTTTCCGACACTTTTTCGAAGCCTATTTTTAGCTTTCTTGGATCGATCAAGGTTTTGAACTCCGAAATAGTTTCTTGAGGGCCTATGGTATCATTGGGCTTGATAATAGCCTTAAAAGAGGGCCGTTTTTGAACCATGCTAACCGTTTGCTTTGTCATTTGTGAAAATGTGGGGGGAGCAGTTAGGTTATCACGGATAGGTTCATTATAATTTGATGAATTACCTGCAATTTCTGATAAAGAATCAACGTGTTTTTCAAGCCTTTGGATACTGAGGCAAACCTGTTCTCTCAAGTCTGTTCTTAGTACTTTATACACTGAAACAGCCTTCAAAGTTTGTAGAACATATTTTAAATCAACTGCAAGTTCAGCCATCTTGTTGAGATATTCGATCTATAGATATATATAATATATTATATATATATATATATATATATATATATATAATATATATTTTTTTTTTTTTTTTTTCTCTTGCATAGTACGCCCTATGCAAGAGGAGTTTATTGAATAATTGTGCGTACTCCATGTAAAACTACATATTATACGCATACAATGTACAGTTCAAATTTTCTCTGAACAATGTAAAATTTAATAGCAGTAAATTAAATGTTTACCATGAAAAGATACATGAATAAAAATAAAAATAGGAACAAAATAAAGTACAAAAAGAAGAACAAAATTACCTAACTAAATAATAACAGCTTAATAAATTAATAATAATTAACATATCCTAATACAAATATATCCTAAATAATTCTTAAAGTTTGCCAATGACCCTACTGGGTAGAGTCAATAATAAATAAATAAATAAATAAATTCTTAAAGTGGAATACATAGAAATAAATAAAATTATATTGTAAAATTAAAAGTGTAAATAATATATAAAAACATAAAATAAAGTAATTTATAGATATTTAGTTTATTAATTAATATATAATAATAAAATATAGTTAATTAAAGTGTGTAATATTTACAGTGAACGTTATAATTACAATAATAAATTATATTTACAAGCAAGATGCAATGAGTAAAAGTTGGACATAATGGGTGTTAATCCACTATTCGGTTTTATTGGTTTGGGTTATATTGTACGTGGTTCGTTTGTAAGTCGGTTCTGAATATGAGGGTCATTAGTTCCTTTTTGTATTTTTTGAGTATTTTGTCCTCTGGCACAGGCCACGTCTGTTCTTTTAGCAGGCAGCTTTTGATCAACTGATGTCTTGCTTGTTCGTATATAGTGCAGTCGTAGAGTATATGATTAAATGTTTGTGGGGTTTGTCCGTCGCAGTTGCATGAGTCTGAGTTTGTCAGGTGGAATCTTTTAAAGTAGTGTTTAGATGGTCCGTGTTCAGTAATAAATTGCGTGAGTTTGTAGTGAAGGCTTTTTGTTTTGTTGTAATTTTGAAGCGTGATGTGGGGAACAAATTTGTGTAGGGGTCGCCCTTTTGTCGAGTGTTGCCAGTGTCTGTCCCAGTCTGAAATTAAGTCTGATTTGATCCTTTTCTTAACAAAAGTGAAAGGCACTAGGTTGTAGTCGATTGGTAAGTCCTGGTCATTCGAAGCAGTCTTTGCCAAGGAGTCTGCTCTCTCGTTGCCGCTGACTCCGCTGTGACCTTTCACCCATTGCAATGTTATTTTAATGTCTCTTTCGTTAATTTTGATGAGGTTTTGTCTAATTCGTTCGGTCAGTACATCGTGGATTTTTGGGTTTTTCAAGGAGTCGAGTAATATTTTACTGTCTGTGTATAAGTTAAACGTCATGTCGGAGTGGTCTATTTGTCTTAGTATCCAGTCTGTAGCCTTGATCACAGCTAATTTTTCTGCCTGATTATTGGAGCACAGTGGCCCTAGTCTGAATTGCTCCTCATAGTAGGTGTGGTTATGCTTGCAGGTGAATGCGCATCCAGTATTTTCTTCGTTTTTGCTTCCGTCTGTATAAATATTAGTTGTGAGGAAATTGTTATTTTCTACACTTCCAATGTACTCTGTTAGTGTGGCTTGTGATGAAGGGTGTAGCCATTGTTCTATGGGTTGTTCTTGTTCGATTCTGTCATATTCTATGTCTTTGTATCCAGCTGTGTGTTTTTTAATTCTGTATATCTCGGTCAGTTCTGTAATTTTGTAGTGTATTGGTACTATCCCTGCTATGACACAAGAAGCGTCGTAAGATAGGGTGCGATAAGCTTTACTAATTCTGATTGCCATTAGTCTCTGTACTCTTTGCAGTTTGGCGAGGTTTTCTTTTTTCTTTGCGCCTGATTCCCACACAGGTATGGCGTATAGTAACTTTGGTACTATCGCACCTTCGTATATTACTTTCATTACCTTGGTCCCTAGTCCCCAAGTGAGTTTAGCCGCGATTGAGAGACTATTTATTATCTTAAGGCATCTATTCACAGTCATGTCTGTATGTTTTTTCCAATTCAGTCTCTTGTCGAATATCAGTCCTAGGTAATGCATTGTTTCGGTATGTTCTAGCGTTTTGGAGTATAGTCGGATATTCAAGTTCGGTATTCTCTGCTTTCTAGTAAATATCATCATATATAATATATAATATATATAATATATATATATATATAATATAATATATATATATATAATATATAATATATATATATCAAATATATATATCGATATATATATATATAATATATTTTTTTTTTTTTTTCCTTCTATGGTAGCCCCAAAGAAGGAGAGTTTATTGAACGATTTACATGCTCCATGCCTATTTTATTAGGTACATTACATGTATTACATATTAAATTATATCGTGAACAGATTATAATTGTTAAGACCTAGATTATGTTATATACGAAAACCAAAATAAAAAATAAATAAGAAAAGTTACAAAAGTAGTAATATAAATATAAACAAAAGTATCAATATAATTTTAATTAATCTAATCTTAATTTGTGGCTGACCACCATTTAAATTATTTTTAAATAATTAAGTCAATAAAATATCATAAATTGGTAATTTAAAAAAAAAAAAAATTGACTTAAGTCAATAAAATATCATAAATTGGAATTTAAAAAAAAAAAATTGACTTAAGTCAATAAAATATCATAAATTGGTAATTTAAAAAAAAAATTGACTTAAGTCAATAAAATATCATAAATTGGAAATTTAAAAAAAAAAAAAAATTGACTTAAGTCAATAAAATATCATTAATTGGACAAAAATTGTCCACCTCCCGCTACTACTCGCAAAACTTGTGAGATAGGGGGAGTAGGTATCAGTGAAGAGGAAGGATTTGCTCTGCCTTGAGCCGAGCTCTGTGGTGTAGCGGTTAGCATCCTCGCATGTAACGCAGGAGACCCGGGTTCGACTCCCGGCGGAGCCAAATCTTTTCTCTTCAAAAAAATAAATTATCAATATAATTATAAATACTAAATACTAAGTAGCAATATAAACTCAAACACAAACTAGAAAACAATATAAATATAAACTAAGTAGCAACACAAGTATAAAGTAGCAATATAAACATAAATAACTAAGTAGCAATATAAACAGAAAATAGAAATGAAAAGTTACTAAATGTAGGAATATAAGTTAAATTATTAAGATTTATGATATACAATTATTATTAATAATTATGTTAAAGAGATGTTACAAATAAAATAAAGAAGTAAACCAAAATAAATTAAAATAAAAAGCGCAACAAGCTATGTACAAAGCTAATAAATACAAATAATTTAAACCGCCTACCTACAGTCAGTAGGTCAAAGTCTATTTTCCGAATAAATTCCAGGAAGTCTTTTTTAAATTTTGTCATCAGTCTCTGTTCTGTTTCAGGCCATGTCCCTCGTTTGAAAAGAACGTTCTGTATAAGTTTTGCCCTAATGTGTGGGCATGTGGTCCAGGTTTTTGCAGTCAAATATTAGGTGTCGAAAATTGTGTATTTGTCCGTCGTCTGGGCACTTGTCATTGTGTAGTATGTTAAAGCGTGTTAAGTATTGTTTAGTTTGTCCGTTATATATATATTAGATATATAGATATATATAGATATATATTATATATCGATATATAATATATATATATAATATATGGATTTGAGTTATTTATCGATATGGATCAATGATACCAAACACCCGGAAGAACGTACCGGTGAAAATCAGGGATCAGACAGGATGATGTTCCGAAGGTAACGACGGTGATAAAGAAAACCCAAATTTCCCCAAAAGAATGGGGCATCTATTTTTCGGGAGAAGAAAGTGGGCCCAGTGTAAACGCATCCTTGGAGAGAATAGAGGAGATTCGGGAAGCTCGAAATATTACGGAGCAAGACTTATACCAATCGCCATATAACCTTTTCAAGGGAACTGCTTTGGTGTGGTATAGAGCCATGAAAAGAGAAGTAAACAGTTGGCCGGAGTTAGTCTGCGAATTGCAAAAGGAATTCGAACCAAAGAACTATCAAGATGGGAAGAGGTCAAGAGGAGGACTCAGGGGCCTACGGAAACGGTAGGGATTTTCGTGGCCATTATGAAGAATTACTTAACAACTGAATTACATAACAAATGTTGAAGGTTTTACTAAAAAACCTACACCCCTTTTATCTTGACCGATTGGCACTCACGAATATTGAGAGTATCAAGGATTTGGTTGATGTCGGACGAAGGTTGGAAAATGCTAGGTGGAAAATAAATGAACATCAACCACCACCAAATATTCGAGGCTTGCTAGAACCCTCCATCTCGCCGAACTCATGACAAGGAGCCACTGAAAGTTTGTACTATGTCGAATCCTACTCACACGGTACGGAAATTCACGTGCTGGAATTGTTCAGGCACCGGATATGCTTTTCGGCAATGTAAAGCTCCTAGAACATTGTTTTGTGAGGGTTGTGGCTTGAAAGATACGAGAAGAAACACTTGCCCGAGATGTAATAAAAGGTCGGGAAACGAGGAAGGCACCCAGGTCTGAGTGGACGGGAGTCTGGGGCCCCTAATACGTTCACAACCAAATTAGAGTGGCAGGAATGGTTGATGGTTGTCAGAGAAGTACTTTCTGCCAAACGCTAGACACCGATTCAAGAAGTTAGCCGCTCGAAGGATAATCGGCCCTATGTCCGATTTAAGATTTTTGGTATTCCTTTTCTCGGCTTACTCGACTCCGGAGCGTCTCTCTCTGCTGTAGATGACAGTTGTTGGCAGAAGTTTGCCTCATTGGGGCTGACGCTAAAAGAAGAACCGGGTATAACAGTATATACAGCAAATAAGAATAAAATAGAAATTCTAGGTTACTTAGAACTCCCAGTGGAACTACAAGGGAAGGCCTGCTTTGAAGTTCTTAGTTGTTCCTTCATTGACTACGACCATGATTTAGGAATGGACTTTTAGAGAAAGATGCAGATACTTCCTGGTATGGAAATGGACAAGCGAGGTGATCTTCCAGATGATCTCACGGAGAAAGGCGTGATCTCGAGTATGCTGGTCGGTAAGGACAATTTGTCCCAAGAAGAACGTGAGCAGCTGAATAAATTGGTCAGCAAATGGGAGAATAAGAGGACAAAAGCGTTAGGCTGTACGAGTAAGGTGGAGCACGTGGTGGACACTGGCGAGCACAGACCAATCAAACAGCGTTATTATCCGGTCTCGCCGTACATTCAGAAAATCTTGGATGAGGAGTTGGACAAAATGCTAGAAGAAGGTATAGTCGTCCCATCAACGAGTGCCTGGGCTTCACCAGTTGTCCTAGTTAAGAAACCAGATGGCAGCCATCGATTCTGCGTAGATTATCGCCAAGTTAATAACGTAACCAAACGAGACGCGTATCCCCTACCTTATGTCTCTAGCATCTTAGATAGACTACGAGATGCAAAGTTTATATCGTCTCTAGACATTAAAAGTGCGTACTGGCAAGTTCCATTAGAGAAGTCCAGTCAAGAGAAAACCGCTTTCACTGTCCCAGGGAGAGGTCTTTATCAGTTCACCCGCATGCCGTTCGGGCCACACAACAGTCCAGCGACATGGCAACGTTTAATTGACAATGTACTTGGTGCTGATTTGGAACCCCATGTTTTTGTCTATTTGGACGATATTGTCATAGTGACTTCAGATTTTTCCGAACATATGCGAGTATTAGAGGATGTTTTTGAACGACTAGCTGGAGCTAACTTGTCTCTGAATTGGGAGAAGTTCCAGTTTTGTAGACCGGAACTACGCTTTTTGGGTTATGTAGTTAATGAAACGGGATTACTTGTTGACCCAGAAAATGTTGAAGCCATCCGCAACTACCCAACACCCAAATCTGTGAAACAAGTTCGGCAATTCGTCGGACTGGCCTCATGGTATAGGGGTTTCGTGGAGAACTTCTCTACAATCCACTCGCCTCATTGCTGAAAAAGGGTTGCAAATGTAAATGGGGTGATGAACAGGAGCGAGCAATGCAGTACCTTAAGGAGAGATTAATCAGTGCCCCCATATTGTCGTGCCCAGATTTCGAAAGGCACTTTTATTTACAAACTGACGCATCGACTACGGGACTTGGGGCAATTCTGTTCCAAAAATATGAAGAAGGTAACAAAGTTATCGCCTATGCGAGTAGACGCTTGACAGCAGCCGAACGAAAGTATAGTACTATGGAACACGAATGTCTAGCAGTGTTGTGGGCCGTCGATCGATTCCGCCCTTCTCTGGAAGGAATGCCTTTTTCGGTAATCACTGATCATCAAGCACTGAAGTGGTTACATAACCTTAAGGACCCGCAAGGTAGGTTAGCGCGCTGGGCTACAAAACTTCAACAGTACCAATTCTCTACAGAACACCGACCTGGGAAATTGAATGCCGTCGCGTTTTCATGAAGACGTAGTGGCTACGATGGATTTGAGTTTTGATGATCTTGACCCATGGTATATGAAGATGTTGGAGAGGATAAAGAAGGACCCTGCCAAATATCCTAGTTGGAGAGTAGAAGGTGTTAGGCTATTTAAGCAAATTGTGGACAAACGGAAGATTCTAGGCGAGGAATCTCCTTGGAAAGTGGTGGTGCCAAAAAGGAAAAGGAAGGATATATTATTTGATTGCCATGACCACCCTTTGTCTGGACATCTGGGAGAGGATTTCAAACACTTCAAAGGCTAACGGAACATTACTATTGGCCTGGTATGGCTTCGGACACTGCTCGATATGTAGGTCGTTGTGAAACCTGTTTAGCACATAAACCTTTACAACGAGCACCAGCTGGCCTCATGGGTCATCAAAGAATGGTCACGCGACCATGGCAACTTGTATCGGCCGATATCATGGGACCTCTGCCTTTATCAAGCAATCGAAACCGCTTTATAGTTGCTTTTTCGGACTATTTCTTGAAGTACAGCATTTTTATACCTGTAAGAACAGCGACCGCAAAGATCGTTAGTAATATACTGGAGAAAGAAGTGGTGCTTATGTTTGGTGCACCCCAAGTGGTTATTTGTGACAACGGACCGCATTTAAAATGTCGCGTATTCCAAGCAAAGCAGCTGAATACGACATTGATATTTCATACACGCCGAATTACCATCCGCAGGCTAATCCCATGGAGCGACCTAACCGAGTAATAAAGACCCTAATTTCTTCTTATGTGAAGGACAACCAGAGACGTTGGGATAAAGACTTGAATAAGCTAGCTTTCGCTATCAAGACCGCTGTTCATGAAGTCACCGGATATTCCCCCTTGCTTATATTATATAGATGCTTATATCAACTTTGGTAGAGAGCTTGCCCGCACGGGTAAAGAACACCTGAACTTCGACGAAGATCAAGAGAACGATAATGTCGATCATAGGAAAGAATATGTGGAAAGGTTAAAGAACATGCCGCTTTTGTAAAAAGAAGTACAAGACAAATTAGCGCGGGCTTACGAGAGTAAATGCGCTACGTACAACTTTAGGAGAATACCACAAGTGTTTCACGTGGGGAAACAGTGTGGAGGAGAAATCATCAGCTCTGCGATGCAGCGTCGTACCTCAACCCTAAGTTGGCACCAGCATTCGTCAAATGTGTAGTGACGAAGAGAATCGGCAACCTGCTGTACCAACTAAGAGACATGGACGGAAGAGACGTAGGGAAGTGGCACGTAAAGGATCTCAAACATCACCCACAAGAGCTCGAAAACGAAGAGAACACGATGTAAATATATGGCTTATGTAAATAGTTAAGAAGTGGTAAGGGTAAAGGAAAAATTAGGAACTATTTTTTTTTTTTTTTAGGAAAAGGGGGGGGGGTTGTTACGGTTAAATTTACGTTAATGCTCTTCCAGAACTCTCTGTCTCACCTCTTTGGGTGCGACTACCCTATATCCCCCCCCCCATCAATAAGCCTCCTTCCAGATGCAATTCCTGGCGTTTCTTGAAATAAACACATAAGGTCTCATCAATGTTCTGCGGCCAGGAGTTCTTCAAAAAATTTATCACTTTACCGAACTCTTTATCTTATTTGGTAGCATTTAAAACATCATGGTAAAGAATTAGCAAATCTTTATTGTTGCCTGCATAATTTAAAAATCTTTCATCATTTGCCTCCTCGAGGGTATTCTCTTTTTCAGCAGCAGGTAGAGGTGCCCTTGATAACCAATCAGCAAAGTTTTTTTGAACTTATATGACAAATTTCGTAATCATACCCAGCTAAGAACAGAGCCCACCTCTGCAATCGACTGGCGGCCATAGTCAGAATCGGTTTCTTCCTGCTCAAATCCTCAAGATGTGAACTAAGGGGTCAAAAATCAAACGAAAATGTCCAAATAGATAAACGTGGTATTTTTCAAAGCGAATTTAATTGAAAGTGCCTCTTCATACAATTGTGAATAATTTCTCTCATGACGCGTCAAGGTTCGACTGAAAAAATCAAAGGCTTCTCGCCCTCCGGAAATAATTGGGATAATACTGCAGAAATACCGCATTCGGAAACGTCCACCGTCAGCCTGAGGGGCAAGTCAGGGTTATAATGAGCTAAAACTATAGGAGTCGCTACAATATGCTTCAACTGCATAAAGAATTCCTCACAGTCAATGTTCCAATCCCAAACACAATTTTATGCAGTTGCTGATACAACGGATGTAAGAAATCAGTTGCATGGGGGATAAAGCGAATAACATAGTTGATAAATCCCAAAAACGATTGTAGTTCTCTGACCGAAGTGGGACGTGGAGCATCTACAATCACCTTTATTTTATCTACAGCTAAATATAGCTCTTCTTTGTCGATTCTGAGTCCTAAATATATTACCGATGACTTGAAAAACTCATATTTTTCTTCTGCTAAAGTTAGCCCTACATCTCATAATCAATGTGGGGTTATGGATGTTGATTTATTTCAATACATGGGTTTATAGTTTATCCGGTTTATCCGGACCGAAAAGTTTACCATTGTCAATTTTCAAGTTTGTGACCAACACTGCTAGTTACCATGGCAACGATATAATAAGAGTGAAAAAAAACACCTGTAATTTTGGAGTTAGTTAGTTTAGAGGCATGCTAGCATGTTCTGCTTTACGCTGTACCTTAAGTTAATGCCTTTCTAATGATGTTATGGACTGTTATGGTCTCTATCACTATGCACGTAAATTGGTTGAATATATGTATAATTTTATTCCCTAGTTTTAAGTCGTGTAAATATGTTTAGGTTATTATGATTGTCGTTGTTGCTTTATTTTATAATTCTATAATAATTTTAACTTCACAGATTTTTGTAAATATATCGCATGTAAAAAGTATTGTCCGCTTATTGAGAAGAACCAGCCCTGAAGCATTGAATGGAGCTTTTTTAACTTAGGTTATATACACCTGGGTATGTTACTTCCTTTTACCTTTATTTTAAATTTAAAAATATGGCTAAAAGCCATGCGCTCAACAATATTATAACCATCTGACATACCTAGGGTCATAAGTTTAAGCTCGAAAACCAATCCCTGCCAAGGGGTGGGGGACCCTTAGTATCTACAATGCATAAAGGTTGATCCACAAGAACTTTTTCGTTAAGTTTAACACTTACTTCCCATCTACCTATTGGATAAAACGTTGAATCACACTACGTGACCAAACATTTATTTGTCTCCTGCAGTTTTATATCTACCGCATCTACCGAAAAGATTACCGATACCCCTTCTACTGACACTCGATATCAAAAGAAGAAAACCCTTTACCTACATGACCATCGTAGAGCGGGTCTTCATTTTGTGGCTCCTGGTCCTTCGAGTAACCCTTACCGTCCGTCGAGCAAACAGCAACATTCATGGAAGACTTTTCCGATACAAAGTTAGTATCTGCATCCTCGCTATCATAATCATTTTTCTTTGAATTATTTTTCATGAAATTCGTTGATCTAATAATCTTTTTTCCTTTCCTCGAGCAAACTCTCCTGAGGTGTCCTTGTCGGCCGCACGCAAGGCGCATTGCAGTTTTAAACTTACCACTTTGTGTTATATGGTTTTTATAGCCACGACATTGACAAGGTGTATCTTTAACTCGCTGATCATGACAATTATGTCTCCGACAATCTCTTAAGCTAATCTCTTCCAAACTTAGAAGTGGGAGGTAGCTTCTTTGTTTAATGCCATTTCGAAAGCCTTTTCAAAGGATAGCAAGGCTCTTTTTCAAATAACCTGCCCATTATTTTGTTTGTACCCATTGCCATGATGATTCTATCCCTAACCATAGTTTTAAATTCTTGATCTTGAAAAAACAATGTTTCGCTAAACTTTGAACCCTACCCAACCAATCCGGAATCGATTCGTTATGAATTATAAAATCGATATCGCGTACTAAATCCAGCATCTGACTTCTTAAAATGTCTATTAACCTTTGAGATAAGATCCGAGTACTTTAAATCATCTGATTTTTTTGGTACACGGAAACTCAAAATTAATTTACATGCGGCTTCGTCACAAGTATTAAGAAATAGGGCTCGTCTAGTATCTTCATCCTCTATTGAATTTGTAGTAAAGTAGCTGCTTAGTCTTCCTTTAAGTATAGGCTAATCATTATCAAGTTTGAATTTCCGCAAATGTCCCACATAACTGGAAGCCATTGCACAACTATACTACATCACAGAAATAAAAATTAAGTACTTATCTTCAAGCTAACACGTCTCCAAACACCTCATCACCAAATATAATGTATTTGATCAAGTACTTGATAATTTTAACAAAACCTCCTTTAATTCATCAATACATTACATAATAAAAACCTTTTTTTTTTTTTTTAAATTAAACCGACTTCGAAACCTGGGAACCTGTAAAAATATGTGCACTGAAAAGTATGAAATAATTACCTTCTTATTTTTATGAATACACAGCAAAATTGAATAATGGTATAAAAAGCGGAAAAATGCAATAAGACGAATAATTTTATTTTTATTAGTACAAATACACACTAATTGTGTATTCTGTAAAATTCTGAAATTGAAATATTAAATACTATGTTCAATACAACACAATCTTTTCGGAGGCGGCGCAAATATAAAAGACATGTTACCGATACAATTCCATTAGTAGGCATTAAAATCAATAGATGAGAAGAGAAGATCCATTTTACGATTTTCACAATGTCTCGTGTTAAAAATATTAAAGTTTGCGCCGCCTCCAAAAAGATTGTATTGTATTGAACATAGTACTTAATATTTTAATTTCAGAATTTTTAATAACAATTAGTGTGTATTTGTACAAATAAAAATAAAATTATTCGTCTTATTGCATTTTTCCACTTTTTATACCATTATTCCATTTTGCTGTGGATTCATAAAAATAAGAAGGTAATTATTTCCTACTTTTCAGTGCACATATTTTTACTGGTTCCTAGGTTTCGAAGTGGGTTTAATTTTTTTTACTTTCACTTACCTATATATGAAATATATAGTAAGTGGAAGTATTGCGATCGTGAAAATTTTCGACTTCCGGTTTTCAACGGAAATACACGTTTTGGGACCCCCTGAGTCTAAATAACCAAGTCCCGCGAAATGGTCTGTGTGTGTGTGTGTGTGTGTGTCTGTGTGTGTGTGTGTGTGTGTGTGTGTGTGTGTGTGTGTGTGTGTGTGTGTGTGTGTGTGTATGTGAACAGACTAGCTCAAAAACTATAAACCGTGGGAACCTGAAATTGGGTATTTAGTGTAGGTATATGCCCGCGATGTGACAGCAAAAATTTCATCAAAATTGCTCAAAGGGAGGGGGTACTTTATTTAATAACTTTTTACGTTTTTTTCGAATTTCTCAAAAACGGCTCTAACGATTTTGATTAAACTGAGTATTTGATCTATTTATATGCCCGAAATATGACTGTAAAAATTTCATCAATATTGATTAACCGGACGGGGGACTTTACATAATAAATTTTGTATCATTTTCACGTGTTTTTTTTATTTACTCAAAAACGGTTTTAACGATTTTGATAAAACTTGGTATTTGATGTATTTATATGCCCGAGATATGACTGTAAAAATTTCATCAAAATTGATCTACGGGAGGGGGGACTTTGTATCATTAATAATAAATGTAGGTAATAAATTTTGTATCATTTTCACGTGTTTTTTTTATTTACTCAAAAACGGTTTTAACGATTTTGATCAAACTTGGTATTTGATGTATTTATATGCCCGAGATATGACTGTAAAAATTTCATCAAAATTGATTAACCGGAGGGGGGACTTTACTTAATAAATTTTGTATCATTTTCACGTGTTTTTTTTTTATTTACTCAAAAACGGTTTTAACGATTTTGATCAAACTTGGTATTTGATGTATTTATATGCCCGAGATATGACTGTAAAAATTTCATCAAAATTGATTAACCGGAGGGGGTACTTTACTTAATAAATTTTGTATCATTTTCACGTGTTTTTTTTATTTACTCAAAAACGGTTTTAACGATTTTGATCAAACTTGGTATTTGATGTATTTATATGCCCGAGATATGACAAAATTGTAAAAATATGTAAAATATGTAAAAATTTCATCAAAATTGATCTACGGGAGGGGGGACTTTACTTAATAAATTTTGTATCATTTTCACGTGTTTTTTTTATTTATTCAAAAACGGTTTTAACGATTTTGATCAAACTTAGTATTTGATGTATTTATATGCCCGAGATATGACTGTAAAAATTTCATCAAAATTGATCTACGGGAGGGGGTACTTTACTTAATAAATTTTGTATCATTTTCACGGTTTTTTTTTATTTACTCAAAAACGGCTTTAATGATTAACAAAAATAAGATATGAATGTAGAAAAATGTGTGACTTTAGGAAATGATAATTAGCAAAACACGTCAATTTCTAATCTAAGTAAGTTGGTAAGTGAAAGTTGTGTGTTGCGCGCACGCACCAGATTTTTTTATAAAATGTTTTTTATTTTATACTTTTTAGTCGGAGAAGATAACAAATGTTGAAAACCGTAAGTTGGATTAAAAAAGAAATTCGAAATATTTTTACGCTCCACCACTTCGTCTTTCCGGGCCTTTTTATCATACATACCTGATTATATAAAAAGTCACCTTTTCAATTTTATGAGTACACACAGAAAAGTTGAAAAGCGGTGCCTGTATAATACAACTTTCAACTCCCTACCTTCTACGATTATAATTGGAATGTTTTTTTTAATAAGATCAATGTTGAGTCAATTATGTTCGTAATTCCTTTAGATGAATTTTTGACTAAATTTAATAGCGAAGTACTAAGAATAATATCCTTCGTAATAAAAAAATATTCAGAAAATAAAATTCTTCAATTCTAGCGGGGTAGCATTTATGATATTAAGCATTTTCATGGCTGCCAAATTTTTGCTGGGGGGACTTTCATCCAAAGAGGTTGTTTCTGGGAGATGTCAACTTTTATTTTGCAGTTTTTATTGATGGATGAACATCAGCAAACATTGAAATTTTAATTTCTTTGTTAAATAATGTAATGTCTGTATGGGGAAAGTGTCATAGGAAAATTTTCATTAACTGGGAAATACAACGCACAATATTTGTGTTAGTGATTTCGGTACCTGAGAGATGACTACCTCGAACGCGAAAAACCCCTAAGCACATGCAAGATCATTTTCACTGTCTGTTTCAATAAAATTCATTCATTTATTATTGGACTTAGGCTCTTAACAGCACACTTAGGCTCTCATGACCCGCAAACTCTGAACTTTCGGCAACCTTTAGAAAATCGAATATTTAAATTTCCATAGATTTAATAAACATCGATCGAAACCTCAAAATCAATGGAAATTGACTTAGGACCATCTGGCTATTTGATAACGCTTTATTCTACTAAGTTTCAGTTAATTCACAGCAAAGATTTACAACTCACAATTGAGGCAAGTGGAAAAGTGTAAAACATCGAAAAATGAACTGGATAATGAATTATGGAAATAATTCCTAATAAATGCCTATCTTAATGATTTTTATATCTGGACTCTCCTATCTAGACAATAGCAAAGCCTGTGTGCCACCAGCTAGCAACGTTATTATAACTTAAAAAAAAATTAGACAATTAGCCATCATAGATGAAATTGGTGATGGAACAAAGTAATATTGAAATTATTTAGCAGAACGTAAATTATTTCATAACTGGACATGTCCCTAATATTTTTTCGAGCCACATTTGAGCTTAGATACCAGATTTTCGTCTTCACAAAATAAATGATTTGGCACTGACATTCTTTCTAATTTATACGACTCAATAGTTGCAGAAAAAAAAAATAGAAACCTCTAGTAGTAATCACGATACCATAACAGAAGTGTCACTCCATGAAGATTCGGCACAAGATTTCATGATTACATTGTATATTAATATGACCGAGTGATTCCGGAAGGAATTTGTTAAGGCCCCCAAATCAACTAAAAATAAGCTTTTCCAGGAATTATTGTATTCTTTTTTAACGTGCATAGCGAGTGAAAGTCGGAAATCAAAACCTAATTATAATGGCCTATGGCCTATGGCCTAATCAAAACCTAATTACAATAACCTAATCAATAATGGCCTACGATTTTAAATTTAAACGAACGTCGGGGAACTTGAAGAAGTCTTAAATTCTGCTTTAAAACGGTTATTAATACTCAGTCTTTCTAGGAATTCCGCGAATTTTGTGGTCTTATGATTATGGTGTCCAATCGTCGACTAGATCTAAATTGAGAAGGTTTACTGTTATCGGTGAATATATATATCTATCTAACATATATACTAATATCGCTACAGAAAACGACAGCGATATTATATTTTGCGGATATTAAATGTCTTTATTGAAATCTGCTGTTGAAAAATTAGTTAAGGTTATGTATACGTTGGTTCCAACAAGCACTTAAAACACGTCGATAACTAATAGACTGCTATTGTTCTTCCCCCACTCTTTTCATTCTAAACTTGATTGGTTGGTTTTCTCATATGATTCATCCAGCATTAAAACAATATTGAGATTTGTTAGTTACCAATGAGTTTAATAGCTTGTTGGAGCATACCTTGTGTCATATATGCCATATGTTTATCCAATTAGTAACAATTTGTAGCGACAATTAAATATTTATTTTCATGTTTTTTCCTGATAACTTTTTAAATAAATTAAGAGCTCAGAAAAGGTTTTAATGGGACCACCTTGGGAAAATACTCTACAAGATGCAAAAGGTTTCGTTCCAATTGGTCCATCCATCTCGGATTAATCGGTGGACATACATAGAAAAAAAAAAAAAAAAACAGGCACATACGTATCGAATTGAGTAACCTCCTCTTTCGTTCGAAGTCGGTTAAAAAAACTGACTCATAACTTCATTATATCTCGTTAATATATCATAGCAAAACAGATGATAGAATAATCATTAAATAAATACAAAAAATATTACACCCAAGAATATGCTAATAAATTGTGGTTCGCCCCAATCTATCATCCACAGGCTAATCCGATGGAGCGTCCAAATCGAGTGATAAAGACTCTCCTGGGATTAGGAGATGGATGGACCAATTGGAACGAAACCTTTTGCATCTTGTAGAGTATTTTCCCAAGGTGGTCCCATTAAAACCTTTTCTGAGCTCTTAATTTATTTAAAAAGTTATCGGGAAAAAACATGAAAATAAATATTTAATTGTCGCTACAAATTGTTACTAATTGGATAAACATATGGCATATATGACACAAGGTATGCTCCAACAAGCTATTAAACTCATTGGTAACTAACAAATCTCAATATTGTTTTAATGCTGGATGAATCATATGAGAAAACCAACCAATCAAGTTTAGAATGAAAAGAGTGGGGGAAGAACAATAGCAGTCTATTAGTTATCGACGTGTTTTAAGTGCTTGTTGGAACCAACGTATACATAACCTTAACTAATTTTTCAACAGCAGATTTCAATAAAGACATTTAATATCCGCAAAATATAATATCGCTGTCGTTTTCTGTAGCGATATTAGTATATATGTTAGATAGATATATATATTCACCGATAACAGTAAACCTTCTCAATTTAGATCTAGTCGACGATTGGACACCATAATCATAAGACCACAAAATTCGCGGAATTCCTAGAAAGACTGAGTATTAATAACCGTTTTAAAGCAGAATTTAAGACTTCTTCAAGTTCCCCGACGTTCGTTTAAATTTAAAATCGTAGGCCATTATTGATTAGGTTATTGTAATTAGGTTTTGATTAGGCCATAGGCCATAGGCCATTATAATTAGGTTTTGATTTCCGACTTTCACTCGCTATGCACGTTAAAAAAGAATACAATAATTCCTGGAAAAGCTTATTTTTAGTTGATTTGGGGGCCTTAACAAATTCCTTCCGGAATCACTCGGTCATATTAATATACAATGTAATCATGAAATCTTGTGCCGAATCTTCATGGAGGGACACTTCTGTTATGGTATCGTGATTACTACTAGAGGTTTCTAATTTTTTTTCTGCAACTATTGAGTCGTATAAATTAGAAAGAATGTCAGTGCCAAATCATTTATTTTGTGAAGACGAAAATCTGGTATCTAAGCTCAAATGTGGCTCGAAAAAATATTAGGGACATGTCCAGTTATGAAATAATTTACGTTCTGCTAAATAATTTCAATATTACTTTGTTCCATCACCAATTTCATCTATGATGGCTAATTGTCTAATTTTTTTTTAAGTTATAATAACGTTGCTAGCTGGTGGCACACAGGCTTTGCTATTGTCTAGATAGGAGAGTCCAGATATAAAAATCATTAAGATAGGCATTTATTAGGAATTATTTCCATAATTCATTATCCAGTTCATTTTTCGATGTTTTACACTTTTCCACTTGCCTCAATTGTGAGTTGTAAATCTTTGCTGTGAATTAACTGAAACTTAGTAGAATAAAGCGTTATCAAATAGCCAGATGGTCCTAAGTCAATTTCCATTGATTTTGAGGTTTCGATCGATGTTTATTAAATCTATGGAAATTTAAATATTCGATTTTCTAAAGGTTGCCGAAAGTTCAGAGTTTGCGGGTCATGAGAGCCTAAGTGTGCTGTTAAGAGCCTAAGTCCAATAATAAATGAATGAATTTTATTGAAACAGACAGTGAAAATGATCTTGCATGTGCTTAGGGGTTTTTCGCGTTCGAGGTAGTCATCTCTCAGGTACCGAAATCACTAACACAAATATTGTGCGTTGTATTTCCCAGTTAATGAAAATTTTCCTATGACACTTTCCCCATACAGACATTATATTATTTAACAAAGAAATTAAAATTTCAATGTTTGCTGATGTTCATCCATCAATAAAAACTGCAAAATAAAAGTTGACATCTCCCAGAAACAACCTCTTTGGATGAAAGTCCCCCCAGCAAAAATTTGGCAGCCATGAAAATGCTTAATATCATAAATGCTACCCCGCTAGAATTGAAGAAATTTATTTTCTGAATATTTTTTTATTACGAAGGATATTATTCTTAGTACTTCGCTATTAAATTTAGTCAAAAATTCATCTAAAGGAATTACGAACATAATTGACTCAACATTGATCTTATTAAAAAAAACATTCCAATTATAATCGTAGAAGGTAGGGAGTTGAAAGTTGTATTATACAGGCACCGCTTTTCAACTTTTCTGTGTGTACTCATAAAATTGAAAAGGTGACTTTTTAGGTAATCAGGTATGTATGATAAAAAGGCCCGGGAAAGACGAAGTGGTGGAGCGTAAAAATATTTCGAATTTTTTTTTTTTTATCCAACTTACGGTTTTCAACATTTGTTATCTTCTCCGACTAAAAAGTATAAAATAAAAAACATTTTATAAAAAAATCTGGTGCGTGCTCGCAACACACAACTTTCACTTACCAACTTACTTAGATTAGAAATTGACGTGTTTTGCTAATTATCATTTCCTAAAGTCACACATTTTTCTACATTCATATCTTATTTTTGTTAATCATTAAAGCCGTTTTTGAGTAAATAAAAAAAAACCGTGAAAATGATACAAAATTTATTAAGTAAAGTACCCCCTCCCGTAGATCAATTTTGATGAAATTTTTACAGTCATATCTCGGGCATATAAATACATCAAATACTAAGTTTGATCAAAATCGTTAAAACCGTTTTTGAATAAATAAAAAAAACACGTGAAAATGATACAAAATTTATTAAGTAAAGTCCCCCCTCCCGTAGATCAATTTTGATGAAATTTTTACATATTTTACATATTTTTACAATTTTGTCATATCTCGGGCATATAAATACATCAAATACCAAGTTTGATCAAAATCGTTAAAACCGTTTTTGAGTAAATAAAAAAAACACGTGAAAATGATACAAAATTTATTAAGTAAAGTACCCCCTCCGGTTAATCAATTTTGATGAAATTTTTACAGTCATATCTCGGGCATATAAATACATCAAATACCAAGTTTGATCAAAATCGTTAAAACCGTTTTTGAGTAAATAAAAAAAAAACACGTGAAAATGATACAAAATTTATTAAGTAAAGTCCCCCCTCCGGTTAATCAATTTTGATGAAATTTTTACAGTCATATCTCGGGCATATAAATACATCAAATACCAAGTTTGATCAAAATCGTTAAAACCGTTTTTGAGTAAATAAAAAAAACACGTGAAAATGATACAAAATTTATTAAGTAAAGTCCCCCCTCCCGTACATCAATTTTAATGAAATTTTTACAGTCATATTTCGGGCATATAAATACATTAAATACCAAGTTTGATCAAAATCGTTAAAACCGTTTTTGAGTAAATAAAAAAAACACGTGAAAATGATACAAAATTTATTACCTACATTTATTATTAATGATACAAAGTCCCCCCTCCCGTAGATCAATTTTGATGAAATTTTTACAGTCATATCTCGGGCATATAAATACATCAAATACCAAGTTTTATCAAAATCGTTAAAACCGTTTTTGAGTAAATAAAAAAAACACGTGAAAATGATACAAAATTTATTAAGGAAAGTCCCCCGTCCGGTTAATCAATATTGATGAAATTTTTACAGTCATATTTCGGGCATATAAATAGATCAAATACTCAGTTTAATCAAAATCGTTAGAGCCGTTTTTGAGAAATTCGAAAAAAACGTAAAAAGTTACTAAATAAAGTACCCCCTCCCTTTGAGCAATTTTGATGAAATTTTTGCTGTCACATCGCGGGCATATACCTACACTAAATACCCAATTTCAGGTTCCCACGGTTTATAGTTTTTGAGCTAGTCTGTTCACATACACACACACACACACACACACACACAGACCATTTCGCGGGACTTGGTTATTTAGACTCAGGGGGTCCCAAAACGTGTATTTCCGTTGAAAACCGGAAGTCGAAAATTTTCACGATCGCAATACTTCCACTTACTATATATTTCATATATAGGTAAGTGAAAGTAAAAATATTTGGAAAATATTTGGGATCTAGTTGATTCGGAACATCCCGATAAATATTCGAGGGCAAAACAGAGGCTCTTGGTTATTTATCGGGAGTGAAGAAAATGAAATTAAAAAAATAATAGGCGAAGTGCAACTTGGCGATTTAAAGCCCAGTCAATTACTTCTTAAAATGAGGTCATTGGCTTGGTAAGATGTTTCTGATAAATTATTACAAACACTTTGTCTCGACAAATTATCGGATAATTTGAAGCCTATTTTGACCATCCATGAAGGAGACCTGTAGAGAGTGGCGATAAAAGGGTTGAAATTAAATAGGCCATCTAAATCAGAATGGGCCAGCCCTCTTCATATAGCGAGCAAAAAGGATGGTACGTTTCGACCGAGTGGAAATTATCGTCGTTTGAATATTCGCACAATTCCAGATCGTTACCCCATTCCACGAATTGAGGATTTCAATCATATTCTTCTGATACAAATATAAACTCTAAAATCGATTTTATAAAAACATACTATCAAAAATTGTCTATCGCCGTTAAATAAAGAATAAGGACTTGTTTATATTTCGCCCAATTCAATGCAACCTTTTTTTGTAATATTACATTTTACTTATGTTATAATCAGATGTACAGAGGTAGTTGACACAGTCCCTAATAATTAGCATATAAAATAAAAATTAATATTTAATTTTTTTTTATTTAGAAAATTTATGAGAAAAAAAGAAATCTATATACATAATATTCTATCATGATCAACTATACTGCCAAGTATATACAAAAAAAAAAGATTAACCCTTACTTACAATTTTATTAATCAACCAAAGAGGTTACACTTATATTTATGGAATAGTCATAGTTCTAACCAATCCAGGGTGCAATAGAAGTTCTGTAGATAACTGAACTTCTATTGCACCCTGGATTGGTTAGAACCAATCCAAAAAAAGTTTAGGTTGCCTTAACTGTTATGGGCCTAGACTTGTCGAGTTGTCTCTTGGCCGCCATAGAGAACAGTCGCAAATTGTGTGGGTCCTGAGTCTCCAACTATAAAAGTGTTGTAAAACTGAAATATAAACTGTTAATGGGTGTAGTGGTTGTAATTAGTGCTATTGTGGAGTGATAATTGGATTGGTATACTAATCTACTCGTAACTCTTCAATAAAGCGTGAGGTGAGTTAAAAAAAATAAAAATTTATTCGGAAATTATTTATTTTTAATATTCTTACTGATTAATGCCTGTTGACAAGAAAAACTCAATTGAGAAGTTTTTCACGCCGAGGAGTAAAAGGCAAAGAAGTAAGTCTTCACCAGAATTTACTTATCAGGAAAAGGAGGTGAAAAGATCAAAGTTCAAAATGACCGATTCACAATACAAAATCGAAGGTAGCTCTGAAGGTTTTTTACAAGAAATTTTCGATCTATTGGATCGTAAGTTAAATGAAAAATTTGAAAATCTGGCCACCAAACTGGACCTAATTGAATTGGAAAAAAAAATTAAAGATTATGCCGAAGAAAATATAAAGCTTAAGCAGGAGATATTAATTGTTAGACGTGAAAATTCAGAAATGAAACAAAAAATTGAAAACATCGAAAATAGATTTCGTCAGAAAAATTTGATATTTAAAGGATTGCATATTGAAAATGATAAAGAAGCCCCGAATGCTATCAACGATTTATGCAGAAATGTTTTGGGATTAGATGAAGTTAAAATTAACGAAACATACTTTTTAGGATCCCCGAAATTAAAATACAGACCTTTGCTGTTAGAATTTCAAACAAAATATGATGTTAGAAATGTATTATATAATAGTAAAAAATTAAAAAACAGTGGAATCAACATACCCAGAGATCTTGCGCCGAGCACTAGAGTAAAACAGTCCAAGCTGCTATTAATAAGAAGGGAGATTAGGAAAAGTGGTAATAAAGACTTAAGAATTCAAGTAAGAGGTGACAAACTTTTATTGAATGGTAAAATCTTTACGTGGACCGGAGAAAAAGGTTTACTTCATTAAGGCAATGATGCACTGGACACACTCGAGTGCATGCAGATGAGCAGTGGTCACCTTGCTACTCGAGGCACACCATCTTTACCTTTCATTAGTTCTTGAATTACTTCAAGAGACGCTTGAAGTTATCATATTTAATTAGTACTAACTGACCAGTCTTGAGTTCTCTAATGTTTCGTTATGAATATAACTCCAGCTGACCCAGGTACTCTAAACGGAATCTAGTTCTAAATGTCTTTCTTAATTCTTGCAGCCGGCGCCATCTTCGGTTAAGACTCACCTGGTCTATGACATCCAAATCGGGTACACCCACTTCCAAATTATCTCGTAAAAAATACGCTGGGGTTATATCAGGGCGTTATATCAGAGGGCTCACCTGCTAAATACGTCAGCGGGCGATTGTTAATTACACTTTCGCAGTCGCACAGCACAGTATACATTTCCTCGTATCCAAGGCTTGCTCTTCCTAAAGTTCTTCTCAAAAGGTTTTTCAACAACCCAATTAGACGCTCCCACCAACCACCCCACCACGGAGCTGATGGAGGGTTGAACTGCCAATGTATCTGTTGAACTGCACTGTAATTGATAATTTCGTTCCAGTCAACATTCTTGAGAGCACTCTCAGCACCTTTAAAATTAGTCCCATTATCTGTCCACACGGTATGTGGTCGTCCTCTTCTAGAAATAAATCTTCTAAATCCTCGCAAAAAGTTTTCAGTTGACAAGGAATTCAGAAGTTCAAGGTGAACTGCCCGGTACACCGCGCAAGTAAACAGGCAGATCCATGCCTTTTCCCCAGATCGAAGTATTAATGGGCCAGTCAAATCGATACCGGTAATCTCTAATGTATTGGCATCTCTTACTCTTCTTTCAGGTAGAGCAATAGGTGGTGGCACAGCTGGTTTTGCATCATGACGACGACATCTAACACATTTCTTTACCACTGACCTAGTAGTGCGTCTTCCAGAGAGTATCCAATACTTTTCTCTCGCTAATGATAAAAGTCCTTGTGCACCTACATGGCAATTCTTCAGGTGAAGATCGTACAGCATACTCCATACAACAGGGTGACGTGAGGGCAAAACTAGGGGGTAACGAAAATCATATTTATCTTTTCTATTTGAAACCTTTGTTTCCAGTCGTATCAGCCCTTCTTCATCCCTAATAGGGCACAAGGAAACAAGCTTCTTATAATCTTTCTCGAAGGCTTCTGCTTGGATTAATTTCTGAGGCTGTAAGAGGCCCATAAGCTCTATCGTCTAGTCTCTTTCTGCAATTGGAGATAAATCGTTTAATCCAGCCAATTAGTCTAAGAATGTTGGGAAAATTCGAAAAACGGCGATAATACCATCCATTATCTGGAGTAGCAGCCAAGGCGGAAACGACTTTCTTCCTCTTTTCTTGTTCTATAGACTCTTCATCATATCCTAAATCTTGGATAGGCCAATTTTCATCTGACTCAAGTAGCCACTCCGGTCCCTCCCACCATCTGGAATCAGCCAAATGCTGCGGAGAACATCCTCTAGACGGAAGGTCTGCTGGATTTAAAGAGCCAGGAACATAAACCATCTTTCAACCTCCGATAACTTTCTTATCTCCCTAACTCTGTTTCCAACGAAAGGCGTCCATATCTCATCTCTACGTATCCATCCAAGAACAGTCGTAGAATCAGTCCAGTAAAACTCTTTTAATCCACCATATTCGAAAGAATTCTTCAGTGGCATCATTAGACGTACGCAGATTACAGCAGCTAAAAGTTCAAGTCTTGGTATCGTTATTAAAGGCTTAATTGGACTTCCACGGGTTCTAGCCTGTACTAACTGTACATATAGATTTTCCGTGGTCCAAGATCTTAAGAAAATCGCTGTTGCGTATGCCCACACAAAAGCAGTGTAGACTCCAACTTGAACGGTGTGACCCTCTTGCAATGCATCTCGGTATTCAAAGTTTAGCCAAATAATTCAATTCCAATCTCCACTTTAAAAAGCTATCTCTATGTACTTCTTTAACTTCAGTGTCCCATCCAATTTTATCTTTCCATGTTTTCTGTAAAATAATTTTAGGTAACAAAGTAACTGGACAGACTAATCCTAATGGATCAAAGATTTTTTGAGCTACAGAGAGCCCTGTAATTACCTTTGCTTGAGGTAATTAGCTAGGAAAAAAAAAACCCATAGTAATTATTTAATGAAAATTTACGTGTGCGAGAGCCAACTTGCGAGCGAGGGCCACGAGTCGGTGACGGTGGTGATTCTTCTTCTATGTGGGCTAAGGGAAAACCCTCCCCCCCACCGTAATCTTTAGTCTTACCTAAAAAAGATTTTTGGACTAATTAACTAAGTGAGAGGTAACTAGTCACGAAAAAAAAAGCCGTATTAATCACGGTTTGTAAAATTTTACCTTACCAGAACTAAAAAGAAATTGCATTGACAAGGTTGTTAGCGGTAGTCGAGATGGTGGGGTGAAGCCCCATCCCCCCTTTACCACTGCTACACCACATAATAAGGACTTTTTGAATATTTACCTCTGCGAGAGAAAATTAGCTAGGAAAAACAAACCCATAGAAATTAGTTAATGTAAATTTACGTTTGCAAGAGCCAACTAGAGCGCGTGGGCGACGAGTAAGAAATAATGGTGGTTCCTGTTTGGGTCGGGGAATATCCCCCCCCTCACTAATCTACAGTCTTAGCTAATAAAGATTTTGGACTTATTGACCGATGCGAAAGGTAACTTAATAGTCACAAAAAAAAAAAGCAGTATTAATCACGGTTTTTAATTATTACTTCGCGAGAACTAACAAGAGATAGCATTGATAAGGTTAATAGCGGTAGTCGGGGAAGTGGGGTGAAGCCACATCTCCCCTCCTTTACCAATGCTACACCACATAATAAGGACTTTTTGAATATTTACCTCTGCGAAAGATAATTAACTAGGAAAAAAAACCCATAGTAATTAGTTAATAAAAATTTACGTTTGCGGGAGCCAACTTGAGCGCGTGGGCGACGATTCAGCGATGGTGGTGATTCCTTTTGTGGTCGGGGAATATCCGCCCCCCCTCCCTAATCTATAGTCTTACCTAATAAAGATTTAGTCGGGGTAGTAGGGTGAAGCCCCACAGCTACACCACATAATAAGGACTTCTTTAATATTTACTTTTGCGAGAGGTAATTAGCAAGGAAAAAATAACTTAGTGATTAGTGAATAAAAATTTACGTGTGCGAGAGCTAACTTGAGCGTGAGGGCCACGAGTCGGTGACGGTGGTGATTCTTCTTCTATGTGGGCTAAGGGAAAACCCTCCCCCCCACCGTAATCTATAGTCTTACCTAACAAATTTTTGAACTAATTACCTAGGCGAGAGTTAGGTAGTCACGAAAATAAAGCCGTATTAATTTCGGTTGATAAAATTTTAGTTAGCGAGAACTATCAAGAGATCGCATTGACAAGGTTGGTAGCGGTAGTCGGGGAAGTAGGGTTAAGCCCCATCCCCCCTTTACCACTGCTACACCCCACAATAAGGACTTTTTGAATATTTACCTCTGCGAGAGAAAATTAGCTAGAAAAAACAAACCCATAAAAATTAATTAATGTAAATTTACGTTTGCAAGAGCCAACCTGGGCGCGTGGGCGACGAGTAAGCGATGGTGGTGGTTTCTGTTGGGGTCATGAATAAAGTATTACTTTGCGAGAACTAACTAGAGACGCATTGACAAGGCTAGAAGCGGTAGTCGGGGATGTGGGGCGAAGCCACAGCCCCCCCCCCCTTTACCACCACTACAGCAAATAATAAGTATTACTTTAATATTTACCTCTGCGAAAGGTAATTAGCTAGTAGAAAACCCATAATAATTAGTTATTGAAAATTTACGTGTGCAAGAGCCAACTTGAGCTCGAGGCAGACGAGTCGGCGACGGTAGTGGTTCTTGGTGGGGTCGGGAAAAAGCCGACCCCCTCCCTTATCTACAGTCTTACCTAATAAAGATTTTTGGACTAATTACCTAAGCGAGAGGTAACTAGTCAGGAAAATAAAGCCTTATTAATCACGGTTTGTAAAATTTTACTTTGCTGCGAGAACTAAAAAGAGATCGTATTGACAAGGTTGGTAGCAGTAGTCGGTGCGGTGGGGTGAAGCCCCATCCCCCCTTTACCACTGCTACACCACACAATAAGGACTTTTTGAATATTTACCTCTGCGAGAGAAAATTAGCTAGGAAAACCAAACCCATAGAAATTAGTTAATGTAAATTTACGTTTGCAAGGGCCAACTTGAGCGCGTGGTCGACGATTGAGCGATGGTGGTGGTTCCTGTTTTATCCCCCCCCCCTTGCTAATCTATAGTCTTACCTAATAAAGATTTTTGGACTAATTAATTAAGCGAGAGGTAAGTGGTCACGAAAAAAATTCCCTATTAATTTTGGTTTATAAAATTTTAGTTAGTGAGAACTAACAAGTGATCGCATTAACAAGGTTGGTAACGATGGTCGGAGAAGTAGGGCGAAGCCCCACCCCACCACTACACCACATAATAAGGACTTTTTGAATATTTACCATTGCATGAGGTAATTAGCTAGGGAAAAAACCCATAGTAATTATTTAATGAAAATTTACGTGTGCGAGAGCCAACTTGCGAGCGAGGGTGACTAGTCGGTGACGGTGGTGGTTCCTGGTGGGGTCAGGAAAAACCCGCCCCTACTTCCTAATCTATAGTCTTACCTAATAAAGGTTTTTGACTAGTTACCTTTGCGAGAGTTAACTATTTACGAAAAAAAGCCGTATTAATTACGGTTTTTTAAATTTTAGTTCGCGAGAACTAACAAGAGATCGCATTAACTAATTTGGTCGCGGTAGTCGGGGTAGTAGGGCGAGGCCCAACACTTACACCACATAATAAGGACTTTTTTAATATTTACTTTCGCGAGAGGTTATTAGCAAGGAAAAAAAACATAGTAATTAGTGAATAAAAATTTACGTGTGCGAGAGCAAACTTGAGAGCGAGGGCCACGAGTCGGCGGAAGTGGTGAATCTTCTTCTCTGTGAGATCAGGGAAAACCCTCCCCCCCCCCCCCGTAATCTATAGTATTACCTTATAAAGATTTTTGGACTAATTACCTAAGCGAGAGGTAACTAGTCACGAAAAAAAAAGCCGTATTAATCACGGTATGTAAAATTTTACATTGCGAGAACTGACAAGGGATTGCATTGACAAGGTTGTTAGCGGTATTCGGGGTGGTGGGGTGAAACCCCATCCCCCCTTTACCACTGCTACACCACATAATAAGGACTTTTTGAATATTTACCTCTGCAAGAGGTAATTAACTAGGAAAAAAAACGCCATTGTAATTAGTTAATGAAAATTTACGTGTGCGAGAGCCAACATGAGCGCGATGGCGACAAGCTGGCGACGAAGATGGTTCTTCTTCTTGGTGGGCTCAGGGAAAACCCTCCCCCCCACCCTAATCTATAGTCTTACCTCATAAAGATTTTAAGACTTATTACCTAAGCCCTTTACCACCACTACACCACATAATAAGGACTTTTTGAATATTTACCTCTGCGAGAGGTAATTAGCTAGGAAAAAAAAAACATAGTATTAAGTTAATGAAAATTTACTTTTGCGAGAGCCAACTTGAGCGCGTGGGCGACGAGTCAGCGATGGTGGTGGTTCCTGTTGGGGTCGAGGAATATCCCCCCCTTCCCTAATCTGTAGTCTTACCTAATAAAGATTTTAGACTAATTGACCAATGCGAGAGGTAAATAGTCACGAAAAAAAAAGCCGTATTAATCAAGGTTTTTAAAGTATTACTTCGCGAGAACTACCAAGAGATCGCATTGACAAGGTTGGAAGCGGTTGTCGGGGAAGTGGGGCGAATCCACAGCCCCCCCCTTTACCACCACTACACCACATAATAAGTACTACTTTAATATTTACCTCTGCGAGAGTTAATTAGCTAGGAAAAAAAACGCATAGTAATAAGTTAATGAAAATTTACATGGTCGAGCGCCAACTTGAGCGCAAGACAGACGAGTCGGCGAAGGTAGTGGATCCTGGTGGGGTTGGGGAAAACTTGACCCCCTCCCTAATCTACAGTCCTGCCTAATAATGATTTTTGACTAGTAAACTATGCGAGGGGTAACTAGTCACGAAAAAAAGACGTATTAATTACGGTTTTTAAATTTTTACTTCGCAAGAACTAACAAGAGATCGCATTGACAAAGTCGGTCGCGGTAGTAGGGGAGGTGGGGCGAAGCCACACCCCTCCTTTACCACTGCTACGCCACATAATAAGGACTTTTTGAATATTTACCTCTGCGAGAGATAATTAGCTAGTAAAAAAACACCATAGTAATTATTTAATGAAAATTTACATTTGCGAGGGCCAAGTTAAGCGCGTGGGCGACGAGTCAGCGATGGAGGTGGTTCCTTTTGGGGTAGGGGAATATCCGCCCCCCCTCCTCCCGAATCTATAGTCTTACCTAATTAAGATTTTTGAAATAATTACCTAAGCGAGAGGTAACTAGTCACGAAAAAAAAGCAGTATTAATCACGGTTTGTAAATTTTACTTTGCGAGAACTAACAAGAGATCGTATTGACAAGGTTGATAGCAGTAGTCGGTGCGGTGGGGTGAAGCCACCCTTTACCACTGCTCCACCACACAATAAGGACTTTTTGAATATTTACCTCTGCGAGAGAAAATTAGCTAGGAAAAAAAAACCAATAGAAATTAGTTAATGTAAATTTACGTTTGCAAGAGCCAACTTGAGCGCGCGGGCGACGAGTAAGCGATGGTGGTCGTTTCTGTTGGGGTCGGGAAAAACCACCCCTTCCCTGATCTATGGTCTTACCTGATAAAGATTTTATACTAATTACCAATGCGAGAGGTAACTAGTCTAGAAAAAAAAAATGCCGTATTAATTACGGTTTTTAAAATTTTAGTTCGCGAGAACTAACAAGAGATCGCATTGACAAAGTCGGTCGCGGTAGTAGAAAGGGATGTGGGGCGAAGCCACACACCCCCCTTTTTTACGGCTACACCACATAATAAGTACTTCTTTAATATTTACCTCTGCGCGAGGTAATTAGCTAGGAAAAAAAAACATAGGATTTAGTTAATGAAAATTTATTTTTGCGAGAGCCAACATGAACGCGTGGGCGACGAGTCAGCGATGGTGGTGGTTCCTGATGGGGTCGGGGAATACCCCCCCTCTCCCTAATCTGTAGTCTTACCTAATAAAGATTTTGGACTAACTGACCAATGCGAGAGGTAACTAGTCACGAAAAAAGAGCCGTATTAATCAAGGTTTTAATTTACGTGTGCGAGCGCCAACTTAAGGGCGAGAGCGACTAGTCGGCGACAGTGGTGGTTCCTGGTGGGGTCGGGAAAAACCGTCCCTTCTCTGATCTATGGTCTTACCTAATAATGATTTTGGACTAGTAAACTATGCGAGGGGTAACTAGTCACGAAAAAAAGCCGTATTAATTACGGTTTTTAAAATTTTAGTTCGCGAGAACTAACAAGAGAACGCATTGACAAAGTCGGTCGCGGTAGTCAGGGGAGTAATGCGAAGCCCCACCCCCCCTCTCACACCACTACACTACGTAATAAGTACTTTTTTAATATTTACCTCTGCGAGAGGTAATTAGCTAGTAAAAAAACATATTGTAATGAATTTGTGAACTGAATAAAAAAAACATGTGTTTTGATTAAAAAATAAAATAGTGATATTTTAAAATAAATGATGAACCTTTGAGCAGGTTAAAAACAAGGAGTGTTAAAACAACTAATTAAAGCAAGCTATTATGTTATTATCGTGGATTCCTGTTGTTTTTGTTGTACAGTGAGTACCTTTGTTGTTTCTCAGTTAATAAATCGTTTATTCGTTATGTAAATCACTTATTTATTGTGTAATCTATTTATTTGTCTAAATACTATCTGTTTAAGGTACAGATAGGGTAGTGAAGGGACGGTAGAGCCCCTTTCACGTTACAACTGGTGTCAGAAGTGGGATTTGCACAATAGATAGTGATGAATTAGTTTAAATAAGTAATTTAACAGATAAAGTTAAATTAAATTGGACAGTTTTAGTAATTAGGGACCTGAGATTACTTAATTGCCGGAAATTCGACTGATGATGATCTAAAACTGATGATTTAAAATATTTCTATGAGTGAAGGTACTAGAAGCCGAGTCAAAGAAATGGAGGCAATCATGCAACTGTTAGAGACTATGAAAGCTGGTCAGGATGAAATGAAAACTGGTCAAGCTGAGATGCATGCTAGTTTAGCTGCTAAAATAGAAGCTAGCAAGGAAGAAATGAAAGTTGCTCAAGCTATGATGGAAGCAGCCTTGACTGATAAAATACAAAAAATCGAAACCGAATTCGATAGGAAACTAAAAGTACTTGAAAACGAAGTGGAAAAATTGAAGAGCGATAATATAGAATGGAAAGGAGAAGGAACATCGCGAGCGGAAGGACAGCGCATGAACACAGCACAAAACGAAAACATACTGAAGGTGAAAGCTCCATCATATGATGGTAAAACATCGTGGTCTGCCTATCTACGACAGTTTAACGCGGCCGCTTCGGCAAACCGCTGGAACAACAAAGAAAAGGCTACTATGCTGATGGTCGCACTTAGAGGAGAAGCACTCGACATCCTTCATATTGTACCTGAAGAACGTCAGGATGATTTTCGTTGCATTGTTGAATACCTAGAAAGGCGCTTCGGCGATAGACACTTGGAACAGCTACATCGAACGCAATTTAGAACCAGGAAGCAAAATCTTGGGGAAACACTCCAGCAGTTCAGTGGAGACGTTTCACGATTAGTGCGGTTGGCTTATCCAACTGTACCGGAAGATGTCTTGGAGCACTTGGCTATAGAGGTCTTTGCTGATGGGGTTCGTGACATTGAGATCAAACAACATCTGAAACTGTCTAAGTTGGAAACTTTAGGAGGCACCGTTGCGAGAGCATTGGAATTCGAAGCAGTAAAGCAAAGCATTCGACAAGGGCAAGTAAGAGTAAGGAAGACCGACTTTGGGGAAGAGGACTACAACAGCGACAGTGTTGCAACATGTGTCTGCCAACGATTGAAGAATAAAACATCACCAAAGGAGGATAAAATAGCCACCAAGCCAAAATGGAAATGCTACAACTGTGGAGAACCTGGTCACTTCAAGAGACAGTGCCCGATACTACAGGAGCAGGGTGTGATCAAGAAGGGGAACCAGGAAAACTCAGCTTAGTCAGTTTTAGGGGGCGGAAACTGGCTAATTTGTACCATGTCCCAAATATCCAATTAAAAGTATCGCAATTGGAATGCGGAGAGAATAGCTTAATGTTGGAAGGAAGGGTAGCTGGCCAGGACTGTCAAATGGTAGTGGATACGGGTGCTAGTAATACCATTGTGAGAACTGATCTTATACCAAAAGGGCAACTAAAACCCCTGTCTAGAAAGTATATAATTACGACAGCAAATGGCGAGACTATGGATGTTCAAGGAGAAGTTAGAATATTGATAGAGATAGGTAGTTTGAGTATACCTCACCAAGTGTTCGTGGCAAAGATTACGGACCCGATCATTCTGGGAATGGATTTTATGGAGGCGCACAAGGTGATAATCGACTTCAACCAGAGGTTAATGAAAATAGGCAACGAGGAGCTTGTTCTACGACGGAATAAGGACGAAACAGGATGGGTTAGACAAGCAGCCCTAGCTGAGGACCTTATCATTCCATCTCGAAGTGAAGTGATTGCCGAAATCCAGTTAGAACGAGGCAGCGGAGGAATGGTTGGGGTACTGGAGCCAGTATCAACAATTGACAATGGCATTCTTCTTGGAAGAACACTCATCAGGGCTACAACGCATAAAATACCGGCCAGAATAATGAACACAAAGGACTATGAGCAACGACTAAGCAAGGGAACGATCGTAGGACAGTGTGGAGAAGCACAGATCATTACAAACTTGGACGAAAAAAGGCGGGATGAAGGGTTCAGTCAGGTTTCGGAAACTATAATTAAGGAAACATTAAAAGATTTGAAGACTGACCATAAGGAACCAGCGGGGCATCTACTAAAGACGTATCAAAACATCTTTTCGTCCAGCGACAACGACCATGGAAGGACGAGCATAGCACGTCACAGGATCAATACCGGCGACCACCAACCGATTAAACAGGCACCTAGAAGAATACCATTAGCTAAGAGGGAGGAGGTTGAGAACATGTTGGAAGACATGAAAGCTCAGGGTGTGATTCAACCTTCCAATAGCCCATGGTCTTCTCCGATAGTTTTGGTCAAGAAGAAAGATGGCTCCACTAGATTCTGTGTCGATTACCGAAAACTGAATAACATAACGAAGAAGGATAGCTATCCACTACCGCGCATTGATGATACGCTAGATACGCTAGCGGGGGCAAGATGGTTTTCCACCCTAGATCTGAAGAGTGGGTATTGGCAGGTAGAGATACACCCAGATGATCGGGAAAAGACAGCATTCTCTACCGGCAGCGGCTTGTGGCAGTTTAATGTTATGCCTTTTGGTCTTTGTAATGCCCCAGCAACATTTGAGCGTCTCATGGAAACTGTTTTACACGGTTTACATTGGAAGACCTGCCTAATTTACTTAGACGATGTGGTGATTTTCAGTAAGACATTTAATGATCACCTAAAACCTCTTGAAGAGGTACTGGATAAGTTTAAGAACGCTGGGCTAAAATTAAATTCGAAGAAATGCCAGTTTTTCAAGAAAGAAGTCAAGTTCCTTGGTCATGTAATTTCTGGGAGTGGAGTCGCTACTGATCCGGACAAGATTAGTGCGGTGAGAGAGTGGCCAATTCCAAAAGATAAACATGAGGTAAGAAGCTTCCTCGGACTGTGTACCTACTACAGGAGATTCGTAGAAGGATTCGCCAACGTGGCTAGACCTTTACATCGTCTCACAGAGAACAGACAACCATTCGAATGGTCAGTAGAATGTCAGGAAGCATTCGATAAACTCAAGATGGCTCTGTGTGGAGCACCTATTTTGGTGTATCCTAAGCCTGGACATGAATTCATAGTGGACACTGACGCAAGCAATGTCGGAATTGGAGGAGTATTGTCCCAGGTTGAAGGTGGAGAAGAACGAGTAATAGCATATTACTCTAAGGCTCTCTCTAAGCCAGAAAAGAATTACTGTGTCACCAGAAGAGAACTTCTAGCTATAGTGAGAATAATAGAGCACTTCCATAAATATTTGTATGGGCAACCATTCAAACCATGCTGCGCACTGACCATGCTTCTCTGACTTGGCTTTTGAATTTCAAGAACCCAGAGGGTCAAGTAGCTCGTTGGATTCAAAGGCTGCAAGAATATGAGTTCAAAATAGTGCACCGCAAGGGACAGTTACATAGTAATGCAGATGCGCTGTCAAGAAGACCATGTAAGCAGGAATGCAAGCACTGCAGTAGGATCGAGAAAGCAGCAGTGGCGCCGTGCAAAAGCATTGTCAGTCAACCAGCGGATGACTGGAATTTGAATGAAATAAGAGAAGAACAACTAAAGGATCCAGACATCAGACCGATATTGACAGCAAAAGAAAGTGGACAGCGACCGACGTGGAAAGATATATCGACAGAGAGCGTTGCTGTGAAGTGCTACTGGTCACAGTGGGACTCACTAATTGTAGAAAATGGCATTTTGAAAAGAAACTGGGAGAGTCCAGATGGGAAGGAGCTACGACCACAAACTATCGTACCAACAGGAAAGAAGAATGAAGTGCTAAAGGAGTTGCATGGAGGTGTCTCAGGTTGCCACTTCGGTATCAAGAAGACGTTGGAGAAAATACGGCAGCGATTTTACTGGGTCGGTTGTTCCGAGGACGTCGCAGACTGGTGCCGCAGGTGTGCTGAGTGTCTGGTATGCAAGGGACCCAAGACCAGGACACGGGGAGCCATGATGCAATACAATGTTGGAGCACCGTTCGAGAGGATCGCCATCGACGTAGCCGGACCATTCCCTCGTACCAAGAAAGGAAACCGATTTATACTAGTCGCTGGTGACTACTTCAGTAAGTGGACCGAAGCTTTCGCAATACCAAACCAAGAAGCATCGACAGTAGCCGAGGTCTTAGTGGATAACATGTTCACACGTTTTGGTATCCCATTGGAAGTACACTCTGATCAGGGGAGGAATTTTGAATCTCAAGTATTCAAGGAAGCTTGTGAGATATTGGGTATCAGGAAAACGAGGACCACACCGTTGCACCCTCAGTCCGATGGCATGGTGGAACGCTTTAATAGAACATTGCTAAGCCACCTCAAGATATTCGTCGACGAACACCAAGATGACTGGGACGTGTACATACCTATTGTACTGATGGCGTATCGGTCCAGAGACGACTGGACGAACACCGGCCAGCGTTATATTCGGCAGAGAACTCCGTCTACCCAGTGATCTCCTGTTCGGGACCCCGAAAGATGAGGAATGCCTTGTGGATGATTATGCGGGGTCACTGCGCCAACGATTAAGGGAAATTCATGCCGGAGTTAGAAACAGGATCCGGATTGAAAGTAATCGAATGAAGGCCAGATATGACATCAAGATTACCGGAAGAACTTTTCAGGAAAAACAGAAAGTTTGGTTATACAACCCAACTAGGAGAAGGGGGAAATCACCGAAGTTTCAAAAGAATTGGGAAGGTCCCTATATGATCGTCAAAAGAATTAACGACCTGATATACAGGATACAACGGAGCCCAAGAGCCAAGATGAAAGTCGTCCATTTGGACCGCCTGCTACCCTTCGATGTAGAAGAGGAAACCCCTGTTCGGGACGAACAGTGTTAAGGAGGGGGCAGTGTAATGAATTTGTGAACTGAATAAAAAAAACATGTGTTTTGATTAAAAAATAAAATAGTGATATTTTAAAAAAAATGATGAAGCTTTGAGCAGGTTAAAAACAAGGAGTGTTAAAACAACTAATTAAAGCAAGCTATTATGTTATTATCGTGGAGTCCTGTTGTTTTTGTTGTACAGTGAGTACCTTTGTTGTTTCTCAGTTAATAAATCGTTTGTTCGTTATGTAAATCACTTATTTATTGTGTAATCTATTTATTTGTCTAAATACTATCTGTTTAAGGTACAGATAGGGTAGTGAAGGGACGGTAGAGCCCCTTTCACGTTACAATATAGTAATTAGTTATTGAAAATTTACGTGTGCGAGCGCCAATTTGAGCGCGAGGCAGACGAGTCGGCAAAGGTAGTGGATCCTGGTGGGGTTGGGGAAAACCCGACCCCCTCCCTAACCTACAGTCTTACCTAATAATGATTTTTGACTAGTAAACTATGCGAGGGGTAACTAGTCACGAAAAAAAGCCGTATTAATTACGGTTTTTAAATTTTTACTTCGCGAGAACTAACAAGAGATCGCATTTACAAGGTTGGTAGCGGTAGTAGGGGAGGTGGGGCGAATCCACACCCCTCCTTTCCTGCTGCTACGCCACATAATAAGGAGTTTTTAAATATTTACCTCTGCGAGAGGTAATTAGCTAGTAATAAAACACCATAGTAGTAAATGAAAATTTACATTTGCGAGGGCCAAGTTAAGCTAGTGGGCGACAAGTCAGCGATGGAGGTGGTTCCTGTTAGGGTCGGGGAATATCCGCCCCCCCCCTCCCCCTCCCTAATCTACAGTCTTACCTAATTAAGGTTTTCGGACTAATTACCTAAGCGAGAGGTAACTAGCCAAAAAAAACCGTATTAATTACGGTTTTTAAATTTTTACTTCGCAAGAACTAACAAGAGATTGCATTGACAAGGTTGGTAGCGGTAGTAGGGGAGGTGGGGCGAAGCCACACCCCTCCTAACCACTGCTAAGCCACATAATAAGAACCGTATTAATCACGGTTTGTAAAATTTTACTTTGCGAGAACTAACAAGATATCGTATTGACAAGGTTGGTAGCAGTAGTCGGTGCGGTGGGGTGAAGCCCCACTCTACCACTGCTACACCACACAATAAGGACTTTTTGAATATTTACCTCTGCGAGAGAAAATTAGCTAGGAAAAAAAAACCAATAGAAATTAGTTAATGTAAATTTACGTTTGCAAGAGCCAACTTGAGCGCGTTGGCGACGAGTAAGCGATGGTGGTGGTTTCTGTTGGGGTCGGAAAAAACCACCCCTTCCCTGATCTATGGTCCTACCTGATAAAGATTTTGGACTAATTACCTATGCGAGAGGTAACTAGTGTAGAAAAAAAAATGCGGTATTAATCACGGTTTTTGAAATTTTAGTTCGCGATAACTAACAAGAGATCGCATTGAGAAAGTCGGTCGCAGTAGTAGAAAGGGATGTGGGATGAAGCCACACACCCCCCTTTTTTACCGCTACACCACATAATAAGTACTTCTTTAATATTTACCTCTGCGAGAGGTAATTAGCTAGGAAAAAAAACATAGGATTTAGTTAATGAAAATTTATTTTTGCGAGAGCCAACATGAGCGCATGGGCAACGAGTCAGCGATGGTGGTGGTTCCTGATGGGGTCGGGGAATATCCCCCCCTCCCTAATCTGTAGTCTTACCTAATAAGGATTTTAGACAAGAGATCGCATTGACAAGGTTGGAAGCGGTTGTCGGGGAATTGTGGGTGAAGCCTCAGCCCCCCCCCTTTACCACCACTACACCACATAATAAGTACTCCTTTAATATTTACCTCTGCGAGAGGTAATTAGGTAGTAAAAAAACCCATAATAATTAGTTATTAAAAATTTACGTGTGCGAGAGCCAACTTGTAGTGGATCCTGGTGGGGTTGGCGAAAACCCGACCCCCTCCATAATCTACAGTCTTACCTAATAAAGATTTTTGACTACTAAACTATGCGAGGGGTAACTAGTCACGAAAAAAAGCCGTATTACTTACGGTTTTTAAATTTTTACTTCACGAGAACTAGCAAGAGATCGCATTGACAAGGTTTGTAGCGGTAGTCGGGGTCGTGGGGTGAATCCCCATCCCCCTTTTACCACTGCTACACCACATAATAAGGATTTTTTGAATATTTACCTCTGCGAGAGGTAATTAACTAGGAAAAAAAAACCCATAGTAATTAGTTAATGAAAATTTACGTGTGCGAGAGCCAACATGAGCGCGATGGCTACAAGCTGGCGACGGAGTTGGTTCTTCTTCTTGGTGGGCTCAGGGAAAACCCTCCCCCCCACCCTACCCGATAGTTTTACCGCTACAACACATAATAAGTACTTCTTTAATATTTACCTCTGCGAGAGGTAATTAGCTAGGAAAAAAAAAACATAGTATTAAGTTAATGAAAATTTACTTTTGCGAGAGCCAACTTGAGCGCGTGGGCGACGAGTCAGCGATGGTGGTGGTTCCTGTTGGGGTCGAGGAATATCCCCCCCTCCCTAATCTGTAGTCTTACCTAATAAAAATTTTGGACTAATTGACCAATGCGAGAGGTAAATAGTCACGAAAAAAAAAAAGCCGTATTAATCAAGGTTTTAATTTACGTGTGCGAGCGCCAACTTAAGGGCGAGAGCGACTAGTCGGCGACAGTGCTGGTTCCTGGTGGGGTCGGGAAAAACCGTCCCTTCTCTGATATATGGTCTTACCTAATAATGATTTTGGACTAGTAAACTATGCGAGGGGTAACTAGTTTACGTATTAATTACGGTTTTTAAAATTTTAGTTCGCGAAAACTAACAAGAGAACGCATTGACAAAGTCGGTCGCGGTAGTCAGGGGAGTAATGCGAAGCCCCACCCCCCCTCTCACACCACTACACTACGTAATAAGTACTTTTTTAATCTTTACCTCTGCGAGAGGTAATTAGCTAGTAAAAAAACATATAGTAATTAGTTATTGAAAATTTGAGCGCGAGGCAGACGAGTCGGCAAAGGTAGTGGATCCTGGTGGGGTTGGGGAAAACCCGACCCCCTCCCTAACCTACAGTCTTACCTAATAATGATTTTTGACTAGTAAACTATGCGAGGGGTAACTAGTCACGAAAAAAAGCCGTATTAATTACGGTTTTTAAATTTTTACTTCGCGAGAACTAACAAGAGATCGCATTTACAAGGTTGGTAGCGGTAATAGGGGAGGTGGGGCGAATCCACACCCCTCCTTTCCTGCTGCTACGCCACATTATAAGGAGTTTTTAAATATTTACCTCTGCGAGAGGTAATTAACTAGGAAAAAAAACCCATAGTAATTAGTTAATAAAAATTTACGTGTGCCAAATCCAACATGAGCGCGATGGCTACAAGCTGGCAACGGAGATGGTTCTTCTTCTTGGTGGGTTTAGGGTGAACCCTCCCCCCCCCCCCACCCTAATCTATAGTCTTACCTCATAAAGATTTTAAGACTTATTACCTAAGCCCTTTACCACCGCTACACCACATAATAAGGACTTTTTGAATATTTACCTCTGCAAGAGGTAATTAGCTAGGAAAAAAAATAGTAATAAGTTAATGAAAATTTACGTTTGCGAGCGCCAACTTAAGGGCGAGAGCGACTAGTCGGCGACAGTGGTGGTTCCTGGTGGGGTCGGGAAAAACCGTCCCTTCTCTGATCTATGGTCTTACCTGATAAAGATTTTAGACTAGTAAACTATGCGAGGGGTAACTAGTAAAAAAAAAAAGCCGTATTAATTACGGTTTTTAAAATTTTAGTTCGCGAGAACTAACAAGAGATCGCATTGACAAAGTCGGTCGCGGTAGTCAGGGGAGTAAGGCGAAGCCCCACCCCCCCTTTCACACCACTACACTACGTAATAAGTACTTTTTTAATATCTACCTCTGCGAGAGGTAATTAGCTAGTAAAAAAACCTATAGTAATTAGTTATTGAAAAATTTACTGCTACGCCACATAATAAGGACTTTTTGAATATTTACCTCTGCGAGAGATAATTAGCTAGTTAAAAAAAACACCATAGTAATTATTTAATGAAAATTTACATTTGCGAGGGCCAAGTTAAGCGCGTGGGGGACGAGTCAGCGATGGAGATGGTTCCTGTTAGTGTCGGGGAATATCCGCCGCTCCCCCTTCCTAATCTACAGTCTCACCTAATTAAGATTTTTGGACTAATTACCTAAGCGAGAGGTAACTAGTCACGAAAAAAAAGCCGTATTAATTACAGTATTTAAAATATTAGTTAACGATAACTAACTAGAGATCGCATTGACAAGGTTGGTAGCGGTAGAAAGAGATGTGGGGCGAAGCCAAACCCCCGATAGTTTTACCGCTACAACACATAATAAGTACTTCTTTAATATTTACCTCTGCGAGAGGTAATTAGCTAGGAAAAAAAAACATAGTATTAAGTTAATGAAAATTTACTTTTGCGAGAGCCAACTTGAGCGCGTGGGCGACGAGTCAGCGATGGTGGTGGTTCCTGTTGGGGTCGAGGAATATCCCCCCCCTCCCTAATCTGTAGTCTTACCTAATAAAAATTTTGGACTAATTGACCAATGCGAGAGGTAAATAGTCACGAATAAAAAAGCCGTATTAATCAAGGTTTTAATTTACGTGTGCGAGCGCCAACTTAAGGGCGAGAGCGACTAGTCGGCGACAGTGGTGGTTCCTGGTGGGGTCGGGAAAAACCGTCCCTTCTCTGATCTATGGTCTTACCTAATAATGATTTTGGACTAGTAAACTATGCGAGGGGTAACTAGTCACGATAAAAAGCCGTATTAATTACGGTTTTTAAAATTTTAGTTCGCGAGAACTAACAAGAGAACGCATTGACAAAGTCGGTCGCGGTAGTCAGGGGAGTAATGCGAAGCCCCACCCCCCCTCTCACACCACTACACTACGTAATAAGTACTTTTTTAATATTTACCTCTGCGAGAGGTAATTAGCTAGTAAAAAAACATATAGTAATTAGTTATTAAAAATTTACGTGTGCGAGCGCCAATTTGAGCGCGAGGCAGACGAGTCGGCAAAGGTAGTGGATCCTGGTGGGGTTGGGGAAAACCCGACCCCCTCCCTAACCTACAGTCTTACCTAATAATGATTTTTGACTAGTAAACTATGCGAGGGGTAAATAGTCACGAAAAAAAGCCGTATTAATTACGGTTTTTAAATTTTTACCTCGCGAGAACTAGCAAGAGATCGCATTGACAAGGTTAGTAGCGGTAGTCGGGCAGGTGGGGTGAATCCCCATCCCCCTTTTACCACTGCTACACCACATAATAAGGAGTTTTAAATATTTACCTCTGCGAGAGGTAATTAGCTAGTAATAAAACACCATAGTAGTAAATGAAAATTTACATTTGCGAGGGCCAAGTTAAGCGCGTGGGCGACGAGTCAGCGATGGAGGTGGTTCCTGTTAGGGTCGGGGAATATCCGCCCCCCCCCTCCCTAATCTACAGTCTTACCTAATTAAGGTTTTTGGACTAATTACCTAAGCGAGAGGTAACTAGCCAAAATAAGCCGTATTAATTACGGTTTTTAAATTTTTACTTCGCAAGAACTAACAAGAGATCGCATTGACAAGGTTGGTAGCGGTAGTAGGGGAGGTGGGGCGAAGCCACACCCCTCCTAACCACTGCTAAGCCACATAATAAGAACCGTATTAATCACGGTTTGTAAAATTTTACTTTGCGAGAACTAACAAGATATCGTATTGACAAGGTTGGTAGCAGTAGTCGGTGCGGTGGGGTGAAGCCCCCCTCTACCACTGCTACACCACACAATAAGGACTTTTTGAATATTTACCTCTGCGAGAGAAAATTAGCTAGGAAACACAAACCAATAGAAATTAGTTAATGTAAATTTACGTTTGCAAGAGCCAACTTGAGCGCGTTGGCGACGAGTAAGCGATAGTGGTGGTTTCTGTTGGGGTCGGAAAAAACCACCCCTTCCCTGATCTATGGTCCTACCTGATAAAGATTTTGGACTAATTACCTATGCGAGAGGTAACTAGTGTAGAAAAAAAAATGCCGTATTAATTACGGTTTTTGAAATTTTAGTTCGCGATAACTAACAAGAGATCGCATTGAGAAAGTCGGTCGCGGTAGTAGAAAGGGATGTGGGGCGAAGCCACACACCCCCCTTTTTTACCGCTACACCACATAATAAGTACTTCTTTAATATTTACCTCTGCGAGAGGTAATTAGCTAGGAAAAAAAAACATAGGATTTAGTTAATGAAAATTTATTTTTGCGAGAGCCAACTTGTAGTGGATCCTGGTGGGGTTGGCGAAAACCCAACCCCCTCTCACACCACTACACTACGTAATAAGTACTTTTTTAATATTTACCTATGCGAGAGGTAATTAGCTAGTAAAAAAACATATAGTAATTAGTTATTGAAAATTTACGTGTGCGAGCGCCAATTTGAGCGCGAGGCAGACGAGTCGGCAAAGGTAGTGGATCCTGGTGGGGTTGGGGAAAACCCGACCCCCTCCCTAACCTACAGTCTTACCTAATAATGATTTTTGACTAGTAAACTATGCGAGGGGTAACTAGGCACGAAAAAAAGCCGTATTAATTACGGTTTTTAAATTTTTACTTCGCGAAAACTAAAAAGAGATCGCATTTACAAGGTTGGTAGCGGTAGTAGGGGAGGTGGGGCGAATCCAACCCCTCCTTTCCTACTGCTACGCCACATAATAAGGAGTTTTAAATATTTACCTCTGCGAGAGGTAATTAGCTAGTAATAAAACACCATAGTAGTAAATGAAAATTTACATTTACGAGGGCCAAGTTAAGCGCGTGGGCGACGAGTCAGCGATGGAGGTGGTTCCTGTTAGGGTCGGGGAATATCCGCCCCCCCCCCTCCCTAATCTACAGTCTTACCTAATTAAGGTTTTTGGACTAATTAACTAAGCGAGAGGTAACTAGCCAAAAAAAAGCCGTATTAATTACGGTTTTTAAATTTTTACTTCGCAAGAACTAACAAGAGATCGCATTGACAAGGTTGGTAGCGGTAGTAGGGGAGGTGGGGCGAAGCCACACCCCTCCTAACCACTGCTAAGCCACATAATAAGAACCGTATTAATCACGGTTTGTAAAATTTTACTTTGCGAGAACTAACAAGATATCGTATTGACAAGGTTGGTAGCAGTAGTCGGTGCGGTGGGGTGAAGCCCCCCTCTACCACTGCTACACCACACAATAAGGACTTTTTGAATATTTACCTCTGCGAGAGAAAATTAGCTAGGAAACACAAACCAATAGAAATTAGTTAATGTAAATTTACGTTTGCAAGAGCCAACTTGAGCGCGTTGGCGACGAGTAAGCGATGGTGGTGGTTTCTGTTGGGGTCGGAAAAAACCACCCCTTCCCTGATCTATGGTCCTACCTGATTAAGATTTTGGACTAATTACCTATGCGAGAGGTAACTAGTGTAGAAAAAAAAATGCCGTATTAATTACGGTTTTTGCAATTTTAGTTCGCGATAACTAACAAGAGATCGCATTGAGAAAGTCGGTCGCGGTAGTAGAAAGGGATGTGGGGCGAAGCCACACACCCCCCTTTTTTACCGCTACACCACATAATAAGTACTTCTTTAATATTTACCTCTGCGAGAGGTAATTAGCTAGGAAAAAAAAAACATAGGATTTAGTTAATGAAAATTTATTTTTGCGAGAGCCAACATGAGCGCATGGGCAACGAGTCAGCGATGGTGGTGGTTCCTGATGGGGTCGGGGAATATCCCCCCTCCCTAATCTGTAGTCTTACCTAATAAAGATTTTAGACTAACTGACCAATGCGAGAGGTAACTAGTCACGAAAAAAAAAGCCGTATTAATCACGGTTTTTAAAGTATTACTTCGCGAGAACTAACAAGAGATCGCATTGACAAGGTTGGAAGCGGTTGTCGGGGAATTGTGGGTGAAGCCTCAGCCCCCACCTTTACCACCACTACACCACATAATAAGTACTCCTTTAATATTTACCTCTGCGAGAGGTAATTAGGTAGTAAAAAAACCCATAATAATTAGTTATTAAAAATTTACGTGTGCGAAAGCCAACTTGTAGTGGATCCTGGTGGGGTTGGCGAAAACCCGACCCCCTCCATAATCTACAGTCTTACCTAATAAAGATTTTTGACTACTAAACTATGCGAGGGGTAACTAGTCACGAAAAAAATCCGTATTACTTACGGTTTTTGAATTTCTACTTCGCGAGAACTAGCAAGAGATCGCATTGACAAGGTTGGTAGCGGTAGTCGGGGAGGTGGGGTGAATCCCCATCCCCCTTTTACCACTGCTACACCACATAATAAGGATTTTTTGAATATTTACCTCTGCGAGAGGTAATTAACTAGGAAAAAAAAAACAATAGTAATTAGTTAATGAAAATTTACGTGTGCGAGAGCCAACATGAGCGCGATGGCTACAAGCTGGCGACGGAGTTGGTTCTTCTTCTTGGTGGGCTCAGGGAAAACCCTCCCCCCACCCTAATCTGTAGTCTTACCTCATAAAGATTTTAAGACTAATTAGCTAAGCCCTTTACCACCGCTACACCACATAATAAGGACTTTTTGAATATTTACTTCTTCGAAGATAATTACCTAGGAAAAAAAAAATCATAGAAATTAGTTAATGTAAATTTACGTTTGCGAGAGCCATTTTGAGCGCGTGGGCGACGAGTCAGCGATGGTGGTAGTTTCTGTGGTGGGCGGGGAATAATCCCCACTTCCCTGATCTATGGTCTTACCTGATAAAGATTATGGAATAATTACCTATGCGAGAGGTCACTAGTCTAGAAAAAAAAATGCCGTATTAATTATTATGAGTTATGAGTTATTAATTATGGTTTTTAAATTTTTACTTCGCGAGAACTAACAAGAGATCGCATTTACAAGGTTGGTAGCGGTAGAAAGGGATGTGGGGTGACGCCACAGCCCCCCCTTTACCACCACTACACCTCATAATAAGTACTCCTTTAATATTTACCTCTGCGAGAGGTAATTAGCTAGTAAAAAAACCCATAATAATTAGTTATTAAAAATTTACGTGTGCGAGAGGCAACTTGTAGTGGATCCTGGTGGGGTTGGGGAAAACCCGACCCCCTCCATAATCTACAGTCTTACCTAATAAAGATTTTTGACTACTAAACTATGCGAGGGGTAACTAGTCACGAAAAAAGCCGTATTAATTACGGTTTTTAAATTTTTACTTCGCGAGAACTAGCAAGAGATCGCATTGACAAGGTAGGTAGCGGTAGTCGGGGAGGTGGGGTGAAGCCCCATCCCCCTTTTACCACTGCTACACCACCTAATAAGGATTTTTTGAATATTTACCTCTGCGAGAGGTAATTAACTAGGGAAAAAAACCCATAGTAATTAGTTAATGAAAATTTACGTGTGCGAGAGCCAACATGAGCGCGATGGTTACAAGCTGGCGACGGAGTTGGTTCTTCTTCTTGGTGGGCTCAGAGAAAACCCTCCCCCCCACCCTAATCTGTAGTCTTACCTCATAAAGATTTTAAGACTAATTAACTAAGCCCTTTACCACCGCTACACCACATAATAAGGACTTTTTGATAATTTACCTCTGCGAAAGATAATTACCTAGGAAAAAAAAAACCATAGAAATTAGTTAATGTAAATTTACGTTTGCGAGAGCCAACTTGAGCGCGTGGGCGACGAGTAATCGATGGTGGTGGTTCCTGGTGGGGTCGGGAAAAACCACCCCTTCCCTGATCTATGGTCTTACCTGATAAAGATTTTGGACTAATTACCTATGCGAGAGGTAACTAGTCTAGAAAAAAAATGCCGTATTAATTATTATGAGTTATGAGTTATTAATTACGGTTTTTAAATTTTTACTTCGCGAGAACTAACAAGAGATCGCATTGACAAGGTTGGTAGCGGTAGAAAGGGATGTGGGGTGACGCCACAGCCCCCACTTTACCACCACTACACCACATAATAAGTACTTTTTTAATATTTACCTCTGCGAGAGGTAATTATCTAGTAAAAAAAAACCATAATAATTAGTTATTGAAAATTTACGTGTGCGAGAGCCAGCTTGAAGTGGATCCTGGTTGGGTTGGGGAAAACACTACCCCCTCCATAATCTTCAGTCTTACCTAATAAAGATTTTGGACTTACTGACCGATGCGAGAGGTAAGTAGTCACGAAAAAAAAATGCCGTATTAATCACGGTTTTTAAATTATTACTGCTCGAGAACTAAAAAGAGATCGCATTGACAAAGTCGGTCGCGGTGGTAGGAAGGGATGTGGGGCGAAGCCACACACCCCCCTTTTTTACCGCTACACCACATAATAAGTACTTCTTTAATATTTACCTCTGCGAGAGGTAATTAACTAGGAAAAAAAACATAGTATAAAGTTAATGAAAATTTACTTTTGTGAGAGCCAACTTGAGCGCGTGGGCGACGAGTCAGCGATGGTGGTGGTTCCTGGTGGGGTGGGGAAAAACCACCCCTTCCCTGATCTATGGTCTTACCTGATAAAGATTTTGGACTAATTACCTATGCGAGAGGTAACTAGTCACGAAAAAAAAACCGTATTAATCACGGTTTTTAAAGTATTACTTCGCGAGAACTAACAAGAGATCGCATTGACAAGGTTGGAAGCGGTTGTCGGGGAATTGTGGGTGAAGCCACAGCCCCCCCCCCCTTTACCACCACTACACCACATAATAAGTACTCCTTTAATATTTACCTCTGCGAGAGGTAATTAGGTAGTAAAAAAACCCATAATAATTAGTTATTAAAAATTTACGTGTGTGAGAGCCAACTTGTAGTGGATCCTGGTGGGGTCGGGGAAAACCCGACCCCCTCCATAATCTACAGTCTTACCTAATAAAGATTTTTGACTACTAAACTATTCGAGGGGTAACTAGTCACGAAAAAAAGCCGTATTACTTACGGTTTTTAAATTTTTACTTCGCGAGAACTAGCAAGAGATCGCATTGACAAGGTTGGTAGCGGTAGTCGGGGAGGTGGGGTGAATCCCCATCCCCCTTTTACCACTGCTACACCACATAATAAGGATTTTTTGAATATTTACCTCTGCGAGAGGTAATTAACTAGGAAAAAAAAACCCATAGTAATTAGTTAATGAAAATTTACGTGTGCGTGAGCCAATATGAGCGCGATGGCTACAAGCTGGCGACGGAGTTGGTTCTTCTTCTTGGTGGGCTCAGGGAAAACCCTCCCCCCCACCCTAATCTGTAGTCTTACCTCATAAAGATTTTAAGACTAATTAACTACGCCCTTTACCACCGCTACACCACATAATAAGGACTTTTTGAATATTTAAGTAGGGAGGAATTGCCGGTTCTGGCGCCTCAATTTGCGGGATCAAATTGGACTTTGGACCCTGGGCTTGCCCAGGGCCACGTGGTCGAGGGCCAAACCAACCTTAATCACCACGTGGTCTTAATCCCTAATCCCTTAATTAATCCTTTATCCCCTAATTAATCCCTAATCCCTAATCCCCAAAATATATTATTTTGAAACTTTTTCGGACATGTTTGAACTTGTCGAGTGCATGTCGGAACTTGTCGAACATATTTATTTTATCTAAATATTCAAATGCCACAGCCATCTTGATTATTTTTCGAAATATATTTGCGATTAAGCACTACTATCTTGATAATTTTTCGAAATATATACCTTGAAATATATAACATATAATCCCTTATCCCCTAATTAATCCCTAATCCCTAAAATATATTAGATACCATACCATGCATAATTTCTTTAAGAAAACACCATATGTTTCCTGCTGTTTATACTATAACTCGGGTGGTCGGTATAGGGGGATGGCTAGCACGCTCGACTTGTAAAGATCATGGGATCGAATACCGACCTCTTTATTATTTTTTTTTTTTACATTAACTTTTCTATATGAGGTTAGGGAGGTTGTGAATAATATTTTTCAATCATTCAGTCAATTTTAAATAAAAAAAAAATGATTTTTTTACCGATATATATAATAAATATGGCAAGTATGGGTTTATATATTTCATTAATAATTCACAGCATTGCATACCCCTCTTTGTTCGTCAATTTTTTTACTTAAGCCTCCTTACCACGTCAAGGTGAGGGTATATCAAGGAGGTTTTTTTTTTATTTATTTATTTATTTTTTGTTTATTCTTTTTTTATTTCAAATTCAAAACATACAAAATGGTTTACGGGTAAATTAATACCACGCCAGTGACCAACATCCAAACAAACTTAACTTCTAACAAATTTAATGTTCCAACTTATACGAAATCCACCTCATGTCTGCCATTGCTCATTCCACGGTATATAATATTAATTCTTCTTTTTGTATAATTATATTCATCAATTTTTTCACTTGTCAAAATTTCAGTAAATCTTTTAGGTAAGAAAACATATTTTGGATGACTATCAAAAAGGTCTGTAGGTCCATGATATTTCAACTGTGCGACGATGGCTACACCGTATATCGTTAGAATTCTTTGGAACTTAACAACTTCATAAGTCAAGTCTAATACCATATCCGAAATCCGCGCTATCTCTTCACGTTTTCTGCTAGCATCATTGAGGAGAGATACGAGATCAGCCATATTCCGTAAGTGAGTGCTAGTTACGGAATGACTCCAAAAAACTTAGCTAACAACAGACCTATCAAGTTTTCATACATATACAACGCAGTTCAATCAATGTTTGCGGAAGTGGCAGGATGGTGCCACAGCTTTTATACCCCTCTTTGTTCGTCAATTTTTTGACTTAAGCCTCCTTACCACGTCAAGGTGAGGGTATATCAAGGAGGTTTTTTTTTTTAATTTTTTTTTTAATTTTTTTAATTTTTTAATTTTTTATTTTTTTTTATTTCTAATTCAAAACATACAAAATGGTTTAGGGGTAAATTATTACATAAAATTGCTTCCAATAACATTTTTTAATTTTTTTAAGTATTTTTTATTTTTTTTTTAATTTTTGTATCTTTTTTAAGCTAACCTACATAAATTTAGAAATCAAATCATGATTCGAATACACCCACTCTGCTAATAAATGAGAGCGATAATGTGTACACATTAATTTCAAATCTTTATGAATAATATTTGGAGCTATTTGTAGACTAGGCAGTTTTTCGACTTGAGGACATTGAAAATCCTCAAGGTTGAATACAACGCAGGAGCGTAAAAATTTTAACAAAAAATCCTTTTTTTGAAGACCTTTAACAAAAATATAATTATAATTTGAATCCAAGTTTTTCAAAATCGATGATAAACTGTGGTAAGAAACTTCTCCATCCTCCCAATGTAAACAATGATAATTTCTCGCTAGCCAGCGGTTCGTGATTAAGCTTTTATAATTATTTACCCCTGGATAAGTAGGCGGCTTGAAAATCCAATGACCAGTTGCATAATGTTTTAAATCGAAAATTGATAATTCTTTAACAATATAATTATTGGAATCGTCTATGAAGCACTGGAATTCTACAACCGCACTGCTCGATGACATGGTGAAGACTGGAGGAATAGAAACAATAAAAGTCTATTTATATCCTTTTTCTAAGAATACTTGTTAGTGGATTATATTCCACCACATTGTCATGTATTATGAGGCAGAATGCAGTTGTTTCAGCCGGAAACGCTTTAGATGCGTCGAATTCCAATCTGACATCGACCGGTCCTGATTTTATTGATTCCGATTGTTTAGAACAATCGATTACGATAATCGGTGCTTTTTCTTTGAAATTCTTTAGTGAGAGAAGCGGCTGAGTCGGATATCCCCCAGGATAGTAGGATTTTTGCAATACATGTAGTAGAGTACCGCGAATCGATTCCTATCGAAATCTATATTTAAATCATCATAAGGATATGATTTTGAATTCAAATACAGTTTAACGTTAGATATATTACAATGATCGAATTGACTAGCGTCCTTTTCGACTTTGTTAATACCATCTGTTGAAAATGCTAGTACTATGTATCTCGGTTTTCCCATCTGATTAGAAGTTTTTACCGCCCAAACCTGTCTCTGTGTGGATGGTAGAAGTGGGTAAACGAACAATTCCCAGCTTCTGAACTCTACCGAAACCACTTTTTCCGACTTGAGTCTACGTAACAATGTTAATCGTGTAAATTCGTTTACTGATACATAAGGTAATTTCCAACATAGCTTCGTTAATTCAATTTTGGCTTTCTCTGCCGCAGCCGTAAGCCTAGATATGTAACTATTGTCATCAGTCCGACATCTTATGAGAATTAGCTCTTGTTTAACATTAACAATAATTTTTTGATAATCTTCGGCGAACCCTAGTAATTGTGATAAGGGGATACACATGTTGAAATAACCGTCATTCAATACATCAAGTGTATCGGATGCAGGACAGCACCAACCGAGATGCTCCACAGAGGATTCGCCCGGTAAAGACAATATCCCTTTTATAGTGCTAGTAATCCCCAAGTTGCGAACTCTATCTATTTCAACTCCACATAATTCATATCGAATTTCATCGAATAAATATGCCAAAGCATTATTCGTTAATTTAGCCGTTGCGGGTACAGCTCTACCATCCTCTGTTAAAAACCGTCCCTCGAAATAAAGAAAACTTCTCGATGGTAGGGTCATAATATCCTGATGCTGGACTAATATTCTAATTTCATCACCTCGAAGTAGTTTAGTCGATGCGTAAGGGAAATGGGAATGGTATTCTATCCCCTCGATAGAATCGGTAAAAGCAGCGGTTGAGCTTAGATCAGTTATTTCCTCCATATTACACGATAACCTGCCGACTTGAGAAACTCGATGTTTTCTTTTGTTAGAGGTGTTTCTCCTCTGAAGCCGGATGGTGGAATGAGCTTTTTTCCTGAATTATCTTTCCTTTTATACACTCTCCGAAAGTCTAGCCCCATTTTGTTTAGATGAGATTAGAAAGAAATAATAAACACAAGTGCCCACAAATGTTTGTATCGGGGTCTTGATATCTTTTACTAATGAAACTTATCCGACAATCCTTGAGATATTTGACTAGCTCTGAAGGAGGTCCTCTGTTACCGGAGCTATCAAAGAATTTTACATATTTACCGCTTTTGTTATAGCATACCCAGTGCGTTCCCGGGCCCTTGATACTATCCAGATTCAAAATGGCGCGCTCACGTAGCCACGGCTTCGATGGCAAGTTATCTCTGGCAAAGACACCGCGGAAATGAGGGATTTTTAGCCAAAGATATAAGATCCGTATTACTTAAACTCATTTTTGGTAAGGTCTTCAACATCTGGTTAGCCTTATCGCTGAAGGCCCCACCGATCTTTTTCGGAGGACGAATAACACGAACGTTCTTTTTTTCTTTAGTTTTAGCCATACCGATGTTATCTGTTGAAGCGTCGGTGGGCGACTGAGAAGGTTGAATAGCACCCCTATATATTTATATTCTTACTGTTCTCCCAGCTGTTATGCTTGGAATCGAAGCCTAACCATTTTACTAAAACCTTTTCACCTCTCCGTTTCAAAATTTTTTCAACTAAATAAACGTTTGGATACTTTACTTTTTGAATTTCTTGCTCATGAAACCCTCCAGCAATTTTTTGATTCGATGTATCTTTAAGAAGATAGGTTGTAGGAACGGTTTTCCTCACTTGATCGACTTTGAAGATTTCAGTCGACCAGGAGGGGCGATACCCTTTGGTAAAATCGGCTTTATGTTTTGAAATTCTAACAAAATCACCGACTTGATACTTGGGCGCCTTTAGGATCGGTGATGGCTTACATTTGTAAACCTTATTTAGTAAACGGTCTTCATTTTTTTACCCTTAACGGAAGATGGATTCATCATGATCGTTCGATGTTTCGTATTGTTATATCTTTTAACTAAGTCTTGATATATCGTAATCCATTTATAAGATCCTTGGAGACTAAATTGCTTCCACATTTTATTTTTTATAGTTCTTATAAATCGCTCTACGATACAGGCTTTCATATTACTAAAAGTAGAGTAATGATTTATCCGGTTGGATTTCATTAGTTTTTGGAAAAATGTATTGTAAAATTCTTTTCCTCGATCAGATTGTAGATTTAGAGGTTTTCTACCACTGAGAGTCAAAATAGTTTCAAATGCCGATGCTACTTCTTTTCCGGACTTCGATTTCAATGGTATTAACCATGCGAATTTGGAAAAACAGTCAATCACCGCTAAAATATATTTATATCCTTTATTTTCCTTAGCATATGAACAAAGTTCGATTAAATCTACCATCCACAGATCATCGATACCCTTTAGAATTACCTTTCTCCTCTGAAAGGACCGTCTAGCCGGTTTATGTAATTCTTCTACTACCTGTTTCTTGATATCCGACATTCTAACTATTTCTTTTTATAATATTATACCTAACGTTCTGTCTTTTTTCCATTTTCGAAATTTCTTTTTCAGAGCCGTCAGTTTCCAGTAATATTTTCAATTTTTCAACCAACTGATTCGGTTCCTCAAATCCTTTCCCTTTGATTTTGTCTTTAGGAGGGAAAAGTTTAGAAATTACCTTCCTATATTTTTGATTTCCTTTTTGAACATTTACGATCCCCGTAGAGCTATAATCTAATCTATGGGCATTAGTTTTTGTTAATAGCGTTTTGTATATGTGTTTATCATTTTCTGTTACTTCATCCATATCAGGGCTTTTTAAGAATAATAGCTGGGAAAGCCCTGGAGTAATTTTGTGTAGCGAGCCATCCACATCAAGCCAATCGTCACTAATGGTTATAACCGAGTCACCGAGAGTGAAATTTTCCCCGTTATAACATATTGCGTAAATTTGATCCAGTTCCTCCGTTTGATTCGTAGTAAATTTTATTATATATTTCGTAGCCTCTTTACCAATCTGGTCTAAATAGCTATAAACTGTTTCTACTCCTTGAGGTGTTGACGCATGTTGACTTATTTCTTCTAAAGGTGAAGTACTCTCATAGGTGGCAGATGTTGAAAAAATATCCAAAACATTGGGTCTGAGTCTTGAGGATGTGGTAATAGGGATAGGTGTGGAAAACTTGGGAGGAGTCTCGATTGACTCTTTGGGGAGTATGGTCAAAGTTTCTTCTTCTTTTTTTATGTTTGGTGGTTCATGGGCCGGTTCTCGAGGTAATACGATAGACTGAAGCGGTTGTATCAAAGGCTTATATTTTTCCTTCAAGTACTCTTCTCTCTCCTCTCTCTTACGTTTCAAATTCTTACATTTTTCACGAATGATATTACGAATTTCTTCGGTCTCTTTAGCTAGCGCATAAGATGTTGCTTCATCCATGCCCAGAAGCTTACTGAAAGACTCCTAGATGATTATATATGTATCGAGCCCCTTACGATATCGTCCATTGTTCAAATCGCGATCTTTATCAATTACCATGAACCCATATTTGGTCTTCCAACATTCCAAGCATAATTTTTTGAATTCAGGAAACCTCATATCAGAATTAACATGGTCTTCGTATATCCTTTTAGAACTGAGATTATCTTGTCTGAATAGTATGAGAAAGTTGGCGTTATCCCGAATCAATAGTTTCGGTACACGAGTATAGCTCTGACAGAGATAAAAACTGTCAACGCTACTATGTCTACCCATGCAAAAGTAAGATCTCACTCGATCTTGTTTATCACAAGCAATATCATCGAAAATGAATACTGAATTTGGAGAAGCGTTTTTCGGATGAGGAATATTAGTATTACTGTCGAATGGGTGGAATCCGACCCCTTCGATATTTGATAAAACATGAACCAAATATTTATATTTTGGTTGATGAAGTGATTTACTAAAGAGATAAATATTCTCAAAATTTAATCCGTTAGAGTTATATAATAGACTCAACATTAGGTTCGTCTTACCACAGTTTGAAGGACCGCAAATTAAACATCGTATACTATTTGGGAACAAGGGACCATGTTTGGATCCGGTACCTTCCTCACTAAGGTTAGCAACGTTCGCTATTTCGAAAGATGAGTGTTGCTTCAACAAACGCATGATAAAGACTGGAAGAATACAATACTACAGCTCTCTTATATAGATTCGTGTATGTCAGCAATATAGATTCCTTCACACTTTTTCACAGACTTAGGACTGTCAGGAACCCAAATGGTACCAACCATGTGGGTTCCTGGTGGTTTAAATATATATTGCTCTGTAAGGATCGAATTGTCAGGGAGCCCTAATAAAATATGGTAAAAACTAAAAACATAAAACTGTGTTAAAAATTAAAATATAGCTAAAATCCCTAAAAACTATCTAAAACCATTAAAATATTGCTAAAATAATTAAAAACAGTTAAAATAAGTTATATAAAATGGTATTTTAAAAACAGATAAAAGCCCCCCCCCTAAAATATATCTAAAATAATAAAAGCTCCCCCTAAAATATCTGAAATAATAAAACACATATAAAAGCCCCACTAAAATGTTAAACAGAATAAAATCTTAAAAATATATTCAAGGACTAAAAATAAAACAGCTTAAATCAATAAAAGCAAAAATAAAAAAAGTAAAATGCTAAAATCTAGAGGTTGAAGTCCAACCAGTCAAATAGACATACTCAAAAGATATTAGTCGATGCATTGAAAGCTAATGATGAGTTTGGTGGGTCATGGTAACTAAAACATCTAAAAACCAATAACTAAAATTCGTCGCTAATTTACTAAAACCAGTTTAAATTTAAATAAAATACCTAAAAACGACTGATAAAAGCATCTAGAAAAGTTAATAAAAATAAAAATCGTCGTCAACTTTCTAAAACAGTCGATTTAAAACAAAGTCTACTAAAAATCATAAAATTTTAAAAACAGTTATAAATAAAGCTAAAATCAATTTAAAAATACATATTAAAATTCATTAGAAAAAACTAAAATGCTAAAATCAGTTTAAAAATACAATTTAAAATTCATTGGAAAAAACTAAAACGCTAAAATCGATAAATTGTTAAAAATTGATAATAATTTATAAGAAATCTCTGAAATCAGTTTTAAAAATAACTAAAAGTCGTAGTATAAAAAAATGGATACAGTAATAAAATTAGGAGGGAATAAAACTGTGGATACATCGATAAAAAGTAAAAATATTAAAAAGAGGTAAACTAAATTACATAAAAAAGTGTCTAAAAACAAGTTTAAAAACACTGATATCTAAAATCATAAAAACGACTAATAAAATCACCCTTAAAATATCTAAAATCATTGAAAAAGAGGAATAAAATCAATCTAAAATCATTAAAAACATAAAAATTATACATCCAACCGATCCATTAATGAGTAGTGTTAAAATCATAAAATACCACCTACCTGAAAGAGCAACAAATTTTACGAATAAAACAGTTTAAAATATTTGTAAGAGGAGAGTTTAAGGTCTACGAATAGTTCGCCACACACATTCACACTGAACCGTTCGGCTCGAGAATGTTAAGCGGGTCGCGCTCTAACGTTCTCGGCTATCCCGGCCCCTAATCAAACACAAGTCCGTCTTTTTGAACCGTAACCGTTCGGCTCGAGAATGTTAAGCGGGTCGCGCTCTAACGTTCTCGGCTATCCCGGCCCCCGAATCAAACACAAGTCCGTCTTTTTGAACCGTTACCGTTCGGCTCGAGAATGTTAAGCGGGTCGCGCTCTAACGTTCTCGGCTATCCCGGCCCCGACTCATACACATTCATACGGCTTACGGGTCTCTCGACCTCGCCAGAGGCCTTAGTGACGAACTATTCATCGAGCTTATAATGTCCAAACGCAAGGGTGCTCTCTCCATCTTCCATTATCACGCGTTTATCGTCATTCGATGAGAGATATTTTATTTATTTCTATTGTTTCAATTTCGTGACTTTTTGAAATTATTTGTCTCATTTTATGACGCAATATTGTGTGCTCTTTCAGGCAATTAATAAAATCAATAAAACTAATTTCTTCCTTTACAACATTTCTGTTTACCCCTTTTACTCTTTTTATAACTTTATTTTTCATATTAATATGGTACATTTTTGGTCGGAGACCAATAAAAGTTAAAATGGGGTCCCCTCTCGCCTCGTCCTTAAATTTCCCCATCACTTTTTTATTTTCGATTGCGTAGCAAGGGTGATCGGTTGGATAATTGGATGTATCCATATATTGTTTCATATTTAAAATATCGTTACATAAATTGTCAGTTTTTATATAATAAATAAATGAGTCTGTATCCATGTAAAGTAATTTTATATTGGCATGACCATATTTAGGTAACATGACATCATAATGATGATGATACATAATTGTTTTAGAAATATCTAATATGGCCATGCCAACATATATTGGTTTGTCGAATTTAATTTTAGTTTTTTCCATATGTACGGCGGATAAATTTTCATTGTAGATGGTTCTATCTTTAAAATTTGGTTTTTTATTAACTTTTCTAAGCTGTTGGCATTGCAAATTAATTTAATGTCAATTCTTTTTCTTATGTTCTCCATTGTTTTACCGAATATAGCATTTATATATAGTTTAATTTGGTCTATTTCGAAATCATTTGTTGCTTTTCTACGTAATTCTGTATTGTATTCTATATATTGTTTTAGCCAACAGCTTTGTTTGAATTTTAAAACATTATTTATTTTTTCTAAAACTATACCATGACCCACCGCCTGTTTTAAAGCCATATAATGAACAACATAATTTTTTTTATTTTTAAAATGCGTTAAAAGTTTTTTGTTTCGTTTTTTATTATTAAAATTGGTATTTTCTCCTAAAAATGGCAAATCATTGTGAGCGTCGTGTAAATGAGGCGGGTAACTAATATCAACGTCTAAAATATACCCAAACTCATCATTTTCATTTAATGCATCGATGATGACGTGGGATGGGTCTACCCATTCGAATTCGCCAATTGGGAGGGGCTTGCACATGGCAGCCCCATATAAATTGTTGCAGTCTATATAAAAAATAAAAGATTTTTCCAAGTGTGGGTTATAACCATCAATACATTCGTTGTTCGCTTTGGCGAACCGATGGGAGACCTGACAGATGCCCCCTCTAATTCCTCTCTCAATCATTAAAATCATGTTGTAGTCGTTTAACAATTCCAAATGAACCCCAGTAAATTTTAACATGGCATCCCACGTCATCGCGGGTACGGTGAAGAAATGCGCTGGGTCTAATTTATGCGATCTAATTGTGATATTACGGAAAGTTTCAAAAATATCTGTTAGCAGCAATGTGTCGGCTTTCATATATATATCATTGTAATCACCCAGCGTCTTACAATTGAACGTACCCCATACCTTTTGAGCATGCCTATAGTCTTCATCTGTTATATCCTCCTGGGTTAAGCTATTGTAAAAACATTCTTTAGGGGGTAATACTGTTTCTAAATATTTTTCGGGGGCTGTCATATAATCGTAAGGGAACACCCCCTTTCTCTTCAAAACCTCAACCTCCTCCATTCTAAACAAGGATTTTATAGTAGGCGTATCCGGCACTATTTTTGCTAGGGAATTGAGGCTGTCGGATAAGAATCGATATGAATCCAAGAATCTTATTTTAAAATTACCACTAACGTATTTCGAAAATGTTATATATTTTTCCTCAGAATTCGGGACCACATCGATTCTTTTCTCGTCATACCCCAATTCCCTAACAAACAAATGACTATCGTATCCGGACATATTATGTAAAAATACAGGGAGGAAGTTGGGGTTTTGGAATCTTAAATTGCAACTTGAATGTGCAGCCCCCCTGTACTTCCCCGTTAAGTGACAATGGTCCCTTACTTTATCACCATTCATCGGAAGATTGCACATATAACAGACGGAGGACTGGTTAAACGCTTCCATCTCCGAATCAGTTAGGGGATTCATTTGAATATTTCTTTTATAAATATTTTCAATTTTGAGGGCAATGTCTTTAAAAGTACGTACAAAATGTGATGCGGCGTCTACACCTCTATAAATTATAGGAAACGAGCTAAGCGAATCATTGATATCTTTTAAAGTTTCATCTTTTTTTATGTAAATACAGTAGGAAATTGGTTTATGTATTGCTTTCGTTTGTGTATATTTATTGTTTGGGTTCGGCTGGCATGATGACACTGGTTCGAGGTAGCACTCGAAATCTGCGTATGTAACATAGGGGACTTTGAGAGTTTTCTCAACATTTGTAAAATGGATAAAATTATTTTCCCCCGGCAATTCGATCCTCGCAGGTTTATTTTCAGAGCATTGAGCTAAATGCTCGGTGTATTTCTCCATGGAATAAAAATGGATAAGACATATTTTACATATATTTATTCTATGTTCATTACGCGTTATTTGTGATGTTACTAATTTATTAAAAAAATTTATATAAACGTAATGTTCCACACCTTCTTTTTCTATTAACAAAAGGTCTCTATGATCATCTAATTTTCTTTTTACTATTTTTAATGGATATACATTATTTTTTTCATCAAGGCCAAAAACATTTATCGATATATTATTGGATGTTTCAAACATTTTTATTTCATGGAGTGGTGTAGGGAAACTAATACAGGAAAAGTCGTACCTATGCTGCATACCTTCTTAATTTGAAACACGATAAGGGTCATTGTTTACAAACTTACTTAAAATAGAATATTTAAAACAATAGTTATCATAATTTTGGACGTTAATACAAGCTTTTTTGTTCTCAATTTTAGCTGGTAATTTGATGTATGTGCTACCTCTTAATGGTTTATATTGATTGACTTTTAATCTTAAGCCGTCGATAGCGTAGAGTCGCCAGCCGCTCTTCTTAAGTTCACATTCGCTTAGCTCGGTCTCTATCTTGTTAAAAAAACTATCTATTATTTTATTTATATCTGTCTCTTTTAAAATTGATTTGTTTGAAGTTTTAAAAGCGACGTCGATCGTTTCCCCTAACTGATTTACCATTATACAATCTACCCATATGTTTACTTTTATCGCGTTATGCTGTCGGAGGGAAGCGTTTATTTTATTAAAAGTGCGATTTCTAATACTATTAAAGAACATAGGCATGTCGTAATTTTCGTCGCTACGGATAAAATAGGACTTCAACCTCCCCCTAAAAGCTGTTTCATACTCGGTGAAACCTACTGCGTCGGGTTTAAGAGCTAACAGGTCCTGCCGTTGAGGTTCTCTTTTAAATATTTTTAGAGGGGGTTCATTTTACAAAATTGCTGATGTCTAAAATAATTATGTAAATTCGTAAAAGTTGTTTGACAAAAACGGCAGGACCTGCTAAAATCAACTTTGCACTTAATTTCATGTCTTAACCTGTTATCTTTTCGTGTAAACACCTGTCCACATTTACCACAGACCAAATCAAACTTCTTATCAAAATCATCTACTCGAGACAAGTGTTTACACGAAGGTTCGTGTCTTAAACGATCATTCTTTCTATTAAACGATTTCCCACAATATGAGCAAATAAAATTTCTATCGCGGGAGAATTCTTGCGTTTGTGTGGAATCCCCACAAACAGCCTCGTGTCGCAAACGATGACATGATTGTGTAAACACTTTTCCACATTTACCACAGACGCACGAGGCTGCTGGTGTGAATTCCTGACTATAAAAGCAGGTTAATTCGTGCGCCATACATTCACGGTGACTGGCAAACACCATCCTACAATTTGCGCATTGACGTTGTAACGAAAAATAAATAAAAAAAAAAAAAATTTTTTTTTTATTTAATAAAACTCATTAAGTAATAATCGAAGAGGGCTTAATATATTTTTGTATATAATTAAAATATGTGTTGTTTTAAAAAACTTTGTATTAGTTTTTATTGATATAATATTTTTTTATTTAGCTATAAAAATAATTATGTTTTATTTTAAAAGAAGAGACGGGACCGAAGTATTTAATTGAAAAACAGCTGTTATTAAGGCATTTGTTTTTTGGAGAAACAACGAAGAAAAAGACAGGAGATGTTCGCTAGCGTTCGACGAGTGATGATAAAATGAGACTGTTTTAGTGATTAACGCAGCTGTGGTCTATACCGCTAAATATCAGAGAATTGAAGAATAGTGGCGTTCACGGAAGAGATTCCGGTGACGAGAATCGCCAAGCCGAGTGGCTACTGGCAACAAAGCTACGAGAAGACAGGCGAGTTAAGAGAACAGGCTGGAGATATTTTTCTTTTAATTTGTTTGTTAAACCTTGCTTTTTTTTTTATTGTATAGTTATAAGTTTAAATTGTTTCTAGTTGTGTGAATAGAGTTAGATTTTGATCAGGCCTGACTACAGAAATTGTGAGTAAATTTTATTTTTAATATCGTAGTGTAAATATAGTGTTAATTAAAATTTTTTTTTATTTGAGTTTAATTTGTCTTGTTCAATTTCTTTTTAACTTACCATTAAGTAGTTCATAAGTGTAAATTGCAAATTGTATTTTATGTACAGCCCTCTCCGAGATTTTAAGGTAATCTTCACTTATCAAATTTAAATTATTTTTTTTTATTCAGATTGCTTTAGGTTTTCGCTATTTCCTTAAAATAAATAGCGTGGCGCCCCTTAATTAATTTTAATTTTTTTAATCACTAGTCATTTAAGAACCCGCCCGTCTCCACTGAGCTACCACCTTTTTTGTTACGATTGTTTTATTTATTTATAGCCAATTAATATTTTTTTAACGTAACAAAATGGCGCCCAACGTGGGGCTATAAGTGATTAGATAGATGCTTAATTTAATATTGATTTAGTGATTTTTAAATAAAATTATTTTTTTGTCCTAATATTGAATTTTTTTATTTTATCTGCTAAGAAAAAGTAGTATAATTTTTATTTGGTTCTTTTGAAACCATAAAGATGAAGGTCGATAGATTGTTAAAGGACGAGCTTGAATACGAATTGAGGATTCGGGGGATAGTTGGAATATCTACTGTAGAAGATATGAGGAAAAGACTTCGGACCGTCTTTAAACTAGAGAGTGCAGGAAAATATGTTGCTCCGGTAGTTGACCTTTCTCCTACGGAAGAATTAAGCGTGTGTGAAGAGAAAATTGCCACTGTTGAGAACAAGATTTCTGTTCTCCTACCCTCTAGTTCTACCGGGGATATAGATAAAATCGATACAAGTCTTCAACATTTGATTAATAGACTAAACCGGATAACAACGAAAGACACCATCGAAATGGAGAGGAAGTCAGAAGCAATTTCAAAATGCCTTCTATTATTTGAGGAACTAGAAGAAAAATTGAGTGGGCAACCTCCTGTTTCAGAATCCCACTTTGAAAACCAGAATCCCGAAAAGTCTCAGGAGGGTAAAGTACAATCAGTGATTACCGAATCAACTGAAGATACAAAGAAGCCTGTAACGACCGTTGAGTCGGAGTCAGACGTTGCTGGAACTAAGTACGTGATCAGAAGAACTGAAACTCCCATAAGAGATTGGGGAATTCACTTCACAGGCGATGGAGATGGTCTCAGTGTCCATGCGTTTTTAGAGACTGTAGAGGAGTTAAGCTTGGCAAGGAATACTACTCATGAAGAACTTTTTAGGGCTGCGTACGACTTGTTTAAAGGACCAGCACTGATTTGGTTTCGAGCTGTACGGAAAGAAGTAACAACGTGGGCTGAACTTATCTCAGAATTGAAAGCCGAATATACACTTTTAGACTATGAGGATCGCCTTTGGGAAGAAATAAAGAGAAGAACTCAAGGACATGCAGAGTCGATGGGTACATTCGTGGCAGTTATGAAGAATTATTTTAACCGTTTGCCAACTATGCCTACGGAAGACCAAATGTTGAATATCATTAAGAAGAATTTGAACCCCCTCTACTTGGAAAGGATGGCTTTGCACCAAGTAACAACATTGAAGGAGTTAGTAATAATCGGTCGGCAGATTGAAGAAGTAAGGTGGAGAATGAAAGAATATCGACCGCCACCAGATAGTAAAGGATTACTCGAACCCGACTTGGCCTATCGCCCGCCAACGAGGAAACAACTTAATCAAGACGACACAGTAGCAGAATCGAAGATGGTTGTAGAAGCCTTGACTAAACCCAATTACACATTTCGCTGTTGGAACTGCGGAGGGACCAATCATTCGTTCAAAAAGTGTCGCTCAGTAAAAACCAAATTCTGTATAGGTTGTGGCCTAAGGGATGCGGATAGAAAGACATGTAAACGTTGTAATACCACCGACCAGGGAAACGATCAAGGGGGTCAGGCCTAAGTGGAAGGGAGCCTGGACAAAACCCGAATTCCACGACGAAAGCTGAGTGGGTAGAGTGGTTGTCGATTGTGGAAGAAGTTTTCGCTGGAAAGAAATGGAAAATTCTTAGACATCCAGCAAATGAACAGGATCGAAGGCCGTATTTAACGGTCAACATTCTGGGAAGAATAGAAACGGGATTGCTGGATTCTGGGGCTTCAAGGTCATTGATAAGTGAGGAATGCTGGAAACGTTTTTCACGGCTGGGTGTAAAGCTACACAAAAAACCCAAAATTCAAATAAATGCTGCTGGAGGCACCGCGCTCAACGTTTTTGGAAGCGTAAACGTGCCAGTGGAGTTGGAAGGTAAAATGAGGATTATCCAATTTTTGGTAGTTTCCAACTTGGCGGATGAACTTATATTGGGCATCGACTTCTGGAATAAATTTAGATTGGTTCCAGACATATCGAAAAATATGTGGCACTTTGCTCCAACAGAAGAATGTTTAGCTGTGTCACAGAATGGCCCTGCTGTCCTAACTAGACCGAATCTTACGCAGGAACAGGAAGAAACCTTAAATCGGCTTATCGGACATTGGCAAAATATCCGACCATCAAAGTTAGGATGTACAAGCAGGGTAGAGCACGAAATAAATACCGGTGATAGTAAGCCAGTCAAACAGCGTTACTACCCTGTTTCACCAAAGATCCAAGATATCTTAAATAGGGAGCTCGATGAAATGCTAGTAGAAGGAATTGTAGAGCCGTCACAGAGTGCTTGGTCGTCACCTGTTGTTTTAGTGAAGAAACCCGATGGATCCTACCGTTTTTGCGTGGATTATCGTCAGTTAAATGCCGTGACTAAAAGAGACGCCTACCCGCTGCCCTACATTTCGAATATATTGGATAGGTTACGTGATGCCAAGATACTTTCTTCCATCGACATAAAGAGCGCATACTGGCAGATACCAATGGCCGCAGAAAGCAAGGAAAAGACAGCTTTTACTGTTCCCAACCGCGGCCTCTTCCATTTTTGTAGGATGCCTTTTGGACTGCATAATGCACCAGCGACATGGCAAAGACTGATTGACGATGTTTTGAGAGCAGATTTAGAACCAAATATCTTTGTTTACTTGGATGACATCATTGTGGTCTCATCAGACTTCGATTCCCACATAGAAACATTGGAGAAGGTCTTAGAGAGATTGAGCTCAGCCAACTTAACGGTGAATTGGGAGAAAAGTCAGTTTTGCAGAGAGGAGCTAAAGTTTCTGGGATATGTGGTAAATGAGAACGGCCTACAAGTTGATCCGGGAAAAATTGAGGCGATATTAAACTACCCAGCACCTAAGAACGTAAAGCAAGTGAGGCAATTTATAGGGCTTTCTTCCTGGTATCGCCGCTTTGTCCCTAATTTCTCGACTCTTACTTCACCGCTATCGGATCTATTGAAGAAAAACAAGAGATGGAAATGGGGACAAGAACAAGAAGAAGCGTTCAGTTTACTGAAGGAGAAGCTTGTCACAGCACCTGTGTTAGCATGTCCTGACTTCAGTAAGCGATTCTTCCTACAAACCGATGCCTCTAAAACAGGATTAGGGGCTATTCTTTACCAAGAATACCCAGAAGGAGATCGGGTCATAGCTTATGCGAGCCGAAGTTTGACCACAGCCGAGAGGAAATACAGTGTAACTGAGCAAGAGTGCCTAGCAGTTCTCTGGGCAATAGAGAAGTTTCGGCCTTATTTGGAAGGGATGGATTTTACAGTTATTACTGACCACATTGCCTTAAAATGGTTGAATAGTCTCCGCGACCCTCAAGGTCGACTGGCTAGGTGGGCACTAAAACTGCAGCAACACCAATTCACTATCTTACACCGTCCCGGCAAATAAAACGCTGCAGCTGATGCGTTGTCACGGACTTACGAATTCCCGATAGCCAGAATTGATATTGGAGAACCAATAGAGGACGCGTGGTATCAGCGGATGATTAAACAAGTAGAAGAGAATCCATCGAAATATGCGGATTGGAGGATTGTTAACCAAACTCTATGGAAGCTTGTTAATAATAACCGGAAGATGGTAGGAGATAACAACCAGTGGAAATTAGTAGTTCCTAAACAAAAACGTAGGGAAGCGATCTGGGAATGTCATGATAAAGAAATTGCAGGACATTTGGGATGTTTCAAAACCTTGCAGCGGGTAAAGGAGTACTACTATTGGCCTGGCATGGCAACCGATGTAACCAGGTACGTACGGAAATGTGAAGTGTGCTTGGCGAATAAGCCATTACAGACTAAGCCTGCGGGCCTAATGGGGAAACAGCGAGTAGTTACCCAACCTTGGCAAATGGTTTCGGCAGATATAATGGGGCCGTTTCCTATGTCTTCAAACCGGAAAAGGTTCATATTAGCGTTTACCGACTGCTTCACTAAATACAGCATCATAGTACCAATTTCAAAATCGACAGCCGAAGTGGTGGCCAAAACTTTAGAAAGAGAGGTCTTTCTTAAGTTCGGGGTTCCCCAAATTATTATATGTGATAACGGCCCTCAATTCAGGAGCAATATTTTAAAAAAAGAAAGCCCGAGAATATGCTGTTAAATTGTGGTTCACCCCAGTCTATCATCCACAGGCTAATCCGATGGAGCGTCCAAATCGAGTGATAAAGACACTCCTAGCTTCCTATGTGAAAGACAATCATAAGCACTGGGATAAGGATCTACACAAGTTGGCTTTTGCTATGCAGACTGCGGTACATGAGGTTACCGGTTATTCGCCAGCTTATTTGAATTTTGGACGAGAGTTACCACGTTCAGGCGACGAGTACGAGCATTCCATTGCTTCAGATAATGTTCCGGAAATGGGAGATCGAAAGGCTTACGCACAGAAGTTCAACATGATGCCAGTAATATATGAAGAAGTGGTTGAGCGTCTACGGCAATCATACGAGAAAAGCAGGCACCATTATAATCTTCGGAGAAGGAACGTGGATCTACAAGCTGGAGATTTAGTGTGGAAGAAGACCCAAACCCTTTCGGATGCTTCAAAGAACTTTTCTAATAAATTGGCACCTCTATATGAGAAATGTAGAATCAGAGCAAAACAAGGAAATTTATTATACGTGCTAGAAGATCTACAGGGTCATCCCTTAGGAACTTGGCATGTCAAAGATCTAAAACCTCATCCGACCTAAGACTTAAGATTCAAGCATTAGAAAAAAAATTTTTTTTTTTGGTAGGGAGGGGGAGAGTTTGTAACGAAAAATAAATAAACAAAAAAAAAAAATTTTTTTTTTATTTAATAAAACTCATTAAGTAATAATCGAAGAGGGCTTAATATATTTTTGTATATAATTAAAATATGTGTTGTTTTAAAAAACTTTGTATTAGTTTTTATTGATATAATATTTTTTTATTTAGCTATAAAAATAATTATGTTTTATTTTAAAAGAAGAGACGGGACCGAAGTATTTAATTGAAAAACAGCTGTTATTAAGGCATTTGTTTTTTGGAGAAACAACGAAGAAAAAGACAGGAGATGTTCGCTAGCGTTCGACGAGTGATGATAAAATGAGACTGTTTTAGTGATTAACGCAGCTGTGGTCTATACCGCTAAATATCAGAGAATTGAAGAATAGTGGCGTTCACGGAAGAGATTCCGGTGACGAGAATCGCCAAGCCGAGTGGCTACTGGCAACAAAGCTACGAGAAGACAGGCGAGTTAAGAGAACAGGCTGGAGATATTTTTCTTTTAATTTGTTTGTTAAACCTTGCTTTTTTTTTTATTGTATAGTTATAAGTTTAAATTGTTTCTAGTTGTGTGAATAAAGTTAGATTTTGATCAGGCCTGACTACAGAAATTGTGAGTAAATTTTATTTTTAATATCGTAGTGTAAATATAGTGTTAATTAAATTTTTTTTTTATTTGAGTTTAATTTGTCTTGTTCAATTTCTTTTTAACTTACCATTAAGTAGTTCATAAGTGTAAATTGCAAATTGTATTTTATGTACAGCCCTCTCCGAGATTTTAAGGTAATCTTCACTTATCAAATTTAAATTATTTTTTTTTATTCAGATTGCTTTAGGTTTTCGCTATTTCCTTAAAATAAATAGCGTGGCGCCCCTTAATTAATTTTAATTTTTTTAATCACTAGTCATTTAAGAACCCGCCCGTCTCCACTGAGCTACCACCTTTTTTGTTACGATTGTTTTATTTATTTATAGCCAATTAATATTTTTTTAACGTAACAACGTGAAGAAGATTCCATTTTTTTGGTATTAAAGTAATTCACTTTAAATAAATTAAAATTTAAGAAAAATATAAACAAAAAGTAACTTATCTAAAAAAAAACACTTTGAAAAACTTTTAATTAAACAAAAATTAACTTTATAGAATGAATTTTTTTTTAAAATAATTATATAACCAAAAAATAATCTCAAAGAACTTTAATTAAACTAAAATTTACTCGAAAAATATCTACGATTGAATACCTTATTATAACTTGTATGAACAAAAAGAAACAACTTTGAATTAAACGAAAATTAACTCTAATGAAAAAAATTTAAACAATTATAAGAACAGAAAACACTTCAAATTAAACTAAAATTTACTTCAACTATACAAAGGAAAAGTAACAATTCAAGAAAAAAATTAAAACAAAAATACCTTCTTGATAAACAAAATAATAAGAACAAGAACACAAGGGAAAATTCAAGAGAGCGATTTCGAGGAGCGCAGAAGTTGCCTCTGTGATAGCTGGAGCTAGAATGAGAGTGGAGGGGGTATACACGTCAGGGACTCGATAAGAATCCTCGAAGCTGATTGGCTGCTACTCTCCCCCACCACTCTCTGAGCTCCCCACTACTACAAAACCGGTCCGAACAGGTCGTGCGCATGTCTAAACAAGTTCCTTCCTGTCAAAACCTGCATGTTTTGGTCCTCTATACATATACTGTAACGATACGAGTGTCGATCATATGGTTTCTGAGGATGCTGATTCCGAATTTGATATCAGATTTTGGTTCTATGTATTGATAAGTTTAAAATTTTCGCAAAAACAATTTTAAGATCAAATCACGTGTTACAGAAGTTATAAATTTTGAATATTGTATCGATCTTTCGATTTAAAAAACCTGAATTGGATTCACTTACGCGCAATTTGAGATTTGAAATCAGAAATGGTAATCTCAAAAATCATAGCCGATCCCATCGCGAAAAATTTAATGAAATATGTTTATATAATAAATATTTAGAATTATCCAATATGCTCCGACGAGTTGGGGAACTACTAAAATTATTTTAAATTATAAAATATTAGTAATTTTACAGGCTCTGACAAGTTTTGGACAAGTTCCGACATGATTTTACGATGTATAGAGTAAGGTTCTATCGATCATATGTTATATATTTCAAGGTATATATTTCGAAAAATTATTAAGATGGCAGTAACTATTCGAAAATATTTCGATAAATTATATAGACGGCAGTAACTATTCGAAAATATTTCGATAAATTATATAGATTGCTATGCTTATTCGAAAATATTTCGATATCAAGATGGCTGTGGCATTTGAATATTTAGATAAAATAAATATGTTCGACAAGTTCCGACATGCACTCGACAAGTTCAAACATGTCCGAAAAAGATTCAAAATAATATATTTTAGGGATTAAGGATTAGGGGTTACATAGGGAAATATTTCGATAAATTATCAAGATGGCTGTGGCATTTGAATATTTAGATAAAATAAAAATGTTCGACAAGTTCCGACATGCACTCGACAAGTTCAAACATGTCCGAAAAAGATTCAAAATAATATATTTTAGGGATTAGGGATTAGGGATTAATTAGGGATTAGGGATTAATTAGGGGATTAGGGATTAATTAGAGGATAAGGGATTATATGTTATATATTTCAAGGTATATATTTCGAAAAATTATCAAGATGGCTGTGGCATTTGAATATTTAGATAAAATAAATATGTTCGACAAGTTCCGACATGCACTCGACAAGTTCAAACATGTCCGAAAAATTTTCAAAATAATATATTTTAGGGATTGGGGATTAATTAGGGATTAATTAGGGGATTAAGGATTAATTAGGGGATTAGGGTTACAAGCTGGCGACGGAGTTGGTTCTTCTTCTTGGTGGGCTCAGGGAAAACCCTCCCCCACCCCTAATCTGTAGTCTTACCTCATAAAGATTTTAAGACTAATTAACTAAGCCCTTTACCACCGCTACACCACATAATAAGGACTTTTTGAATATTTACCTCTGCGAAAGATAATTACCTAGGAAAAAAAAAAACCATAGAAATTAGTTAATGTAAATTTACGTTTGCGAGAGCCAACTTGAGCGCGTGGGCGACGAGTAATCGTTGGTGGTGGTTCCTGGTGGGGTCGGGAAAAACCACCCCTTCCCTGATCTATGGTCTTACCTGATAAAGATTTTGGACTAATTACCTATGCGAGAGGTAACTAGTCTAGAAAAAAAAATGCCGTATTAATTACGGTTTTTAAAATTTTAGTTCGCGAGAACTAACAAGAGATCGCATTGACAAAGTCGGTCGCGGTAGTCAGGGGAGTATGGCCAAGCCCCACCCCCCCTCTCACACCACTACACTGCATAATAAGTACTTTTTTAATATTTACCTCTGCGAGAGGTAATTAGCTAGTAAAAAAACCTATAGTAATTAGTTAATGTAAATTTACGTGTGCGAGAGCCAACTTGAGCTCGAGGCAGACGAGTCGGCGAAGGTAGTGGATCCTGGTGGGGTTGGGGAAAACTGGACCCCCTCCCTAATCTACAGTCTTACCTAATAAAGATTTTTGACTAGTAAACTATGCGAGGGGTAACTAGTCAAAAAAAAAAGCCGTAATTATTACGGTTTTTAAAATTTTAGTTCGCGAGAACTATTAAGAGATCGCATTTACAAGGTTGGTAGCGGTAGTAGGGGAGGTCGGGCGAAGACCCACTCCTCCTTTACCACTGCTACACCTCATAATAAGAACTTTTTTAATATTTACCTCTGTGAGAGATAATTAACTAGGAAAGAAAACCCAATGTAATTACCACAATTACACAATTACTGCTCATAGTATAGGGATCAGAAAAAACCCTCCCCTCCACCCTAATCTATAGCCTTACCTAATAATGATTTTTGGACTAATTACCTATGCGAGTGGTAACTAGTCACGAAAAAAAAAGACGTATTGATTACGGTTTTTAAAATTTTAGTTCGGGAGAACTAACAAGAGATCGCATTGAAAAGATTAGTAGCGGTAGTCGGGGAAGAACTGCCCCCCTTTCCCCCACTGCTCACTACATAATAAGGACTTTTTGAATATTTACCTCTGCGAGAGGTAGTTAGTTAGGGATAAAAAAACCCATAGGAATTAGTTAATGTAAAAGTACGTGTCCGAGGCCAATGTGAGCGCGAGGGCGAACGAGTCGGTGACGGTGGTGGTTCTTTTTTTTGGTGGGCTCAGGAAAAACCATCCCCTCCACCCTAATCTATAGTCTTACCAAATAAAGATTTTTGGACTAATTACCTATGCGAGAGGTAACTAGAAACCAAAAAAAAAGACGTATTAATTACGGTGTGTAAAATTTTAGTAGAAGTAACAAGAGATCGCATTGATAATGTTGGTCGTGGTAGTCAGGGGTGTAGAGCGAAGTCTCACCCCACCTCCCCCACCGCTACACCATACAATAAGGACTTTTTTTAAACTTTACCTTTGCCAGAGGTAATTAGGTATGAAAAAAAAACATAGTTATTAGTTAATGAATATTTACGTGTGCGAGAGCCAACTTGAGCGCGGAGCTACGAGTCGGCGGCGGTATTAGTTCCTGGAGGGGACGGGGAAAACCCGCCCCCCTCCCTCATCTATAGTCTTACCTAATAATGATTTTTGGACTAAATACCAATGCGAGAGGTAACTCGTCACGAAAAAAAAACCGTATTAATTGCGGTATTTAAAATTGTATACCGTCAGTATTGAGCTGACCGTGAGCTTGTTCAGTAGTGAAATATTTCCTTCCTTTCTGTTTAGAAGTGTATTGTGTATGTTGTGCATGTTGTATTTCTGTGCTTTACTTTTTCATCATGCCAAGAAATTGTGTAAATCATGCAGATAATTTCTGCTATATTTGTGGTGAGCTGACCTTCAAGTCTCAGAGGCGAAATTTGACCCCACTTGTAAAGAAGTGTTATAAACTTTACTTTGGCTGTCAAGTTGGTGATTTTGATAAGAGCTGGGCCCCAAATACATGCTGTGTTTCGTGTGTTAGACTGCTGACTGGGTGGAAAAATGGTACACATCATATGCCATTTGCAATTCCTATGATTTGGAGGGAACCAAAGGATCATTTAACTGACTGTTATTTTTGTTTGACAAATATTAAAGGAATCACATCTAAAACAAAATATACAGTTAAGTATCCGAATTTGCAATCTGCAATGAGACCGGTCTTACACAGTGAAGAGTTTCCCGTACCAGTATATGCAGATACAACCTTAAGTGATAACTCTGGTTCTGACCTGACTGAAACTCCAAATGATTCAGATGAAAATAAAAATGATCTTACATATGAAGCCAGTAGCTGTTCATCAGAACCATACTTTCCCAATCAGCAAGGCCTTAGTGACCTGATTCGCAATTTAAATCTGTCTAAACAGCAAGCAGAAGTTTTAGCTTCCAGACTCAAAGGGTCTAAAGTAAAATTTTACAAACCGTAATTAATACGGTTTTTTTTTTCCATTTCTAGTTACCTCCCGCATAGGTGATTATTCCAAAAATTTTTATTAGGTAAGACTACAGATTGGGGAGGGTGGGGATTGGGTTTCCCCTGAACCCACCAGGAACCACCACCGTCGCCGACTCGTCGCCCTCGCGCTCAAGTTGGCTCTCGCTCACGTAATTTTTCGTTAACTAATTACTATGGGTTTTTCTTTCCCTAGGTACTTACCTCTCGCAGAGGTAAATATTCAAAAAGTCCATATCATGTAGTGTAGCGGTAGAGGAAACGGGGGCAGGCTTCCTCTACTATCGCTACCAACCTTTTTAATGCGATCTCTTCTCAGTTCTCGCGAAGTAAAATTTTAAATACCGTAATTAATACTGATTTTTTTTTTCTAGACTAGTAACCTCTCGCAATAGCGGTTGGAGAGGTGGGGTTGGGCTTCGTACTACTTCCCCGACTACCGCGACAAACGTTGTCAATGCAATCTCTTGTTCGTTCTCGCAAACTAAAATTTTAAAACGGTATTTAATACGGTTTTTTTTATCTAGACTAGTACCCTTTCGCATAGGTAGTTAAAAATCTTTATGAGGTAAGACTATAAATTAGGGGGGGAGCGGGTTTTTTCGACCCCACCAGGAACCAACACCGTCGCCGTCTCGTCGCCCTCGCGCTTAAGTTGGCTCTCGCACACGTAAATTTTCATTAACTAATTACTATGGGTTTTTCTTTCCCTAGCAATTCTTACCTCTCGCAGAGGTAAATATTCAAAAAGTCCTTATAATGTAGTATAGCGGTGGGGGAAAGAGGGGCAGGGGCTTCGCCCCACTTCCCCGACTACAGCTACCAATCTTTTCAATGCGATCTCTTTGTAGTTCTCGCGAAGTAAAATTTTAAATACCGTAATTAATTAATACGGCTTTTTTTCGTGACTATTTACCTCTCACATAGGTAATTAGTCCAAAAATCTTCATTAGGTAAGACTACAGATTAGGGAGTGGGGGCGGGTTTTTCCCGCCCCACCAGGAAGCACTACCGTCGCCGACTCGGCGCCCTCGCGCTGAAGTTTGCTCTCGCACACGTAAATAATCATTAACCAATAACTATGTTTTTTTTTATACCTAATTACCTCTCGCAGAGGTAAATAATCAAAAAGTCCTTATTATGTAGTGTAGCGGTGGGGGAATGGGGGGCAGGGGCTTCGCCCCACTTCCCCGACTACAGCTACCAACCTTTTCAATGCGATCTCTTGTTATTTCTCGCGAAGTAAAACTTTAAATACCGTAATTAATACCGCTTTTTTTTCTAGACTAGTAACCTCTCGCATAGGTAATTAGTCAAAAATCTTTATCAGTTAAGACAATAGATTAGATAGGAGGGGGGGACCACCGTCGCCGACTCGTCGCCCTCGCGCTTATGTTGGCTCTCGCACACGTAAATATTCATTAACCAATAACTATGTTTTTTTTTCATACCTAATTACCTCTTGCAAAGGTAAATATTAAAAACGTCATTATTGTGTAGTGTAGCGGTGGGGGAGATGGGGTTGGACTTCGTCCTACTTCCAAGACTACTGCGACCAACTTTGTCAATGCGATCTCTTGTTCGTTCTCGCGAACTAAAATTTTAAAAACCGTAATTAATACGGCTTTTTTTTTTAGACGTGTTACCTCTCGCATCGGTAATTAGTCAAAAATCTTTATGAGGTAAGACTATAAATTAGGGGGGCGGGTTTTCCGACCCCACCAGGAACCACCACCATCGCCGTCTCGTCGCCCTCGCGCACAAGTTGGCTCTCGCACACGTGTATTTTTATTAACTAATTACTATGGGTTTTTCTTTTCCGAGCTACTTACCTCTCGCAGAGGCAAATATTCAAAAAGTCCATATTATGTAGTGTAGCGGTGGTGGAAAGGGGGGCAGGGGCTTCACCCCACTTCCCCGACTACCGCTACCAACCTTTTCAATGCGATCTCTTGGTAGTTCTCGCGAAGTAAAATTTTAAATACCGCAACTAATACGGCATTTTTTTCGTGACTATTTACCTCTCGCATAGGTAATTAGTCCAAAAATCTTTATTAGGTAAGACGATAGATTAGATAGGGGGGGGGGGGGGGGGAACACCATCGCTGTCTCGTCGCCCTCGCGCTCAAGTTGGCTCTCGCTCACGTAATATTTCGTTAACTAATTACTATGGGTTTTTCTTTCCCAAGCTACATACCTCTCGCAGAGGAGAGTATTCAAGAAGTCCATAATATGTAGTGTAGCGGTGGTGGAAAGGGTACAGGGGCTTCGCCCAACTTCCTCTACTATCGCTACCAATCTTTTTAATGCGATCTCTTCTTAGTTCTCGCGAAGTAAAATTTTAAATACTGTAATTAATATTTTTTTTTTTTTTCTAGACTAGTAACCTCTCGCAATAGCGGTTGGAGAGGTTGGGTTGGGCTTCGTCCTACTTCCCCGACTACCGCGACCAACGTTGTCAATGCGATCTCTTGTTCGTTCTCGCGAACTAAAATTTTAAAAACCGTAATTAATACGGCTTTTTTTTTAGACATGTTACCTCTAGGATAGGTAATTAGTCAAAAATCTTTATGAGGTAAGAATATAAATTAGGGGGGGCGGGTTTTCCGGCCCCACCAGGAACCACCACCGTCGCCGTCTCGTCGCCCTCGCGCTCAAGTTGGCTCTCGCACACGTAAATTTTCATTAACTAATTACTATGGGTTTTTCTTTTCCGAGCTACTTACCTCTCACAGAGGTAAATATTCAAAAAGTCCATATTATGTAGTGTAGCGGTGGTGGAAAGGGGGGCAGGGGCTTCACCCCACTTCCCCGACTACCGCTACCAACCTTTTCAATGCCATCTCTTGGTAGTTCTCGCGAAGTTAAATTTTAAATACAGCAATTAATACGGCTTTTTTTTCGTGACGAGTTACCTCTCGCAAAGGTAATTAGTCCAAAATTCTTTATTAGGTAAGACTTTAGATTAGGTAGGTGGGGGCAGCGCTACACTACATAATAAGTACGTCTTTAATATGTACCTCTGCGAGAGGTAATTAGCTAGGGAAAAAAACTATAGTAATTATGTAATGAAAATTTACGTGTGCGAGACCCAACATGAGCGCGTGGGCGACGAGTCGGCGACTTTGGTGGTTTCTGGTGGGGTCGGGGGAAACCCCCTCCCCACCCTACCCAATCTATAGTCTTACCTATTAAAGATTTTTGGACTAATTACCTATGCGAGAGGTAACTAGTCACTAAAAAAAAGACGCATTAATTACGGTTATGTACTAATTAGTTATCGTTAGATAATTAATTTATAATTTTTAAACTATTTTATTAGAAGATAAAAGATTCGACCACGGCCAGGAATCGAACCCAGATCCTCTGCATCTACGTCGCAGCGCTCTTACCACTGAGCTAACCGTGAGTCCGTTCCGATCATGATCGAATCTTTCTCTTCTGTGATCCCTCCCTCCAGGTCTTGCCACATTGTAGCGAAGTACCAGGGGGCGAACAATTGTCCAGACAGACGGGATCAGCCAAAATTCCTATGGATTTTTTTATCCCGAATAGGTGATTAGTCCAAAAATCTTTATTAGGTAAGACTATAAATTTGGTAGGGTGGGGAGGGGGTTTCCCCCGACCCCACCAGAAACCACCACCGTCGCCGACTCGTCGCCCACGCGCTCATGTTGGGTCTCGCACAAGTAAATTTTCATTAAATAATTACTATAGTTTTTTTCGCTAGCTAATTACCTCTCGCAGAGGTAAATATTAAAGACGTACTTATTATGTAGTGTAGCGGTAAGGAAAAGGTGGGCAGGGGCTTCGCCCCACTTCCCCGACTACCGCTACCATCATTTTCAATGCGATATCTTGTTAGTTCTCGCAATGTAAATTTTAAATACCGTAACTAATAACGCTTTTTTTTCGTGACTAGTTACCTTTCGCATAAGTAATTAGACCAAAAATCTTTATTAGGTAAAACTATAGTTTAGAGTGGAGGGGAGGGTTTTCCTGAGCCCACCAAGAAGTAGGACCACCATTGTCACCGACTCTTCGCCCTCGCGCTCACGTTGGCTTCGGACACGTAATCCTACATTAATTAATTCCTATGGGTTTTTTTTATCCCAAGCTAATTAGCTCTCGCAGAGGTAAATATTCAAAAAGTCCTTATTATGTAGTGAGCGGTAGGGGAAAGGGGGGCAGTTCTTCCCCGACTACCGCAACCAACCTTTTCAATGCGATCTCTTGTTAGTTCTCGCGAAGTAGAATTTTAAATACTGTAATTAATACGGTTTTTTTTTCGTATATAGTCCTCTCGCATAAGAAATTAGTCCAAAACTCTATATTAGGTAAGACTATAGATTAGGGAGGGAGGGGGCAGGTATTCCCCGACCCCACCAAAAACCACCACCGTCGCCGACTCGTCGCCCTTGCGCCCACGTTGGGTCTCGCACACGTAAATTTTCATTCAATAATTACTATGGGGTTTTTTCCTAGCTAATTACCTCTCGCAGAGGTAAATATTAAAGAGGTACTTATGATGTAGTGTAGCGGTGGGGAAAAGGGAGGCAGGGGCTTCGCCCCACTTCCCCGGCTACCGCTACCAACCTTTTCAATGCGATCTCTTGTTAGTTCTCGCAAAGTAAATTTTAAATACCGTAATTAATACCGCTTTTTTTTCTAGATTAGCTACCTCTCACATAGGTATTTAGTCAAAATTACCTAATACTTTATTAGGTAAGACTATAGATTAGATGGGGGGTGGGACCACCGTCTCCGTCTCGTCGCCCTCGCGCTCAAGTTTGCTCTCGCTCACGTAAATTTTCGTTAACTAATTACTATGGGTTTTTCTTTCCCTACCTACTTACCTCTCGCAGAGGTAAATATTCAAAAAGTCCATATTATGTAGAGTAGCGGTGGAGGTAAGAGGGGCAGGGGCTTCCCCCCACTTCCCTACTACTACCGCTACCAACGTTGTCAATGCGATCTCTTGTTAGTTCTCGCGATCTAATATTTTAAATACCGCAATTAATACGCCTTTTTTTTCGTGACTAGTTACCTCTCGCATAGGTAATTAGTCCAAAAATCTTTATTAGGTAAGACTATAGTTTAGGATGGAGGGGAGGGATTTCCTGAGCCCACCAAGAAGCCAACCATTGTCACCGACTCGTCGCCCTCCCGCTCACGTTGGCTTCGGACACGTAATTTTCAATAATTAATTCCTATGGGATTTTTTATCCCTAACTAATAAGGGAATATTCAAAAAGTCCATATTATGTAATGTAGCGTAGGAGGAAAGGGGAGCAGGGGCTTCGCCCCACTTCCACGGCTATTACTACCAACTTGGTAGTTTTCGCGAAGTAAAATTTTAAATACCGCAATTAATACGGCTTTTTTTTCTTGGCGAGTAACCTCTCGCATAGGGAATTAGTCCAAAAATCTTTATTAGGTAAGACTATAGTTTAGGGTGGAGGGGAGGGTTTTTCCTGAGCCCACCAAGAAGTAGAACCACCATTGTCACCGACTCGTCGCCCTCGCGGTGGGTATTCCCTGACCCCAACCGGAACCACCACTATCGCTGACTCGTCGCCCACGCGCTCAAGTTGGCTCTCGCAAATGTAAATTTTCATTAACTAATTACAATGGGTTTTTTTTCCTAGCTAATTACCTCTTGCAGAGGTAAATATTAAAGTAGTACTTATTATGTGGTGTAGCTGTGGAAAAAGGGGAAGGGGGGTGTGACTTCCCCCCACTTCCCTTACTACCGCTACCAACGTTGTCAATGCGATCTCTGGTTAGTTCTCGCGATCTAATATTTTAAATACCGCAATTAATACGGCTTTTTTTTCGTGACGACTTATCTCTCGCATAGGTAATAAGTTCAAAAATCTTTATTAGGTAAGACGATAGATTAGGGAGGGGGGCCGGTTTTCTCCGTCCCCTCCAGGAACCAATACCGTCGCCCTCACGCTCAAGTTGTCTCTCGCACACGTAAATATTCATTAACTAATAACTAAGGTAAATATTAAAGACGTACTTATTATGTAGTGTAGCGGTGGGGAAAAGGGGGGCAGGGGCTTCGCCCCACTTCCACGGATACTAATGCGTCTTTTTTTTTGTGACTAGTTACCTCTCGCATAGGTTATTAGTCCAAAAATCTTTATTAGGTAAGACTATAGCTTAAGGTGGAGGGGAGTTTTTCCTGAGCCCATCAAGAAGTACAACCACCATTGTCACCGACTCGTTGCCCTCGCGCTCACGTTGGCCTCGGACACGTAATTTTCCATTAACTAATTCCTATGGGTTTTTTTTCCTAGCTCATTACCTCTCGCAGAGTTAAATATTCAAAAAGTCCTTATTATGTAGTGAGCGGTGGGGGAAAGGGGGGCAGTTCTTCCCCAACTACCGCAACCAAACTTTTCTCAAACTAACAATGCGATCTCTTGTTAGTTCTCACGAAGTAAAATTTTAAATACTGTAATTAATACGGCTTTTTTTTCGTAAATAGTTACCTCTCGCATAAGTAATTAGTCCAAAACTCTTTTTAGGTAAGACTATAGATTAGGGAGAGGGGGGGCGGGTATTCCCTGACCCCAACAGGAACCACCACCATCGCTGACTCGTCGCCCACGCGCTCAAATTAGCTCTCGCAAATGTAAATTTTCATTGACTAATTACAATGGGTTTTTTTTTTTCCTACTTATTATGTGGTGTAGCTGTGGAAATTGGGGGCGGTGTGACTTCGCCCCACCTCCCTTAGCTATAGCTTAGGGTGGAGGGGAGGGTTTTTCCTGAGCCCACCAAGAAGTAGAACCACCATTGTCACCGACTCGTCGCCCTCGCGGTGGGTATTCCCTGACCCCAACCGGAACCACCACTATCGCTGACTCGTCGCCCACGCGCTCAAGTTGGCTCTCGCAAATGTAAATTTTCATTAACTAAATGCTATGGGTTTTTTTCCTAGCTAATTACCTCTCGCAGAGGTAAATATTAAAGAAGTACATATTATGTGGTGTAGCGGTGGGAAAGCGGGGGGTGTGGCTTTGCCCCACATCGCTTACTACCTGTACCAACCTTGTCAATGCGATCTGTTGTTAGTTCTTGAGATCTAATATTTTAAATACCGCAATTAATACGGCTTTTTTTACGTGACGAGTTATCTCTCGCATAGGTAATTAGTCCAGAAATCTTTATTAGGTAAGACGATAGATTAGGGAGGGGGGGGGCGGGTTTTCCCCGTCTCCTCCAGGAACCAATACCGTCGCCCTCGCGCTCAAGTTGGCTCTCGCTCACGTAAATATTCATTAACTAATAACTATGTTTTTTTTTCTTACCTAATTACCTCTCGCAAAGGTAAATTTTAAAAAAGTCCTTATTGTGTTGTCTAGCCGTGGGGAAGGTGGGGTGGGACTTCGCTCTACACTCCTGACTACCGCGACGAACATTATCAGTGCGATCTCTTGTTAGTTCTCGCGAACTAAAATTTCACACACCGTAATTAATACGTCTTTTTTTTCGTGACTAGTTACCTCTCGCATAGGTAATTAGTCTAAAAATCTTTATTAGGTAAGACTATAGTTTTGGGTGGAGGGGAGGGTTTTCCTCAGCTCACCAAGATGTAGAATCACCATTGTCACCGACTCGTCGCCCTCGCGCTCACGTTGGCTTCGGACACGTTATTTTACATTTACTAATTCCTATGGGTTTTTTTATACCTTGCTAATTAGCTCTCGCAGAGGTAAATATTCATAAAGTCCTTATCATGTAGTGATCGGTGGGGGAAAGGGGGGCAGTTCTTCCCCGACTACCGCAACCAACCTTTTCAATGCGATCTCTTGTTAGTTCTCGCGAAGTAGAATTTTAAATACTGTAATTAATACGGCTTTTTTTCGTATATAGTTACCTCTTGCATAAGTAATTAGTCCAAAACTCTATATTAGGTAAGACTATAGATTAGGGAGGGGGGGGCCACCGTCTCCGTCTCGTTGCCCTCGCGCTCAAGTTTGCTCTCGCTCATGTAAATTTTCGTTAACTAATTACTATGGGTTTTTCTTTCCCTACCTACTTACCTCTCGCAGAGGTAAATATTCAAAAAGTCCATATTATGTAGAGTAGTGTTGGAGGTAAGGGGGGCAGGGGCTTCGCCCCACTTTCACGGCTACCTAAACCAACTTTATCAATGCCATCTCTTGGTAGTTCTCGCGAAGTAAAATTTTAAACACCGCAATTAATACGGCTTTTTTTTCGTGACGAGTTACCTTTCGTATAGGTAATTAGTCCAAAAATCTTTATTAGGTAAGACGATAGCTTAGGGAGGGGGGTCGGGATTTCTCCGTCCCCACCAGGAACCAATACCGTCGCCGACTCAAGTTGGCTCGCGCACTCGTAAATATTCATTAACTAATAACTATGGTTTTTTTCATACCTAATTACCTCTTGCAAAGGTGAATATTAAAAAAGTCCTTATTGTGTGGTGTAGCCTTGGGGGAGGTGGGGTGGGACTTCGCTCTACACCCCTGACTACCGCGACCAACATTATAAAATTTCACACACCGTAATTAATACGTCTTTTTTTTTTCGTGACTAGTTACCTCTCGCATAGGTAATTAGTCCAAAAATCTTTATTAGCACGTTAACTGTGACGAGGGGTCATTTGACCCCTTGCGGTGGCTTCCTTTACTGCGAGCCATTAAACGTGTGTTTGTCGTTAACTGCGATGCTTGTCACGCATCCTGTTTTAATATTTTTCAGATTTTTTATTTTTTTTTATAATGCACTACTTAATACTACTTATATATCGAAAAAAAATGTAAGGGGTCACTTGACCCCTTGTCGCATTATAGTTTATATGTTTTCCTTAATGCGGCAAGGGGTCAAATGACCCCTTGGTCTTTTAATGTCATTACACTTCATCTTACTATTGTTTTAGCATGTTATATCAAATATTAATGAATATGTAAATAAAAAATATTTTTTCTATTTCCGTAAATGTTTGAAAGCGGTGAAATCGACAGTAATTTTCCGTGAATCACATTTATCTAAGGGTGAATCACAGATTCACCTTCCTTTCTTGTTGTTCGACTGATTCTACTTAGTATTTTTGACACCTGAGCTCTCATTTATTTGTCTCGATTCAGTAAATAATTTCGATACGTATTCACGTGGTAAGAAACTTGCCGATTTAGCCCTTTCATAGCGGAATTCAACTTCAAGCAAAGATGAAGGAACTAGTTCAAGTTTTGAAGATAGTTATGATTCATATAAGGAAGAAATGTTCGGGCTGTTATGAAAAGCTAAGAACAGCTATGAGCAGTGCAGAAGCCCAAAAAAAGGTGAAGAAGGTCCGGACATACGATGACGACTGTGCCGACGACAACCGTCTCTTTGCTTGCAGTGCTTCAATGATAAACATTATAAAATGTAGTTTTCACGTGTTATTTTTTTTAATAATTTAATTTGTAATAATTAGGTTTATTTTTTTAAATACACAAAAGCTACACCTATGTTCATTTATTTATAATAAAAACATAGGTTTGGTTTTATTTTTGATATCTGAATTCTTCCTTTGATGAATTATATATGCTGACAATTAAGTAAATTAAAACCATATAGTAAACATTTTATGATTGAACGTAAAAGGAAAGAAAAAAATTACTGTTAGTATAACACAGATGTTGTGGAAAAAATAAGTAATAAAAAAATATATTCAGAAGCAACAGAATTCAACCCTGCTTCTGCTACGAATTCTAGTACGTCAGGTATTTGTAAAAAAAAATGGATTTCACTTTAAAACATTCATCAATGTTTACAGAGAGTTAATTTTAATGTATAAGGGACAAGGGGTCAATCAGCCCCTTGACGCAGTTTAGCGGTGTGGTAGCATGGGGTCATTTGACCCCTCGTCGCAGTTAACGAAAATCCCAGTTTATTTGCTTCGCAGCTAACGTGTTAGGTAAGACTATAGTTTAGGGTGGAGGGGAGGGTTTTCCTGAGCCCACCAAGAAGTAGAACCACCATTGTCACCGACTCGTCGCCCTCGCGCTCACGTTGGCTTCGGACACGTAATTTTACATTAATTAATTCCTATGGGTTTTTTTATCCTAAGCTAATTAGCTCTCGCAGAGGTAAATATTCAAAAAGTCCTTATTGTGTAGTGAGCTTTAGGGGAAAGGGGGGCAGTTCTTCCCCGACTACCGCAGCCAACCTTTTCAATGCGATCTCTTGTTAGTTCTCGCGAAGTAGAATTTTAAATACTGTAATTAATACGGTTTTTTTTTCGTATATAGTTACCTCTCGCATAAGTAATTAGTCCAAAACTCTATATTAGGTAAGACTATAGATTAGGGAGGGGGGGGGCAGGTATTCCCCGATCCCACCAGAAACCACCACTGTCGCCGACTCGTCGCCCTCGCGCTCATGTTGGGTCTCGCACACGTAAATTTTCATTAAATAATTACTATGGGTTTTTTTACTAGCTAATTACCTCTCGCAGAGGTAAATATTAAAGACGTACTTATTATGTAGTGTAGGGGTGGGGAAAAGGGGGGCAGGGGCTTCGCCCCACTTCCCCGACTACCGCTACCAACCTTTTCAATGCGATCTCTTGTTAGTTCTCGCAAAGTAAATTTTAAATACCGTAATTAATACCGTTTTTTTTTTCTAGACTAGTTACCTCTCACATAGGTAATTAGTCAAAAATCTTTATTAGGTAAGACTATAGATTAGATGGGGGCGGGGACCACCGTCTCCGTCTCGTCGCCCTCGCGCTCAAGTTTGCTCTCGCTTACGTAAATTTTCGTTAACTAATTACTATGGGTTTTTCTTTCCCTACCTACTTACCTCTCGCAGAGGTAAATATTCAAGAACAACAACAACAACAATAAGGCTTAACGGACCCGAAGGCCCGACGCCGACACCACCAATCGGTCCCTACATACTTTCATCCACCAACCACCGTCCAATCCCAAATTCACAAGATTTGTTTTTACCGAATCTTCCCAACTTCGTCTAGGCCTACCCCTCGGCCGTTTTCAAGTCGGCAAAGCGTTTATCAATCTTTTAGGAATTCGTTCATTACTAAGACTCGTCATTTTGCATGCCCACTTTAGCCGACGCGCAGTTATAGACTCGATTACATTTGCCGCGTAAAGCTCACGCAATTCCGCATTGTGTAGCCGTCTAAATTCTCCTGTTGACTCATCTTTCTTCGGCCCGAATATTCTACGCAGCACTTTATTTTCAAACACCATAAGGCGTTTCTCATCCCTTACTGTAAGCGGCCATGTTTCACAACCGTAAAGAACAGTCGGAAGAATTATAGTTTTGTAAATCCTAATTTTTAAATTTCGGGATAAAAGGCGTGACCCAAGTAATTTTGCAACCGAGAAATAACAAGCATTTGCCGCCTTTAATCTAGCCTCAATTTCCTCTTCGATTTCGTTTTTTCTAGTTACAGTAGATCCTAAATATCTAAATTTCTCAACGGCTTCGAATATTTCCTCTTCTACTTCAATATCGCCAAAATTGTCACCGTTTCTACAACTAACCATATATTTTGTTTTTTCCGTATTTATTTCTAGCCCTACTTCTTTTCCGGCTTCCATCAATGCTTTTGTATTTCGTTCTATCGTTTCCACGTCGTCGCCAAGCAAAACCAAATCATCAGCGTAACCGAGTACGGATATATTTCCCCCCAGATTCAAACCCTCTCCGGTATTTATCACCTCCCTAATGACATATTCTAGAGCTAAATTAAATAAAACAGGGGATAGCGAATCCCCCTGTTTCAAACCAGAGTGAACCTCGAACTTCTCGGAAAAATAACGACCGATTCTTATTTTATTGAACGTTTCGGTCATACGCATTTTTACTAAGTTTACTAACTTCTTCGGTATTCCTAGTTCAGTCAGGATGTTATACAGTTTATTGCGGTCTATTGAATCATAAGCCTTTTTAAAATCGACATACAGTTGATGAACAATACCATTGTATTCTAATTTTTTCTCTAATATTTGACGGAGGGAGAATATTTGGTCTACGGTAGATCGGTTCCGTCTGAAACCACATTGATAATCTCCGATGATTTCCTCGGCGTATTCGGTTATTCGGCTAGTCAGTATTGACGTAAATACTTTATAGCAGACCGGAAGTAGTGAGATCCCACTGTTTCGGCTTCCCGAAAGGTAATACAAATTGCAGAAGAAGGGGGCGGGTAAATCACATGGCGGGACCGCCAAGATTTGAATGCCCCACCGGCGAACTCTGCTGGGGGCAGAGGCTGAGACGGAACTTGGTGAGATAGATTCCTGAAAGAGACCAGGCCTGGCCCATCCATTTCTTTTTTTTCTTCAATTAAAATTACTCGAGACATGAGTGAGTAAGAAGAGGAGCCGGTTCCCAGCTGGAGGCGATGAAGAGCAGAGAGAGATCTTGAAGAACTACATAGATAATATGGAGAAGATAGGGCCTATTGGAAAAGTAATTAGTGAGTCCGCATGGCCATCTCATTTAAATACATTAAAATACCCACTAACAAACAATATTTTGTAGGGTCTTTTTTGTTCTTTTTTTTTCTGAATAAATCTGTAATCTGTTAATTCCATTTCATTTTTTTTAACATCTCTAACCTTCAAATACAGTCCACTTAATTCACAAAAGTTGGTTTGTGCCTTACCATTAAGTTTAAGGTATAAACCATACACCCACGGTAGTTATTAGTGTCTGTCCGCGACCCCTTCTTGTGAATCGGTATAAGTATAGACTCTTTCCATTCTTCGGGTACTTTCTCATACTCCCAGATCTTTTTAATCAAAAGATGTATTTTTGAAATCCCAGCTTCCCCACATGATTTGATTAGTTCGCTAGGAATATTATCCGTCCCCGCTGCTTTATAGGATTTTAATTTTCCGATAGCTATTTCGACTTCCCCTATACTCGGTTCTTCTAATAACGGTTCAGCACTTTGAAATTCCAAAAGTGGTGATAGACGGGTATTTTCTGGATTCAAAATACTATCAAAGTGCTCTTTGAACTTCCTTACTATGTCTACCGGATCCGCTATGATGTTATTATTATTATCCCTAATACCAGTCGTAACTGGTCCTAGACGTTTACGTGATAAATTTATGCCTTTATACATATCTCTAACGTTATTTTGGATTCCATTATTTTCTATTTCTATTATTTTGTTTTTGAGGTATTCTCTTTTTTTATTTTTAAGCAATTTAGTCGTTTCGTTCCTTATGCCTCGAAAGTAGGCACGATTGTCTTCGCTAGGATTATTTAAGACTTTGAGTTTAGCGGCTTTTCTTTTCTCACACGAGTTTAAACATTCTTCATCGAACCATGGTTTATTCTTATTATTTTCCCTTTTGTCCAGACACAAATTACTGACCTCTTTAATATTATCCCTAATCCCTTCCCACAATTGATCAATGCCTTCACCATTCTCGGTCGATGGTTCGAATACATCAAATCTATTCTTGAGTTCAATTTCAAATTGTTTTCTAATCGCCGGAATTTAAAGTTTTTCCAGATTAAAACATTCGATACGAGATCCGGTTTCTAACCTTTTTTTTATTGAAAGTCTTTGACGAACTTTAGCGATTACTAGTTCGTGATCCGACCCGCATTCCGCCCCTCGGTACGACCTAACATTAATAACAATATTTTGCCACCTATGCTGCACCAAAACGTGATCGATTTGATTTCTTGTTTGTGAATCCGGTGATGTCCAGGTATATTTGTGAATATCTTTATGGTTAAACGTTGTACTTTTGATTATTACATTTTTAGAAGTAGCAAAGTTAATCAATCGGATTCCGTTATCATTACTAATTTCGTGTAAACTTTCTTTTCCAATTGTCGGATAATATATTTCTTCCCTGCCCACCTTGGCGTTAGCGTCTCCTAAAACTATCTTCATGTAATTTCGCGGTAATTTATCGAAGACCCACTCTAGATTATCGTAAAATTCCGACTTAACTTCGTCATCGGTGTCTTCGGTCGGAGAATGTATGTTTATTAACACGATTTTAAACCACCGCCCCTAAAATACAGCTACTGATATCCTGTCCCCGAAAAATTGAACGTCCCTCAAAGCGGATATCAACCTATTCCTAATCAGAAACCCAGTGCCTAAACAATAATTTTCGCCCCCGCCGTACCAAATTGTGTACTTACCTTCTCTTAAAGAGCCCTCCCCCGGCCAGCGTACCTCTTGCAGCGCCACGATATCTATACCGTACCTCTCAACCTCATTCGAAACCGATTTTAACCCACCCGCTGTATTCAAACTTCTGACGTTCCACGTCCCTAATACTAAATCTCTTAATTTCAACTTTCGCCATGATTCCCCTAAAGCAGTCCCCACCCGGAGACCCGAACGGGGGAATAGTTTACCTCCGGATAATGAGCGTTTTACCTTAGGAGAATCCATGACTGTTTGTGGTGTTTGGGTGAACTAAAAAATGTAAGCAGGGCGTTCGAACCTACGTCACACTCTCCAGCAAGCCTGGGGGGTGGCGCTCTCATTGTTGGTCAGCGAGTCCTACAGACTTAGCCGAGAGGAACTTCCTAGGAATTTCCACCGACCAACTCCACATCCGCCACCCGTGGGACGCTCCCCATACGCGGTAATGAGACCCGCGCGAGGAAATATTCAAGAAGTCCATATTATGTAAAGTAGCGGTGGAGGTAAGAGGGGCAGGGGCTTCGCCCCACTTCCACGGCTGCCGCAACCAACCTTTTCAATGCGATCTCTTGTTAGTTCTCGTGAAGTAGAATTTTAAACACTGTAATTAATACGGCTTTTTTTTCGTATATAGTTACCTCTTGCTTAAGTAATTAGTCCAAAACTCTATATTAGGTAAGACTATAGATTAAAGAGGGGGGGCGGCGGGTATTCCTCGACCCCACCAGACACCACCACCGTCACCGACTCGTCACCCTCGCGCTCATGGAGGGTCTCGCACACGACGGTATTGGTTCCTGGTGGGGACGGGAAAAACCCGCCACCCCTTCCTAATCTATCGTCTTACCTAATAAAGATTTTTGGACTAATTACCTATGCGAGAGGTAACTCGTTACGAAAAAAAAGCCGTATTAATTGCGGTATTTAATATTTTACTTCGCGAGAACTACCAAGAGATGCATTGAAAAAGTTGGTAGTGATAGCCGTGGAAGTGGGGCGAAGCCCCTGCCCCCCTTACCTCCACCGCTACTCTACATAATATGGACTTTTTGAATATTTACCTCTGCGAGAGGTAAGTAGGTAGGGAAAGAAAAACCCATAGTAATTAGTTAACGAAAATTTACGTGAGCGAGAGCAATCTTGAGCGCGAGGGCGACGAGTCGGAGAAGGTGGTCCCCCCCCTATCTAATCTATAGTCTTGCCTAATAAAGATTTTTGAATAATTACCTATGCGAGAGGTAACTAGTCTAGAAAAAAAAAGCGGTATTAATTACGGTATTTAAAATTTACTTTGCGAGAACTAACAAGAGATCGCATTGAAAATGTTGGTAGCGGTAGTCGGGGAAGTGGAGCGAAGAAGTAGAAACACCATTGTCACCAACTCGTCGCCCTCGCTCTCACGTTGGCCTCGGACACGTAATTTTACATTAACTAATTCCTATGGGTTTTTTTATCCCTTGCTAATTAGCTCTCGCAGAGGTAAATAATCTAAAAGTCCTTATTATGTAGTGAGCGGTAGGGGAAAGGGGGGCAGTTCTTCCCCGACTACCGCAACCAACCTTTTCAATGCGTTCTCTTGTTAGTTCTCGCGAAATAGAAGTTTAAATACTGTAATTAATACGGCTTTTTTTTTCGTATATAGTTACCTGTTGCTTAAGTAATTAGTCCAAAACTCTTTATTAGGTAAGACTATAGATTAGGGAGGGGGGGGGGGCGGGTATTCCCCGACCCCACCAGAAACCACCACCGTCACCGACTCGTCACCCTCGCGCTCATGGAGGGTCTCGCACACGTAAATTTTCATTAAATAATTACTATGTTTTTTTTTCCTAGCTAATTACCTCTCGCAGAGGTAAATATTAAAGACGTACTTATTATGTAGTGTAGCGGTGGGGAAAAGGGGGGCAGGGGCTTCGCCCCCCTTCCACGGCTATCACTACCAACTTTTTCAATGCCATCTCTTGGTAGTTCTCGCGAAGTAAAATTTTAAATACCGTAACTAATACAGCTTTTTTTTCGTGACTAGTAGGTAATTAGTCCAAAAATTTTTATTAGGTAAGACTATAGATTAGGGAGAGGGGGCGGATTTTTCATGTCCCCACCAGGAACCACTACTGCCGCCTACTCGTCGCCCTCGCGCTCAAGTTGGCTCTCGCACACGTAAATATTCCTTAACTAATAACCATGTTTTTTTTTTCATACCTAATTACCTCCCGCAAAGGTAAATATTAAAAAATTCCTTATTGTGTGGTGTAGCGGTGGGGGAGGTGGGGTGGGACTTCGCTCTACACCCCTGACTACCGCGACCAACATTATCAATGCGATCACTTGTTAGCTCTTGCGAACTAAAATTTTAAACACCGTAATTGATACGTTATTTTTTTCGTGACTAGTTACCTCTCGCATAGGTAATTACCATCCAAAAACCTTTATTAGGTAAGACTATAGATTAGGGTGGAGGAGAGGGTTTTTCCTGAGCCTACCAAGAAAAAGAACCACCACCGTCACCGACTCGTCGCCCTCGCGCTCATGTTGGCTCTCGCACACGTAAATTTTTTAACTAATTACTATGGGTGGTTTCCCTAGCTAATTACCTCTCGCAGAGGTAAATATTAAAGACGTAGTTATTACGTAGTGTAGTGGTGTGAGAGGTGGGGTGGGGCTTCGTCCTACTCCCCCAACTACCGCGACCAACTTTGTCAATGCGATCTCTTGTTCGTTCTCGCGAACTAAAATTTTAAAAACCGTAATAATTACGGCTTTTTTTTTCTAGACTAGTTACCTTCCGCATAGGTATTTAGTCAAAAATCTTTATGAGGTAAGACTATAAATTAGGGGGGGACCACACCAGGAACCACTACCGTCTCCGACTGGTCGCCCTCGCGCTCAATTTGGCCCTCGCACACGTAAATTTTCATTAACTAATTATTATGGGTTTTTCTTTCCCTTGCTACTCACCTCTCGCAGAGGTAATTATTCATAAAGTCCATATTATGTAGTGTGACGGTGGTGGAAAGGGGGCCAGGGGCTTCGCCCCACTTCCCCAACTACCGCTACCAACCTTTTCAATGCGATCTCTTGGTAGTTCTCGCGAAGTAAAATTTTAAATACAGCAAATAATACGGCTTCTTTATTAGGTAAGACTAAAGATTAGGGTGGAAGCGAGGGTTTTTCCTGAGCCCACCAAGAAGAAGAACCACCATCATCGCTTACTCGACGCCCACGCGCACAAGTTGGCTCTTGCAAAAGTAAATTTACATCAACTAATTTCTATGGGTTTGTTTTTCCTAGTTAATTTTCTCTCGCAGAGGTAAATATTCAAAAAGTCCTTATTATGTGGTGTAGCAGTGGTAAAAGCGGGGTGGGGCTTCACCTCACCTCCTCGACTACCGCTACCAACCTTGTCAATGCGAACTCTTGTTAGTTTTCCCGAGCTAAAATTTTTAAAACCGTAATTAATACGGTTTTTTTTTTCGTGACTAGTTACCTCTCGCATCTGTAATGAGTCAAAAATCTTTATTAGGTAAGACTATAGATTATGGTGGGGGGGGGGGCGGGTTTTCCCCGACCCCAACAGGAACCACCACCATCGCTGACAAATCGCCCTCATGCTCAAGATGGCTCTCGCAAACGTAAATTTTCATTAACTAATTACTATAAGTTTTTTTGCTAGCTAATTATCTCTCGCAGAGGCAAATATTAATAAAATCCTTATTATGTGGTTTAGCAGTGGTAAAGGGGGAAATGTGGCTTCGCCCCACTTCCCCGACTACCGCTACTAACCTTGTCAATGCGATATCTTGTTAGTTCTCGAGAAGTAATAATTTAAAAACCGTGATTAATATGGCTTGTTTTTTCGTGACTAGTTACCTCTCGCATCGGTCAGTAAGTCCAAAATCTTTATTAGGTAAGACTATAGATTAGGGAGGAGGGGGGATATTCCCTGACCCCAACAGGAACCACCACCATCGCTGACAAATCGCCCTCATGCTCAAGATGGCTCTCGCAAACGTAAATTTTCATTAACTAATTACTATAAGTTTTTTTGCTAGCTAATTATCTCTCGCAGAGGCAAATATTAATAAAATCCTTATTATGTGGTTTAGCAGTGGTAAAGGGGGAAATGTGGCTTCGCCCCACTTCCCCGACTACCGCTACTAACCTTGTCAATGCGATATCTTGTTAGTTCTCGAGAAGTAATAATTTAAAAACCGTGATTAATATGGCTTGTTTTTTCGTGACTAGTTACCTCTCGCATCGGTCAGTAAGTCCAAAATCTTTATTAGGTAAGACTATAGATTAGGGAGGAGGGGGGATATTCCCTGACCCCAACAGGAACCACCACTATTGCTTTCTTGTCGCCCGCGCGCTCAAGTTGGCACTTGCAAACGTAAATTAACATTAACAAATTTCTCTGGGTTTGTTTTTCCTATTTCCTAGTTCTTATTTTCTCTCGCAGTGGTAAATATTCAAAAAGTCTGTAGCAGCATAGCAACACATGTTTTGAAATAATTGTGTACAGTAGCCTACAGACATCAAGCCTTACAGTCCTTGTTCCAACATACCAGTGAAATATACAATAGTATTTTGCCGGCTAGCCAATCTAATCATTACAGGTAGGGTGCACCCTATAGAAAAATGTTATTGTTATTGTAATAATTTACAATTGATATATTTATTATATGTTCCATAATTAAGGAGAATCAAGTTATTTCTGTATTATTTAGTTCGTAATTATATTGTTTATGCTTTCATTCATTTTCTGTAACCATTCAATTAATGTTCATATTTTCATGTAAATAAAACGATTTTCATATTTATTGAGTGAAAATAATTTAATTATAAAATGCCATGTGGCGAAGCTAACCTTATATAGGTTACAGTGGTTACCCCGACGTGATTAAAAATTAATTGAGTTCGTCACATGTGTTTAAATTTAATTTTTTAAATCATTAATTTCCTAAATTAAATTTTCTATTATATTCTGTTTCCGAGACACTTTATAATTTGATTTATCTATTCACTCAATAAATATATTTAGTTTTATAATATTTTAGTATATGCGTAAAGATGGGTAATGAAGATAATACGACTGAAGATCCTAAGCTCAATGTCGCAGATTCGATCTCTGTTGAAAAGAAAATCCCTCCCTTCTGGAAGTCTGAGCCGGAACTTTGGTTTGTTAGGGTGGAAGCAGTATTTTCCCGCTCTAAAATTACCAACAGTCATACTAAATTTGAAATTATTGTCCCTCTCCTCGATTTTGAGGTTATTAAACAAGTATCCGATTTGGTTAAAAATCCCTCATCTACCCCTTACGAGGATGTTAAGCAACGTCTCATCGAGGTATATGCCGAATCCGAGAATAAAAAAATCCAGCGCCTGTTGGAAAGTAGACAAATGGGCGATGAGAAGCCTTCGCAATTCCTTCGTTCACTCAAAAACTTAGCCGGTTAAACATTTTCTAAAGAAGTAATTAAAACTCTTTGGATGCGTTCTCTCCCATCTTACACCCAGACTATACTGTTATCATCTACTCACACAGATGTTGATTTACTTGCTACCATTGCGGATAAAATACATGATGTTGATCCTCCGGCTATCTTAGCTGTCTCTACGGCAACCCCACTCAGCGGAACTTCTAGCCTGGAAGAGAAGGTCGACAAACTTGCCGAACAGGTGGCTACTTTGGTTACTGGAAGTCATACGACGGACCACAGCAGATGTAGAAGAGATTCACGGAATCGCGAACGATCAACAAGCAGGCCAAGAAATACTCATTCCGAAGACTGACTTTGTTTTTATCACTACAAATTCAAACAGAAAGCACGGAAATGTGTTCAACCATGCGCTTGGGAGAAGAAAAACGAGAAAATAAATCAGGAAAACTAACAAGCGGACCGGAAATGGCGTTAACCGGCACCGCCTTTACCCAACGCCGCCTATTCGTAACTGATCAGCGGTCAGGTTTAGCCTTTCTAATTGACACTGGTGCATCAATTTCAGTTATCCCACCTAACAAAAATTCAAGACCAGATCCTCAAGAACTCGTATTATATGCGGCTAACTCAACGAAGATCACAACTTACGGCATACGCCATCTAAAGTTGGATCTTGGACTGAGGCGAATATTTTCTTGGGACTTTGTCGTGGCTGATGTACCTAAGCCAATTATAGGGGCCGATTTTATGTTTAACTTTAATTTAATAGTTGATCTTCAGGGACAACAACTTATAGACAAGATCACTCGACTTTCGTCGAAAGGAAGAATAGCTGAAGAAATTCCTTCTAGCATCTCTGCTGTACCGGAAAGCCATCCATTCGCTACCTTAGTGCGAAAGTACCCTGATATCACAAGGCCCTCTTCTACTAAAAAACCTGTCAAGCATAATACGGAGCACGTGATTGAAACTACAGGGAGACCAGTCAATGCTAAAGCTCGAAGACTTCCTCCGGAAAAATATCTCCTAGTAAAAGAGGAATTTCAGCACATGATGGAACAAGGGATATGTCAACCATCAAAGAGTCAGTGGAGCAGTCCTCTTCATATTGTTGTCAAGAAAGACGGTTCTCTAAGACCTTGTGGAGACTACAGGCGACTGAATGCCCATACCATTCCAGATCGTTACGGCGTTCCCAATATAATGGATTTACGTAACAATTTGTATGGGAAGAAAATTTTTTCCAGACTCGATCTTGTCAGAGCCTACTATCACATACCGATCAAGAAAGAAGACATTCCAAAAACCGCCATCGCGACTCCTTTTGGTTTGTATGAATTTTTGGTTATGTGTTTCGGCTTGCGCAATGCAGCTCAAACCTTCCAAAGGTTTATGGATAATATGTTCAGAGACTTGCCATTCTGTTTCGTTCTACTAGATGACATGCTGATTGCTTCCGACAACCTGGAGGAGCATCTCATTCACCTGGAAGGGATCTTCAGACGCTTAAATCAAAACGGCTTGACGCTAAACATCGACAAATGTGAATTTGGGCTAAACGATATCGACTTTCTTGGATATCATATTACAGCCGAAGGCATAAAACCACAGATGTCGAAAGTAAAGGCCATTATGGAGTATCCAAAACCCCAAGATGTTAAGTCTCTCAGACGTTTTTTGGGCATGCTAAATTTTTACAGGCCCTGCCTACCGAGAACAGCCGGAACGCAAGCATCCCTAAATAAATATTTGCATGGCAGTAAGAAGAACGACCGCACCCCGATTGAGTGGACTGAAGAAAGTAACGCTGCATTTGAGGAATGTAAGCTAATTTAAGGGACGCCGCTCTTTTAGCTCACCCTAAATTTGACGCAGATTTATCCCTGGCATGCGACGCTTCGAACCACACTATGGGCGCGGTACTTCAACAACGGGATGGTGGAGTATGGGTTCCTTTAGGTTTCTATTCGAAGGCCCTATCGGAAAGCCAACGCACATATTCAGCCTATGATAGGGAGTTGCTGGCAATATATTCCGCTGTTAGATACTTTAGACCTGTTGTCGAAGGTCGAACATTTTCAATCTGGATGGATCATAAACCTCTAGTTTATGCCATGCTTCAAAAGCCCGAATCAGCATCGCCAATCAGGATAAGATGGCTAAATTTTATTAGCCAATTTAGTACGGACATTAGGCATATTGAAGGGCAACAAAACCTCGTCGCAGACGCTCTTTCTCGCGTAGAAGAGTTGCATCTTACGAACGACCTTGAGAAATTGGCCGCTCTTCAGAAGTCGGATCCTGAAGTGAAAGATCTGCAAGGGCAGCCTAATATTACCCTGAAGTTCCTGAACTTGCCTGGATCCTCCCGACCTGTTTTGTGTGAAACCTCGACCTCGACAGCTAGGATCTACATACCGAAAGAAATGAGAAGGGAAATATTCGATGCAACTCATGGTCTTAGCCATCCTGGTATTAGAACTACCCGGAAGTTGATAGCTAAGAAATATTTTTGGCCACAGATGAATAAGGAAGTAGCAGAATGGGCCAAATGCTGTACTTCCTGCCAGGCGGCCAAGGTCACGAGACATACCGTTACAGTACCTGGTAAAGTTGAATTTTCTGGCCGTTTTGACCACGTACACGTAGATATTCTTGGACCACTGCCTCCGTCGCAACGAAAAAGATATTGCGTCACCATTATAGATCGTTTTACACGATGGCCAGAAGCTATACCTGTTGAAGAAATCATGGCTGACGTCGTAGCAACAGCTTTCTACGATGGATGGATATCCAGATTCGGAGTCCCTAGTAAGTTGACAACTGATCAGGGGCGACAATTTGAAAGCAACCTTTTTCAAAGTCTCGTCAAGTTACTCGGCGCAGAGAAGATGTGTACAACCCCCTATCATCCTCAAGGGAACGGTTGTGTAGAGAGATGGCACAGGTCACTCAAATCAGCCTTGGTTGCTCATCTCGACGCCAACAACTGGTCAAGAATATTGCCAAGTGTTCTGTTAGGTCTCAGAGTAGCCATAAGTGACGATTTAAATTTTAGTGCTGCTGAGGCAGTTTATGGTCAAACGCTACGCCTACCTAGCGAGTTCCTCAGTTCCTCGCAGTCCTCTACCGATCTACCAAATATGGTTCGTGAACTAAAAGAGTTCATGTCAGATCTGCGACCTGCCGAATTCCGCCAAAGGCACCGAAGCATTTTTCTTCACGAGTCCCTTCAGACCGCATCTCACATGTTCTTTCGGGATGACAAAATCAAAAAGGCACTTACACCACCATACACCGGACCCTATCCTGTCATTAGCAGAACCGACAAGTTGTGTACATTGAAGTTTCCGAATAGAGAACTGACTGTTTCATTGGACCGTGTAAAGCCTGCCTTTCTTCTCACTGATCCTAAGACACCTCTAGAAGAGTCTCCAGCCGCTGTGTCAAACACCTTTCTGCCACCTGATCCTGATTCTCCACTTCACTCGGAAGAGGCCTATGAAGATGGCAAATTTGGAACACCTCAAGAGAACCTAGAGGAGATCAAAAGTAGACCAGGAAGTAATAACAAGCCTAACGTTCGCTTCCTGAACACAATTATTTGAGGGGAGTCCTGTAGCAGCATAGCAACACATGTTTTGAAATAATTGTGTACAGTAGCCTACAGACATCAAGCCTTACAGTCCTTGTTCCAACATACCAGTGAAATATACAATAGTATTTTGCCGGCTAGCCAATCTAATCATTACAGGTAGGGTGCACCCTATAGAAAAATGTTATTGTTATTGTAATAATTTACAATTAATATATTTATTATATGTTCCATAATTAAGGAGATTAAATTTATTTCTGTATTATTTAGTTCGTAATTATATTGTTTATGCTTTCATTCATTTTCTGTAACCATTCAATTAATGTTCATATTTTCATGTAAATAAAACGATTTTCATATTTATTGAGTGAAAATAATTTAATTATAAAATGCCATGTGGCGAAGCTAACCTTATATAGGTTACAAGTCCTTATTATGAGGTGTAGCAGTGGTAAAGGGGGGATGGGGCTTCACCCCACCGCACCGACTACCGCGACCAACTTTTTCAATGCGATCTCTTGTTCGTCCTCGCGAACTGAAATGAACTGAAATAAAGCGGGGTTGGGCTTCACCTCACCTCCTCGACTACCGCTACCAACCTTGTCAATGCGATCTCTTGTTAGTTCTCGGTAACTAAAATTTTAAAAACGGTAATTAATACGGGTTTTTTTTTTGAATAGTTACCTCCCGCATCTGTAATGAGTAAAAAATGTTTATTAGGTAAGACTATAGATTAGGGAGGGGGGGCGGGTTTTCCCCGACCCCAACAGGAACCACCACCATCGCTGACTTGTCGCCCAAGCTCTCAAGATGGCTCTCGCAAACGTAAATATTCATTAACTAATTACTATGGGTTTTTTCCTAGCTACTTATCACTCGCAGAAGTAAATATTCAAAAAGTCCTTATTATGTGGACTAGCAGTGGTAAAGGAGGGGGGGGGGATGTGGCTTCGCCCCACTTCCCCGACTACCGCTACTAACCTTGTCAATGCGATCTCTTGTTAGTTCTCGCGAAGTAAAAATTTAAAAACCGTGATTTATAAGGCTATTTTTTTCGTAACTAGCTCCTTCTCGCATCGACCAATTAGGCAAAAATCTTTATAAGGTATGTCCCTAAAGATTAGGGAAGGAGGGGACGTATATTCTCTGTCCCCAACAGGAACCACAACAAAGATCCACTACCGTCACCGACTCGTCTGCCTCGCGCTCTCGAACACGTAAATTTTCAATAACTAATTACTATAGGTTTTTTTACTAGCTTATTACCTCTCGCAGAGGTAAATATTAAAGAAGTACTTATTATGTAGTGTAGTGGTGTGAGAGGGGATGTGGGGCTCCGCCTTACTCCCCTGACAACCGCGACCGACTTTGGCAATGCGATCTCTTGTTACTTCTCGGAAACTAAAATTTTAAAAACCGTAATTAATACGGCATTTTTTTTTCTAGACTAGTTACCTCTCGCATAGGTAATTAGTCCAAAATCTTTATCAGGTTAGACCATAGATCAGGGAAGGGGGGATTATTCCCCGCCCCCCACAGAAACCACCACCATCGATTACTCGTCGCCCACGCGCTCAAGTTGGGTCTCGCAAACGTAAATTTACATTAACTAATTTCTATGGTTTTTTTTCCCTAGGTAATTATCTTTCGCAGAGGTAAATATTAAAAAAGTCCTTATTATTTGGGGTGGCGGTGGTAAAGGGCTTAGTTAATAAGTCTTAAAATCTTTATGAGATAAGACTACAGATTAGGGTGGGGGGGATGGTTTTCCCTGAGCCCACCAAGGAGAAGAACCATCTCCGTTGCTAGCATGTCGCCATCGCGCTCATGTTGGCTCTCGCACACGTAAATTTTCATTAACTAATTACTATGGGTTTTAATTCCTAGTTAATTACCTCTCGCAGAGGTAAATATTCAAAAAATCCTTAATATGTGGTGTAGCAGTGGTAAAAGGGGAGTGGGGCTTCACCCCACCTCCCCGACTACCGCTACCAACCTTGTCAATGCGATCTCTTGTTAGTTCTCGCGAAGTAAAAATTTAAAAACCGTAATTAATACGGCTTTTTTTCGTGACTAGTTACCCCTCGCATAGTTTAGTAGTCAAAAATCTTTATTAGGTAAGACTGTAGATTTGGGAGGGGGGAGGGTTTTCCCCAACCCCACCAGGATCCACTACAAGTTGGTTCTCGCACACGTAAATTTTCAATATCTAATTATTATGTGTTTTTTTACTAGCTAATTACCTCTCGCAGAAGTAAATATTAAAGTAGTACTTATTATGTGGTGTAGTGGTGGTGAAGTGGGGTGGGCTGTGGCTTCACCCCACTTCCCCGACAACCGCTTCCAACCTTGTCAATGCGAACTCTTGTTAGTTCTCGCGAAGTAATACTTTAAAAACCGTGATTAATACGGCTTTTTTTTTCGTGACTAGTTACCACTCGCATTGATCAATTAGTCCAATAATATTAATTAGGTAAGACTACAGATTAGGGAGGGGGGGGGATATTCTCGACCCCATCAGGAACCACTACAAGTTGGCTCTCGCACACGTAAATTTTCAATAACTAATTATTATGTGTTTTTTTACTAGCTAATTACCTCTCGCAGAGGTAAATATTAAAGTAGTACTTATTATGTGGTGTAGTGGTGGTAAAGTGGGGGGGGGCTGTGGCTTCACCCCACTTCCCCGACAACCGCTTCCAACCTTGTCAATGCGATCTCTTGTTAGTTCTCGCGAAGTAATACTTTAAAAACCGTGATTAATAAGGGTTTTTTTTTCGTGACTAGTTACCTCTCGCATTGTTCAATTAGTCCAAAAATATTAATTAGGTAAGACTACAGATTAGGGAGGAGGGGGATATTCATCGACCCCATCAGGAACCACCACCATCGCTGACTCGTCGCCCACGCGCTTTACTTGGCCCTCGCAAATGTAAATTTTCATTAACTAATTACTATGGTGTTATTTTACTAGCTAATTATTTCTCGCAGAGGTAACTATTCAAAAAGTCCTCATTATGTGGTGTAGCAGTAGTAAAGGAGGGGTGTGGCTTCGCCCCACCTCCCCTACTACCGCTACCTAACTTGTCAATGCGATCTCTTGTTAGTTCTCGCGAAGTAAAAATTTAAAAACCGTAATTAATACGCCTTTTTTTTTTGCTAGTTACCTCTCGCTTAGGTAATTAGTCCAAAAATCTTAATAAGGTAAGACTGTAGATTAGGGAGGGGGGGCGCATATTCCCCTACCCCAAAAGGAACCAACTCCATCGCTGACTCGTCGCCCACGCGCTTAACTTGGCCCTCGCAAATGTAAATTTTCATTAACTAATTACTATGGTGTTTTTTTACTAGCCAATTATCTCTCGCAGAGGTAAATATTAAAAAAGTTCTTATTATGTGGCGCAGCAGTGGTAAAGGAGGGGTGTGGCTTCGCCCCACCTCCCCTACTACCGCTACCAACCTTGTCAATGCGATCTCTTGTTAGTTCTTGCGAAGTAAAAATTTAAAAACCGTAATTAATACGGCTTTTTTTTTGACTAGTTACCCCTCGCATAGTTTACTAGTAAAAAATCTTTATTAGGCAAGACTGTAGATTAGGGAGGGGGTCAAGTTTTCCCCAACCCCACCAGGATCCACTACCTTCGCCGACTCGTCTGTCTCGCGCTCAAGTTGGCGCTCGACCATGTAAATTTTCAATAACTAATTACTATAGGTTTTTTTACTAGCTAATTACCTCTCGCAGAGGTAAATATTAAAAAAGTACTTATTATGTAGTGTAGTGGTGTGAGAGGGGCGGTGGGGCTTGGCCTTACTCCCCTGACTACCGCTACCAACCTTGTCAATGCGATCTCTTGTTAGTTCTCGCTAACTAATATTTTAAATACTGTAATTAATACGGCTTTTTTTCGTAAATAGTAACCTCTCGCATCTGTAATGAGCAAAAAATCTTTATTAGGTAAGACTTTATATTAGGGAGAGGGGGCGGGTTTTCCCCGACCTCAACAGGAAGCACCACCATCGCTGACTCGTCGCCCACGCGCTCAAGAATACTCTCGCAAACGTAAATTTTCATTAACTAATTACTATGGTTTTTTTTCCTAGCTAATTATCACTCGCAGAAGTAAATATTTAAAAAGTCCTTATTATGTGGTGTAGCAGTGGTAAAGGAGGGGGGGGATGTGGCTTCGCCCCACTTCCCCGACTACCGCTACTAACCTTGTCAATGCGATCTCTTGCTAGTTCTCGCGAAGTAAAAATTTAAAAACCGTGATTTATAAGGCTATTTTTTTCGTAACTAGCTACCTCTCGCATCGATCAATTAGGCAAATATCTTTATTAGGTAAGACTAAAGATTAGGGAAGGAGGGGACGGATATTCCCCGACCCCAACAGGAACCACCACCATCGCTGACTCGTCGCCCACGCGCTCAAGTTGGCTCTCGCAAAAGTAAATTTTCATTAACTAAATGCTATGGTTTTTTTTTCCTAGCTAATTACCTCTCGCAGAGGTAAAACTAAGGAAGTAATTATTATGTGGTGTAGCAATGATAAAGGAGGGGTGTGGCTTTGCCCCACATCCCCTTCTACCGCTACCAACCTTGTCAATACGACCTCTTGTTAGTTCTCGCAAAGTAAAATTTTACTAATCGTGATTGATACGGCTTTTTTTTCGTGACTAATTATCTCTCGCTTAGGTAATTAGTCCAAAAATCTTAATTAGGTAAGACTATAGATTAGGGAGTGGGGGCGGATATTTCCCGACCTTATCAGAAATAACCTCCATCGCTGACTCGTCGCCCAAGAGCTCAAGTTGGCTCTCGCAAATGTAAATTTTCATTAACTAATTACTATGGGATTTTTTTCCTAGCTAATTATCTCTCGCAGAGGTAAATATTCAAAAAGTCCTTATTATGAGTTTTAGCAGTGGTAAAGGAGGGGTGTGGCTTCGTCCCACCTCCCCTACTACCGCTACCAACCTTGTCAAAGCGATCTCTTGTTAGTCCTCGCGAAGTAATAATTTAAAAATCGTGATTAATACGGCTTTTTTTTTCGTGACTAGTTACCTCTCGCATCGGTCATTTAGTCCAAAATCTTTATTAAGCTAGACTATAGATTAGGGAGGGGGGGATATTCCCCGTCCCCAACAGAAACCACCACCATCGCTTACTCGTCGCTCACGCCCTCAAGTTGGCTTTCGCAAATGTAAATTTACATTAACTAATATCTATGATTTTTTTTTTCCTAGCTAATTATCTTTCGCAGAGGTAAATATTCAAAAAGTCCTTATTAAGTGGTGTAGCGGTAGTAAAGGGCTTAGGTAATTAGTCCTAAAATCTTTATGAGGTAAGACTGTAGATTAGGATTGGGGGTGAGGGTTTCCCCTTAGCCCACCGAGAAGAAGAACCATCTTAGTCGCCAGCTTGTTGCCATAGCGCTCATGTTGGCTCTCGCACACGAAAATTTACATTAACTAATTTCTATGGGTTTGTTTTTCCTAGCTAATTTTCTCTCGCAGAGGTAAATATTCAAAAAGTCCTTATTATGAGGTGTACCAGTGGTAAAGAAGGGGTGTGGCTTCGCCCGACCTCCCCGACTACCGCTACTAACCTTGTCAATGCGATCTCTTGCTAGTTCTCGCGAAGTAAAAATTTAAAAACCGTGATTTATAAGGCTATTTTTTTCGTAACTAGCTACCTCTCGCATCGATCAATTAGGCAAATATCTTTATTAGGTAAGACTAAAGATTAGGGAAGGAGGGGACGGATATTCTCTGGCCCCAACAGGAACCACCACCATCGCTTACTCGTCACCCACGCGCTCAAGTTTGCTCTTGCGTAAATTTACATTAACTGACTTCTATGGGTTTGTTTTTCCTAGCTAATTTTCTCTTGCAGGGGTAAATATTCATAAAGTCCTCTTTATGTGGTGTAGCAGTGGTAAAGGGGGGATGGGGCTTCACCCCACCACCCCGACTACCGCTAACAACCTTGTCAATGAAATCCCTTGTTAGTTCTCGCAAAGTAAAATTAATACGGCTTTTTTTTTTTTCGTGACTTGTTACTTCTCGCTTAGGTAATTAGTCCAAAAATCTTTTTAGGTAAGACTATAGATTACGGTGGGGGGGGGGGGAGGGTTTTCCCTTAGCCCACATAGAAGAAGAATCACCACTGTCACCGACTCGTGGCCCTCACGCTCAAGTTAGCTCTCGCACACGTAAATTGTTAATCACTAATTACTTAGTTATTTTTTCCTTGCTAATTACCTCTCGCAAAAGTAAATATTAAAAAAGTCCTTATTATGTGGTGTAGCTGTGGGGCTTCACCCTACTACCCCGACTAAATCTTTATTAGGTAAGACTATAGATTAGGGAGGGGGGGCGGATATTCCCCGACCACAAAAGGAATCACCACCATCGCTGAATCGTCGCCCACGCGCTCAAATTGGCTCTCGCAAACGTAAATTTTTATTAACTAATTACTATGGGTTTTTGTCCTAGTTAATTATCTTTCGCAGAGGTATATATTTAAAAAGTCCTTATTATGAGGTGTAGCAGTAGGAAAGGAGGGGTGGGGATCGCCCGATCTCCCCTACTACCGCTACCAACCTTCTCAATGCGATCTCTTGTTAGTTCTCGCGAAGTAAAAATTTAAAACCCGTAATTAATATGGCTTTTTTTTTTTGGTGACTAGTTACCTCTTGCATCGGTCAATTAGTCAAAAATCTTTATTAGGTAAGACTATAGATTAGGGAGGAGGAGGTTTGTTTTCCCCGACCCCACCAGGAACCACCACTGTCGCCGACTAGTCGCCCTCGCCCTTAAGTTGGCACTCGCACACGTAAATTTTTATTAACTTATTACTATGGTTTTTTTTCCTAGCTAATTACCTCTCGCAGAGGTAAATATTAAGGTAGTACTTATTATGTGGTGTAGTGTAGGTAAAGGGGGTGGGCTGAGGCTTCGCCCAACTTCCCCAACTACCGCTTCCAACCTTGTCAATGCGATCTCTTGTTAGTTCTCGCGAAGTAATACTTTAAAAACCGTCAATAATACGGCTTTTTTTTTTGGTGACTAGTTACCTCTCGCATCGGTCAATTAGTCAAAAATCTTTATTAGGTAAGACTGTAGATTAGTGAGGGAGGGGATATTCCCCGACCCAAACAGGAACCACCATTATTTCTTACTCGTCGCCCACGCGCTCATGTTGGCTCTTGCAAACGTAAATTTACATTAACTAATTTCTATGGGTTTGTTTTTCCTAGCTAATTTTCTCTCGCAGAGGTAAATATTCAAAAAGTCCTTATTATGTGGTGTAGCACTGGTAAAGGGGGGATGGGGCTTCACCTCACCATCCCGACTACCGCTAACAACCTTGTCAATGCAATTTCTTGTTAGTTCTCGTAAGGTAAAATTTTACAAACCGTGATTAATACGGCTTTTTTTTTCTACACTAGTTACCTCTCGCTTAGGTAATTAGTCCAAAAATCTTTTATAGGTAAGACTATAGATTACGGTGGGGGGAGGGTTTTCCCTTAGCCCACATAGAAGAAGAATCACCACCGTCACCGACTCGTGGCCCTCGCGCTCAAGTTAGCTCTCGCACACGTAAATTTTTATTCACTAATTACTAAGTTATTTTTTCCTTGCTAATAACCTCTCGCGAAAGTAAATATTAAAAAAGTCCTTATTATGTGGTGTAGCTGTGGGGCTTCACCCTACTACCCCGACTAAATCTTTATTAGGGAGGGGGGGGGGCGGATATTCCCCGACCACAAAAGGAATCACCACCATCACTGAATCGTCGCCCACGCGCTCAAATTGGCTCTCGCAAACGTAAATTTTTATTAACTAATTACTATGGGTTTTTTTTCTTAGTTAATTATCTTTCGGAGAGGTAAATATTCAAAAAGCCTCTTGTCCCACCTCCCCTACTACCACTAAAAAAGTGGTCGAATTATAGTGAAACCACGAAGATTCATTCAATAGAATCAGTTTTTATTTATTTATAATTCTTTAATTGTGTTTTGAGAAATTATTATGTTCCTAATAATATCTCAAGGTGGGAGGATGTTTAATTTCAGTGTATAGTAAAAAAAGAAAGGAAAATCATGTGATTATAATAGTTAATGAGAACAGATGTTCAGTTGTTTTTTGGACTTGGAGAAAGTGAATTAAAATATGTAGATTACTGTTCTTATTTTTGTGATAAACATATTTGAATTATAAAGTAAATTAGTGCATTCCATTATTAGAAAAAGTGTCTTTAACACAAACGTAAATTTACATTAACTAATTTCTAAGGGTTGGTTTTTCCTAGCTAATTTTCTCTCGCAGAGGTAAATATTCACAAAGTCCTTATTATGTGGTGTAGCAATGGTAAAGGGGGGATGGGGCTTCACCCCACCATCCCGACTACCGCTAACAACCTTGTCAATGCAATCTCTTGTTAGTTCTCGCAAAGTAAAATTTTACAAACCGTGATTAATACGGCTTTTTTTTTCGTGACTAGTTACCTCTCGCTTAGGTAATTAGTCCAAAAATCTTTATTAGGTAAGACTATAGTTACGGTGGGAGGGAGGGTTTTCCCTGAGCCCAAATAGAAGAAGAATCACCACCGTCGCTAACTAGTGGCCCTCGCACTCAAGTTAGCTCTCGCACACGTAAATTTTTATTCACTAATTACTATGTTATTTTTTCCTTGCAAATTACCTCTCGCAAAAGTAAATATTAAAAAAGTCCTTATTATGTGGTGTAGCTGTTGGGCTTCGCCCTACTACCCCGACTACCGCGACCAAATTAGTTAATGCGATCTCTTGTTAGTTCTCGCGAACTAAAATTTAAAAAACCGTAATTAATACGGCTTTTTTTCGTAAATAGTTAACTCTCGCAAAGGTAACTAGTCAAAAATCTTTATTAGGTAAGACTATAGATTAGGGAGTGGGGGCGGGTTTTTCCTGACCCCACCAGAAACCACGACCGTCGAGGACTCGTCGCCCTCGCTCGCAAGTTGGCTCTCGCATACGGAAATTTTCATTAAATAATTACTATGGGTTTTTTTTTCCTAGCTAATGACCCTATACAAAGGTAAATTTTCCAAAAGTCCTTATTATCTGGTGTAGCGGTAGGGTGGGGCTTCGCCCTACTTCCCCGACTACCGCTAACAACCTTGTCAATGCGATCTCCTCTTAGTTCTCGCTAACTAAAATTTTATAAACCGAAATTAATACGGTTCTTTTTTCGTGACTACTTACCTCTTGCTTAGGTAATTAGTCCAAAAATCTTTATTAGGTAAGACTATAGATTAGGAAGGGGGGGCGGATATTGCCCGACCCCAAAAGGAACCACCACCATCGCTGAATCGTCGCCCACGCGCTAAAGTTGGCTCTCGCAAACGTAAATTTTCATTAACTAATTACTATGGGTTTTTTCCTAGTTAATTATCTCTCGCAGAGGTAAATATTCAAAAAGCCTCTTGTCCCACCTCCCCTACTACCACTACCAACCTTGTCAATTTGATCTCTTGTTAGTTCTCGCGAAGTAAAAATTTAAAAACCGTAATTAATAAGGCTTTTTTTTTTGTGACTACTTACCTCTATCATTGGTCAATTAGTCAAAAATCTTTATCAGGTAAGACTATAGATCAGGGAGGAGAGTGGTGGTTTTCCCCGACCCCTCCAGGAATCACCACTGTCGCCGACCCTCACCCTTAAGTTGGGTCTTGCACACGTAACTTTTCATTAACTTATTACTATGAGTTTTTTTCCTAGCTAAAACCTCTCGCAGAGGTAAATATTAAAGAAGTACTTATTATGTGGTATAGCGGTGGTAAAGGGGAGGGGTGTTTGGCTTCGCCCCACTTCTCCGACTACCGCTACCAACATTGTCAATGCGATCTCTTGTTTTTTCTCGCGAACTAATATTTTAAATACAGTAATTAATACGGGTTTTTTTTTCGTGACTAGTTACCTCTCGGATCGGTCAATTAGTCCAAAATCTTTATTAGGTAAGACTATAGATTAGGGAGGGGGGGGGGCGGGTATTCCCTGACCACAACAGAAACCACCTCCATCGCTGACTCGTCGCCCACGCGTTTAAGTTGGCTCTCGCAAATGTAAATTTTCATTAACTACTTACTATGGGTTTGTTTTTCCTAGCTAATTTTCTCTCGCAGGGGTAAATATTCAAAAAATCCTTATTGTGTGGTGTAGCAGTGGTAAAGGGGGGATGGGGCTTCACCCCACCGCACCGACTACTTCTACCAAACTTGTCAATACGATATCTTGTTAGTTCTCCAGAAGTAATAATTTAAAAATCGTTATTAATACAGCTTTTTTTTTCGAGACTAGTTACCTCTCGCATCGGTCAATTAGTCCAAAATCTTTATTAAGCTAGAATATAGATTAGGGAGGGTGGGTATTCCCCGACCCCAACAGGAACCACCACCATCGCTGACTCGTCGCCCACGCGCTCAAGTTGGCTCTCGCAAAAGTAAATTTTCATTAACTAAATGCTATGGTTTTTTTTTCCTAGCTAATTACCTCTCGCAGAGGTAAAACTAAAGAAGTACTTATTATGTGGTGTAGCAGTGATAAAGGAGGGGTGTGGCTTTGCCCCACATCCCCTTCTACCGCTACCAACCTTGTCAATACGACCTCTTGTTAGTTCTCGCAAAGTAAAATTTTACTAATCGTGATTGATACGGCTTTTTTTTCGTGACTAATTATCTCTCGCTTAGGTAATTAGTCCAAAAATCTTAATTAGGTAAGACTATAGATTAGGGAGGGGGGGCGGATATTTCCCGACCTTATCAGAAATAACCTCCATCGCTGACTCGTCGCCCAAGAGCTCAAGTTGGCTCTCGCAAATGTAAATTTTCATTAACTAATTACTATGGGATTTTTTTCCTAGCTAATTATCTTTCGCAGAGGTAAATATTCAAAAAGTCCTTATTATGAGGTTTAGCAGTGGTAAAGGAGGGGTGTGGCTTCGTCCCACCTCCCCTACTACCGCTACCAACCTTGTCAAAGCGATCTCTTGTTAGTCCTCGCGAAGTAATAATTTAAAAATCGTGATTAATACGGCTTTTTTTTTCGTGACTAGTTACCTCTCGCATCGGTCATTTAGTCCAAAATCTTTATTAAGCTAGACTATAGATTAGGGAGGGGGGGATATTCCCCGTCCCCAACAGAAACCACCACCATCGCTTACTCGTCGCCCACGCCCTCAAGTTGGCTTTCGCAAATGTAAATTTACATTAACTAATATCTATGATTTTTTTTTTCCTAGCTAATTATCTTTCGCAGAGGTAAATATTCAAAAAGTCCTTATTAAGTGGTGTAGCGGTGGTAAAGGGCTTAGGTAATTAGTCCTAAAATCTTTATGAGGTAAGACTGTAGATTAGGATTGGGGGTGAGGGTTTCCCCTTAGCCCACCGAGAAGAAGAACCATCTTAGTCGCCAGCTTGTCGCCATAGCGCTCATGTTGGCTCTCGCACACGAAAATTTACATTAACTAATTTCTATGGGTTTGTTTTTCCTAGCTAATTTTCTCTCGCAGAGGTAAATATTCAAAAAGTCCTTATTATGTGGTGTAGCACTGGTAAAGGGGGGATGGGGCTTCACCCCACCACCCCGACTACCGCTAACAACCTTGTCAATGCAATTTCTTGTTAGTTCTCGTAAGGTAAAATTTTACAAACCGTGATTAATACGGCTTTTTTTTTCTACACTAGTTACCTCTCGCTTAGGTAATTAGTCCAAAAATCTTTTATAGGTAAGACTATAGATTACGGTGGGGGGAGGGTTTTCCCTTAGCCCACATAGAAGAAGAATCACCACCGTCACCGACTCGTGGCCCTCGCGCTCAAGTTAGCTCTCGCACACGTAAATTTTTATTCACTAATTACTAAGTTATTTTTTCCTTGCTAATAACCTCTCGCGAAAGTAAATATTAAAAAAGTCCTTATTATGTGGTGTAGCTGTGGGGCTTCACCCTACTACCCCGACTAAATCTTTATTAGGGAGGGGGGGGGGCGGATATTCCCCGACCACAAAAGGAATCACCACCATCACTGAATCGTCGCCCACGCGCTCAAATTGGCTCTCGCAAACGTAAATTTTTATTAACTAATTACTATGGGTTTTTTTTCTTAGTTAATTATCTTTCGGAGAGGTAAATATTCAAAAAGCCTCTTGTCCCACCTCCCCTACTACCACTAAAAAAGTGGTCGTATTATAGTGAAACCACGAAGATTCATTCAATAGAATCAGTTTTTATTTATTTATAATTCTTTAATTGTGTTTTGAGAAATTATTATGTTCCTAATAATATCTCAAGGTGGGAGGATGTTTAATTTCAGTGTATAGTAAAAAAAGAAAGGAAAATCATGTGATTATAATAGTTAATGAGAACAGATGTTCAGTTGTTTTTTGGACTTGGAGAAAGTGAATTAAAATATGTAGATTACTGTTCTTATTTTTGTGATAAACATATTTGAATTATAAAGTAAATTAGTGCATTCCATTATTAGAAAAAGTGTCTTTAACACAAACGTAAATTTACATTAACTAATTTCTAAGGGTTGGTTTTTCCTAGCTAATTTTCTCTCGCAGAGGTAAATATTCACAAAGTCCTTATTATGTGGTGTAGCAATGGTAAAGGGGGGATGGGGCTTCACCCCACCATCCCGACTACCGCTAACAACCTTGTCAATGCAATCTCTTGTTAGTTCTCGCAAAGTAAAATTTTACAAACCGTGATTAATACGGCTTTTTTTTTCGTGACTAGTTACCTCTCGGTTAGGTAATTAGTCCAAAAATCTTTATTAGGTAAGACTATAGTTACGGTGGGAGGGAGGGTTTTCCCTGAGCCCAAATAGAAGAAGAATCACCACCGTCGCTAACTAGTGGCCCTCGCACTCAAGTTAGCTCTCGCACACGTAAATTTTTATTCACTAATTACTATGTTATTTTTTCCTTGCAAATTACCTCTCGCAAAAGTAAATATTAAAAAAGTCCTTATTATGTGGTGTAGCTGTTGGGCTTCGCCCTACTACCCCGACTACCGCGACCAAATTAGTTAATGCGATCTCTTGTTAGTTCTCGCGAACTAAAATTTAAAAAACCGTAATTAATACGGCTTTTTTTCGTAAATAGTTAACTCTCGCAAAGGTAACTAGTCAAAAATCTTTATTAGGTAAGACTATAGATTAGGGAGTGGGGGCGGGTTTTTCCTGACCCCACCAGAAACCACGACCGTCGAGGACTCGTCGCCCTCGCTCGCAAGTTGGCTCTCGCATACGGAAATTTTCATTAAATAATTACTATGGGTTTTTTTTTCCTAGCTAATGACCCTATACAAAGGTAAATTTTCCAAAAGTCCTTATTATCTGGTGTAGCGGTAGGGTGGGGCTTCGCCCTACTTCCCCGACTACCTCTACCAACCTTGTCAATGCGATCTCCTCTTAGTTCTCGCTAACTAAAATTTTATAAACCGAAATTAATACGGTTCTTTTTTCGTGACTACTTACCTCTTGCTTAGGTAATTAGTCCAAAAATCTTTATTAGGTAAGACTATAGATTAGGAAGGGGGGGCGGATATTGCCCGACCCCAAAAGGAACCACCACCATCGCTGAATCGTCGCCCACGCGCTAAAGTTGGCTCTCGCAAACGTATATTTTCATTAACTAATTACTATGGGTTTTTTCCTAGTTAATTATCTCTCGCAGAGGTAAATATTCAAAAAGCCTCTTGTCCCACCTCCCCTACTACCACTACCAACCTTGTCAATTTGATCTCTTGTTAGTTCTCGCGAAGTAAAAATTTAAAAACCGTAATTAATAAGGCTTTTTTTTTTGTGACTACTTACCTCTATCATTGGTCAATTAGTCAAAAATCTTTATCAGGTAAGACTATAGATCAGGGAGGAGAGTGGTGGTTTTCCCCGACCCCTCCAGGAATCACCACTGTCGCCGACCCTCACCCTTAAGTTGGGTCTTGCACACGTAACTTTTCATTAACTTATTACTATGGGTTTTTTTTCTAGCTAAAACCTCTCGCAGAGGTAAATATTAAAGAAGTACTTATTATGTGGTATAGCGGTGGTAAAGGGGAGGGGTGTTTAGCTTCGCCCCACTTCTCCGACTACCGCTACCAACATTGTCAATGCGATCTCTTGTTTTTTCTCGCGAACTAATATTTTAAATACTGTAATTAAAACGGTTTTTTTTTCGTGACTAGTTACCTCTCGGATCGGTCAATTAGTCCAAAATCTTTATTAGGTAAGACTATAGATTAGGGAGGGGGGGGCGGGTATTCCCTGACCCCAACAGAAACCACCTCCATCGCTGACTCGTCGCCCACGCGTTTAAGTTGGCTCTCGCAAATGTAAATTTTCATTAACTAATTACTATGGGTTTGTTTTTCCTAGCTAATTTTCTCTCGCAGGGGTAAATATTCATAAAATCCTTATTGTGTGGTGTAGCAGTGGTAAAGGGGGGATGGGGCTTCACCCCACCGCACCGACTACTTCTACCAAACTTGTCAATACGATATCTTGTTAGTTCTCCAGAAGTAATAATTTAAAAATCGTTATTAATACAGCTTTTTTTTTCGAGACTAGTTACCTCTCGCATCGGTCAATTAGTCCAAAATCTTTATTAAGCTAGAATATAGATTAGGGAGGGTGGGTATTCCCCGACCCCAACAGGAACCACCACCATCGCTGACTCGTCGCCCACGCGCTCAAGTTGGCTCTCGCAAAAGTAAATTTTCATTAACTAAATGCTATGGTTTTTTTTTCCTAGCTAATTACCTCTCGCAGAGGTAAAACTAAAGAAGTACTTATTATGTGGTGTAGCAGTGATAAAGGAGGGGTGTGGCTTTGCCCCACATCCCCTTCTACCGCTACCAACCTTGTCAATACGACCTCTTGTTAGTTCTCGCAAAGTAAATTTTACTAATCGTGATTGATACGGCTTTTTTTTCGTGACTAATTATCTCTCGCTTAGGTAATTAGTCCAAAAATATTAATTAGGTAAGACTATAGATTAGGGAGGGGGGGCGGATATTTCCCGACCTTATCAGAAATAACCTCCATCGCTGACTCGTCGCCCAAGAGCTCATGTTGGCTCTCGCACACGAAAATTTACATTAACTAATTTCTATGGGTTTGTTTTTCCTAGCTAATTTTCTCTCGCAGAGGTAAATATTCAAAAAGTCCTTATTATGAGGTGTACCAGTGGTAAAGAAGGGGTGTGGCTTCGCCCGACCTCCCCTACTACCGCTACAAACCTTGTCAATGCGATCTCTTGTTAGTTCTCGCGAAGTAAAAATTTAAAACCCGTAATTAATACGGCTTTTTTTTCGTGACTAATTACCTCTCGCTTAGGTAATTAGTCCAAAAATCTTAATTAGGTAAGACTATAGATTAGGGAGGGGGGGCGGATATTCCCCGACCTTATCAGAAACCACCTCCATCGCTGACTCGTCGCCCACGAGCTCAAGTTGGCTCTCGCAAATGTAAATTTTCATCAACTAATTACTATGGGTTTTTTCCTAGCTAATTATCTCTCGCAGAGGTAAATATTTAAAAAGTCCTTATTATGTGGTGTAGCAGTGGTAAAGGAGGGGTGTGGCTTCGTCCCACCTCCCCTACTACCGCTACCAACATTGTCAATGCCATCTCTTCTTTGTTCTCGCGAACTAAAATTTTAAAAAGCGTAATTAATACGGCATTTTTTTTCTAGACTAGTTACCTCTCGCATCGGTCAATTAGCCCAAAATCTTTATTAGGTAAGACTATAGATTAGGGAGGGAGGGGGGATATTCCCCAACCCCAACAGGAAGCACCACCATCGCTGACTCGTCGCCCACGCGCTCATGTTGGCTCTTGCAAAAGTAAATTTTCATTAACTAAATGCTATGGGTTTTTTTTCCTAGCTAATTACCTCTCGCAGAGGTAAATATTAAAGAAGTACTTATTATGTGGTGTAGCGGTGGGAAAGCGGGGGGGGGGGGTTTGGCTTTGCCCCACATCGCTTACTACCGCTACCATCCTTGTCAATGCGATCTTTTGTTAGTTCTCGCGAACTAATATTTTAAATACTGTAATTAAAACGGCTTTTTTTTCGTAAATAGTTACCTCTCGCATAAGTAATTAGTCCAAAACTCTTTATTAGGTAAGACTATAGATTAGGGAGGAGGGGGGCAGGTATTCCCTGTCCCAACAGGAACCACCAACGTCGCTTACTCGTCGCCCATGCGCTCAAGTTGGCTCTTGCAAACGTAAATTTACATTTACTAATTTCTTTGGGTTTGTTTTTCCTAGCTAATTTTCTCTCGCCGAGGTAAATATTCAAAAAGTCCTTATTGTGTGGTTTAGCAGTGGTAAAGGGGGGGTGTGGCTTCGTCCCACCTCCCCTACTACCGCTACCAACATTGTCAATGCCATCTCTTCTTTGTTCTCGCGAACTAAAATTTTAAAAAGCGTAATTAATACGGCATTTTTTTTCTAGACTAGTTACCTCTCGCATCGGTCAATTAGCCCAAAATCTTTATTAGGTAAGACTATAGATTAGGGAGGGAGGGGGGATATTCCCCAACCCCAACAGGAAGCACCACCATCGCTGACTCGTCGCCCACGCGCTCATGTTGGCTCTTGCAAAAGTAAATTTTCATTAACTAAATGCTATGGGTTTTTTTTCCTAGCTAATTACCTCTCACAGAGGTAAATATTAAAGAAGTACTTATTATGTGGTGTAGCGGTGGGAAAGCGGGGGTGGGGGGGGGGGGTTTGGCTTTGCCCCACATCGCTTACTACCGCTACCATCCTTGTCAATGCGATCTTTTGTTAGTTCTCGCGAACTAATATTTTAAATACTGTAATTAAAACGGCTTTTTTTTCGTAAATAGTTACCTCTCGCATAAGTAATTAGTCCAAAACTCTTTATTAGGTAAGACTATAGATTAGGGAGGAGGGGGGCAGGTATTCCCTGTCCCAACAGGAACCACCAACGTCGCTTACTCGTCGCCCATGCGCTCAAGTTGGCTCTTGCAAACGTAAATTTACATTTACTAATTTCTTTGGGTTTGTTTTTCCTAGCTAATTTTCTCTCGCCGAGGTAAATATTCAAAAAGTCCTTATTGTGTGGTTTAGCAGTGGTAAAGGGGGGGGTTGGGCTTCACCCCACCGCACCGACTACTGCTACCAACCTTGTCAATACGATCTCTTGTTGGTTCTCGCAAAGGAAAATTTTACTAATTGTGATTGATACGGCTTTTTTTTCGTGACTAATTACCTCTCGCTTAGGTAATTAGTCCAAAAATCTTAATTAGGTAAGACTAGAGATTAGAGAGGGGGGGGCGTATATTCCCCGACCCTAACAGGAACCACCTCCATCGCTGATTTGTCGCCCACGCGCTCTTGTTGGCTCTCGCAAATGTAAATTTTCATTAACTAATTACTATGGGTTTTTTCCTAGCTAATTACTTATTTATTTATTTAGCCCTTCCTTGCCTTTCAGCAACACGGGTGTTGGCAACATTTCAAATGTTGCTATTGGGAATCGTTGGGGGTATACTTCAGTTGATGTTGTTTTGTTTTATCTGTTCCTTCTTCTTCTTCTTCCTACTTCAGTTTTTCAGTTCCCCAAATCACCTTTTCCCTTGCCTTCTTCTTCATCTCCTCATTCAGGCGGTCTTCCAGGCAAAGGTCCCTGCCTTGTCAAATTGAAATGGGCAAAGCCAACTGCAGTTTTCCACCCGTACACAAAGGACTTGTAGTACGGGTAGTTTGCCTCAGTTACCAGCTGAGGGAAATCGTTTTCTGCCACTACGTAGAGTCCAGTTTCCCTCTACAGTTTGGCCCTAAGTGCCTCAAAGAGTGTGCAGTACACAATGATGTGCTCAGCCGTCTCCGGAACCCTGCATCTAGGGCATAGGGGATCTATGTCCTTTCCAAGACTGTGCAGTTTGGCGCGGAAACCCCCATGCCCCGTAAGAAATTGCGAAACCCAATAATCCGGAATAACCCAAGTCGCCAATAACCGTGATCGCACGGTGGGGAAATATTTCCTCAACGTAGCTCCTTTCGTTGTAGTCACCCACCTCCGGTTCCATTCATCAATTGTGACTTCTCGCATTGTTCTTTTCCATTTTCTTGGGTTTTCAGCAATTCTCGTGCGGATATTTTCCGGTAGAGCTGCTGAGCCTTCCCTTTTAAGGACATCCTTTAAGGAATCTTCACGCAGGAGAAGGTCGAGAGGTACCCCTCCTGCTAGGACCTGCACCGCCTCATGAGAAACACTTCGGTACGATTTTGTGACTCGTAGCAGAGCAGTACGGTGAAGCGACGCCAACTTGCGTATCTGCCGCTGTGAGGAATTCTTGAACTATCCGGTGGACGCGTATCTCAGAATACCCAGTATTAATCCGTTGTAATCATCGTCGCTGGGAATCTGAGACCCCAGAAGGCGCCCCCTAGACGACTCAGCCCGTTTAAGACTAGGGCCACCCTATTTCTGAGGTAGTCCAAGTGAGGGGTTATGTTAAATCCCCTACCGAATCTCACACCAAGGTAGTTGACTACCTCACTTGGACGTATTCTTGAACCCTCAATCACAAGAGTTATAGGGTGTGCCCTGTCAGTCTTCCCTCTTAGAAGAATGGCCTGAGTTTTCTCAGCAGCCATTTTTAACTTCTTCGCCTCACACCAACTTCCTACCAGGTTGGCGCATCGTTCTGCTTCAGCTTTTAAACCGGCTCTGCTGTTGGATGCCACTACAGCCGCCTAGGTAGGCGTAGTTAATTATCTCTCGCAGAGGTAAATATTAAAAAAGTCCTTATTATGTGGTGTAGCAGTAGTAAAGGAGGGGTGTGGCTTCGCCCCACCTCCCCTACTACCGTTACCAACCTTGTCAATGCGATCTCTTGTTAGTTCTCGCTAACTATTATTTTAAAAACCGTAATTAATACGGCTTTTTTTTTTCGTGACTAGTTACCTCTCTCATCGGTCAATTAGTCAAAAATCTGTGTTAGGTAAGACTATAGATTAGGAAGGAGGGGGGTAATTTCCCCGACCCCAATAGGAACCACTACTGTCGCCGACTCGTCGCCCTCGCCCTTATGTTGGCTCTTGCAAATGTAAATTTACATTAACTATTTTCTATGGTTTTTTTTTTTCCTAGCTAATTATCTCTCGCAGAGGTAAATATTAAAGAAGTACTTATTATGTGGTATAGCGGTGGAAAAGGGGGGATGTGGCTTCGCCCTACTTCCCCGACTACCACTACCAACCTTGTCAATGCGATCTCTTGTTAGTTCTCGCTAACTATAATTTTATAAACCGAAATTATACGGTTTTTTTTCGTGACTAGTTACCTCTCGCTTAGGTAATTAGTCCAAAAATCTTTATTAGGTAAGACTATAGATTAGGGAGGAGCGGGGTGGTTTTCCACTACCCCACCAGGAACAACCACTGTCGCCGACTCGTCGCCCTCGCCTTTAAGTTGGCTCTCGCACACGTACTTATTATCTGGAGTAGCGGTGGGGAGGGGCTTCACCCTACTTCCTCGACTACCGCTACCAACCTTGTCAATGCGAGCTCTTGTTAGTTCTCGCTAACTAAAATTTTATAAACCGTAATTAATACGGCTTTTTTTTCGTGACTACTTACCTCTCGCTTAGGTAATTAGTCCAAAAATCTTTATTAGGTAAGACTATAGATTAGGGAGGAGGGGGGTGGTTTTTCACGACTCCACCAGGAACAACCACTGTCGCCGACTCGTCGCCCTTGCCCTTAAGTTGGCTCTCGCACACGTAAATTTTCATTAACTTATTACTATTGGTTTTTTTCTCCTAGCTAAAACCTCTCGCAGAGGTAAATATTAAAGAAGTACTTATTATGTGATGGAGCGGTGGGAAAGCGGGGGGGGGGTGTGGCTTTGCCAAACATCGCTTTCTACCTCGACCATCCTTTTCAATGCGATCTCTTGTTAGTTCTTGCTAACTAATATTTTATTATGTGTGGTTTAGCAAAAGTAAAGGGGGGGGGTTGGGCTTCACCCTACCGCACCGACTACTGCTACCAACCTTGTCAATACGATCTCTTGTTAGTTCTCGCAAAGTAAAATTTTACTAATCGTAATTGATACGGCTTTTTTTCGTGACTAATTACTTCTCACTTAGGTAATTAGTCCAAAAATCTTAATTAGGTAAGACAATAAATTAGGGAGGGGGGGGCGGATATTCCCCGACCTTATCAGAAACCACCTCCATCGTTGACTCGTCGCCCACGAGCTCAAGTTGGCTCTCGCAAATGTAAATTTTCATCAACTAATTACTATGGGTTTTTTCCTAGCTAATTATCTCTCGCAGAGGTAAATATTCAAAAAGTCCTTATTATGTGGTGTAGCAGTGGTAAAGGAGGGGTGTGGCTTCGTCCCACCTCCCCTACTACCGCTACCAACATTGTCAATGCCATCTCTTGTTTGTTCTCGCGAACTAAAATTTTAAAAAGCGTAATTAATACGGCATTTTTTTTCTAGACTAGTTACCTCTCGCATCGGTCAATTAGCCCAAAATCTTTATTAGGTAAGACTATAGATTAGGGAGGGAGGAGGGATATTCCCCAACCGCAACAGGAACCACCACCATCGCTGACTCGTCGCCCACGCGCTCATGTTGGCTTTCGCAAAAGTAAATTTTCATTAACTAAATACTATGGTTTTTTATTCCTAGATAATTACCTCTCGCAGAGGTAAACATTAAAGAAGTACTTATTATGTGGTATAGCGGTGGGAAAGGGGGGGTGCGGCTTCGCCCCACTTCCCTTACTACCGCTACCAACCTTGTCCATGCGATCTCTTGTTAGTTCTCGCGAACTAATATTTTAAATACTGTAATTAATACGGTTTTTTTTCGTAAATAGTTACCTCTCGCATAAGTAATTAGTCCAAAACTCTTTATTAGGTAAGACTATAGATTAGGGAGGGGGGGGCGGGTATTCCCTGACCCCAACAGGAACCACCACCATCGCTAATTCGTCGCCCACGTGCTCAAATTGGCTCTCGCAAATGTAAATTTTTATTAACTAATTACTATGGATTGTTTTCCTATCTAATAATCTCTCGCAGAGGTAAATATTCAAAAATTCCTTATTATCTGGAGTAGCGGTGGGGTGGGGCTTCGCCCTACTTCCTCAACTACCGCTACCAACCTTGTCAATGCGATCTCTTGTTAGTTCTCGTGATAGGTTAGGGAGGGGGGGGGGATATTCCCCGACCCCAACAGGAACAACCACCATCGCTGACTCGTCTCCCACGCGCTCATGTTGGCTCTCTGCAAAGTATATTTTCATTAACTAAATACTATGGTTTTTTATTCCTAGCTAATTACCTCTCGCAGAGGTAAATATTAAAGAAGTACTTATTATGTGGTTTCGCGGTGGGAAAGGGGGGGGGTGTGGCTTCGCCCCACTTCCCCTACTACCGCTACCAACCTTGTCAATGCGATCTCTTGTTAGTTCTATCGAACTAATATTTTAAATACTGTAATTAAAACGGCTTTTTTTTTCGTAAATAGTTACCTGGCGCATAAGTAATTAGTCGAAAACTCTTTATTAGGTAAGACTATAGATTAGGGGGGGTGGCGGGTATTCCCTGACCCCAACAGGAACCACCACCATCGCTAATTCGTCGCCCACGTGCTCAAGTTGGCTCTCGCAAATGTAAATTTTTATTAACTAATTACTTTGGATTTTTTTTCCTAGCTAATTATCTCTCGCAGAGGTAAATATTCAAAAAGTCCTTATTATCGCTACCAACCTTGTCAATGCATTCTCTTGTTAGTTCTCGCGAAGTAATAATTTAAAAACCGTCATTAATACGGCTTTTTTTTTTTTTTCGTGACTAGTTACTTCTCGCATCGTTCAATTAGTCCAAAATCTTTATTAGGTAAGACTATAGATTAGGGAGGGGGGGATATTCCCCGACCCCAACAGGAACCACCACCATCGTTGACTCGTCGCCCACGCGCTCAAGTTGGCTCTCGTAAAAGTAATTTTTCATTAACTGAATACTACGGTTTTTTTTTCCTAGCTAAAACCTCTCGCAGAGGTAAATATTAAAGAAGTACTTATTATGTGGTATAGCGGTGGAAAAGGGGGGATGTGGCTTCGCCCTACTTCCCCGACTACCACTACCAACCTTGTCAATGCGATCTCTTGTTAGTTCTCGCTAACTATAATTTTATAAACCGAACTTATACGGCTTTTTTTCGTGACTAGTTACCTCTCGCTTAGGTAATTAGTCCAAAAATCTTTATTAGGTAAGACTATAGATTAGGGAGGAGCGGGGTGGTTTTCCACTACCCCACCAGGAACAACCACTGTCGCCAACTCGTCGCTCTCGCCTTTAAGTTGGCTCTCGCACACGTAAATTTTCTTTAACTTATTACTATTGGTTTTTTTTCCTAGCTAAAACCTTTCGCAGAGGTAAATATTAAAGAAGTACTTATTATGTGGTATAGTGGTGGTAAAGGGGGGATGGGGCTTCACCCCACAGCCTTGACTGCTGCTACCAACCTTGTCAATGCGATCTCTTGTTAGCTCTCGCGAAGTAATAATTTAAAAACCCTGATTATTACAGCTTTTTTAATCGTGACTAGTTACTTCTCGCATCGGTCAATTAACCCAAAATCTTTATTAGGTAAGACTATAGATTAGGGAGGGGGGATATTCCCCGACCCCAACAGGAACCACCACCATCGCTGACTCGTCGCCCACTCGCTCATGTTGGCTCTTGCAAAAGTTTATTTTCATTAACTAAATACAATGGTTTTTTTTTCCTAGCTAATTACCTCTCGCAGAGGTAAATATTAAAGAAGGACTTATTATGTGGTGTAGCGGTGGGAAAGGGGGGGTGTGGCTCCACCCCACTTCCCTTACTAACGCTACCAACCTGGTCAATGCGATCTCTTGTTAGTTCTCGCGAACTAATATTTTAAATACTGTAATTAATACGGCTTTTTTTTTCGTAAATAGTTACTTCTCGCATCGGTCAATTAGTCCATAATCTTTATTAGGTAAGACTATACCTTAGGGAGGGGGGGGGGCGGGTATTCCCTGACCCCAACAGGAACCACCACCATCGCTGACACGTCGCCCACGCGCTCATGTTGGCTCTTGCAAAAGTATATTTTCATTAACTAAATACTATGGTTTTTTTTTCCTAGCTAATTACCTCTCGCAGAGGTAAATATTAAAGAAGTACTTATTATCTGGTGTAGCGGTGGGAAAGGGGGGGTGTGGCTCCGCCCCACTTCCCTTACTTCCGCTACCAACCTTGTAAATGCGATCTCTTGTTAGTTCTTGCGAACTAATATTTTAAATACTGTAATTAATATGGCTTTTTTTTCGTAAATATTTACCTGTCGCATAAATAATTAGTACAAAACTCTTTATTAGTTAAGACTATAGATTAGGGAGGGGGGGGGGGGCGGGTATTCCCTGAACCACCACCATCGCTAATTCGTCGCCCACGTGCTCAAGTTGGCTCTCGCAAATGTAAATTTTCTTTTACTAATTACTATGGGTTTTTTTTCCTAGCTAATTATCTCGCGGAGTTAAATATTCAAAAAGTCCTTATTATCTGGAGTAGCGGTGGAGAGGGGCTTCACCCTACTTCCTCGGCTACCGCTACCAACCTTGTCAATGCGATCTCTTTTTAGGATTTTCTTTAATGAAGGAGCTCTTCCGTGTTTAATATTTATTTATTTATTATTTTTTTCCCGACGTTTCGAGCTTGTGGCTCATCTTCTGGGGTTATCTTATCTTTAGTTGCTACATTTCATTCAAGCCATTTGTCAAACTTCTTTTTTTAACAGTATAAAAATACTTTTGTCTTTTTTATTTATTCATACATTTTATGGCCTGTTACACTGTCTTATATTTCCATATATATATATATATATTCCGATCTCTTTTTAGTTCTCGCTAACTATAATTTTATAAACCGAAATAATACGTCTTTTTTTTCGTGACTACTTACCTCTCACTTAGGTAATTAGTCCAAAAATCTTTATTAGGTAAGACTATAGATTAGGGAGGAGAGGGGTGGTTTTCCCCGACCCCACCAGGAACCACCACTGTCGCTGATTCGTCGCCCACGTGCTCAAGTTGGCTCTCGCAAATGTAAATTTTCATTAACTAATTACTATGGGTTTTTTTCCTAGCTAATTATCTCGCGCAGAGGTAAATATTCGAAAAGTCCTTATTATCTGGAGTAGCGGTGGGGAGGGGCTTCACCCTACTTCCTCGACTACCGCTACCAACCTTGTCAATGCGAGCTCTTGTTAGTTCTCGCTAACTAAAATTTTATAAACCGAAATTATACGGCTTTTTTTTCGTGACTACTTACCTCTCGCTTAGGTAATTAGTCCAAAAATCTTTATTAGGTAAGACTATAGATTAGGGAGGAGGGGGGTGGTTTTCCACGACCCCACCAGGAGCAACCACTGTCGCCGACTCGTCGCCCTTGCCCTTAAGTTGGCTCTCGCACACGTAAATTTTCATTAACTTATTACTATTGGTTTTTTTCTCCTAGCTAAAACCTCTCGCAGAGGTAAATATTAAAGAAGTACTTATTATGTGGTATAGCAGTGATAAAGGGGGGATGGGGCTTCATCCCACCGCCTTGATTACTGCTACCATCCTTGTCAATGCGATCTCTTGTTAGTTCTCGTGAAGTAATAATTTAAAAACCGTGATTAATACGGCCTTTTTTTTTCGTGACTAGTTACTTCTCGCATCGGTCAATAAGTCCAAAATCTTTATTAGGTAAGACTATAGATTAGGAAGGGGGGGGATATTCCCCGACGCAAACAGGAACCACCACCATCGCTGATTCGTCGCCCACGCGCTCATGTTGGCTCTCGCAAAAGTAAATTTTCATTAACTAAATACTATGGTTCTTTATTCCTAGCTAATTACCTCTCGCAGTGGTAAATATTAAAGAAGTACTTATTATGTGGTGTAGCGATTGGGAAGGGGGGGGGGGGTGTGGTTCGGCCCACTTTCCTTACTACCGCTACCAACCTTGTCAATGCGATCTCTTGTTAGTTCTCGCGAAGTAATAATTTAAAAACCGTGATTAATACGGCTTTTTTTTTTTCGTGACTAGTTACTTCACGCATCGGTCAATTAGTCCAAAATCCTTATTAGGTAAGACTATAGATTAGGGAGGGGGGGATATTCCCCGACCCCAACAGGAACCACCACCATCGTTGACTCGTCGCCCAAGCGCTCAAGTTTGCTCACGCAACAGTAAATTTTCATTAACTGAAGACTACGGTTTTTTTTTCCTAGCTACAACCTCTCGCAGAGGTAAATATTAAAGAAGTACTTATTATGTGGTATAGTGGTGGTAAAGGGGGGATGGGGCTTCGCCCTACTTCCCTGACTACCGCTACCAACCTTGTCAATGCGATCTCTTTTTAGCTCTCGCTAACTATAATTTTATTAACCGAAATTATACGGGTCATTTTTCGTGACTACTTACCTCTCGCTTAGGTAATTAATCCGAAAATCTTTATTAGGTAAGACTATAGATTAGGGACGAGAGGGGTGGTTTTCCCCGACCCCACCAAGAACCACCACTGTCGCCGACTCGTCGCCCTCGCCCTTAAGTTGAATCTCGAACACGTAAATTTTCATTAACTTATTACTATGGGTTTTTTTTCCTAGCTGAAACCTCTCGCAGAGGTAAATATTAAAGAAGTACTTATTATATGGTATAGCGGTGGTAAAGGGGGGATGGGGCTTCACCCCACCACCTTGACTACTGCTACCAACCTTGTCAATGCGATCTCTTGTTAGTTCTCGCGAAGTAATAATTTAAAAACCCTGATTATCACGGCTTTTTTTTTTCGTGACTAGTTACTTCTCGCATCGGTCAATTAGTCCAAAATCTTTATTAGGTAAGACTATAGATTAGGGAGGGGGGATATTCCCCGAACCCAACAGGGACCACCACCATCGCTGACTCGTCGCCCACGCGCTCAAGTTGGCTCTTGCAAAAGTAAATTTTCATTAACTAAATACTATGGGTTTTTTTCCTAGCTAATTATCTCTCGCAGAGGTAAATATTAAAGAAATACTTATTATGTGGTGTAGCGGTGGGAAAGGGGGGGGTGTGGCTTTGCCCCACTTCCCTTACTACCGCTACCAATTTTGTCAATGCGATCTCTTGTTTGTTCTCGCGAACTAATATTTTAAATACTGTAATTAATACAGTTTTTTTCGTAAATAGTTACCTCTCGCATAAGTAATTAGTCCAAAACTCTTTATTAGGTAAGACTATAGATTAGGGAGGGGGGGGGCGGGTATTCCCTGACCCCAACAGGAACCACCACCATCGCTGACTCGTCGCCCACGCGCTCATGTTGGCTCTTGCAAAAGTATATTTTCATTAACTAAATACTATGGTTTTTTTTTCCTAGCTAATTACTTCTCGCAGAGGTAAATATTAAAGAAGTACTTATTATGTGGTGTAGCGGTGGGAAAGGGGGGGTGTGGCTCCGCCCCACTTCCCTTACTACCGCTACCAACCTTGTCAATGCGATCTCTTGTTAGTTCTCGCGAAGTAATAATTTAAAAACCGTGATTAATACGGCCTTTTTTTTTCGTGACTAGTTACTTCTCGCATCGGTCAATAAGTCCAAAATCTTTATTAGGTAAGACTATAGATTAGGAAGGGGGGGGATATTCCCCGACGCAAACAGGAACCACCACCATCGCTGATTCGTCGCCCACGCGCTCATGTTGGCTCTCGCAAAAGTAAATTTTCATTAACTAAATACTATGGTTCTTTATTCCTAGCTAATTACCTCTCGCAGTGGTAAATATTAAAGAAGTACTTATTATGTGGTGTAGCGATTGGGAAGGGGGGGGGGGTGTGGTTCGGCCCACTTTCCTTACTACCGCTACCAACCTTGTCAATGCGATCTCTTGTTAGTTCTCGCGAAGTAATAATTTAAAAACCGTGATTAATACGGCTTTTTTTTTTTCGTGACTAGTTACTTCACGCATCGGTCAATTAGTCCAAAATCCTTATTAGGTAAGACTATAGATTAGGGAGGGGGGGATATTCCCCGACCCCAACAGGAACCACCACCATCGTTGACTCGTCGCCCACGCGCTCAAGTTTGCTCACGCAACAGTAAATTTTCATTAACTGAAGACTACGGTTTTTTTTTCCTAGCTACAACCTCTCGCAGAGGTAAATATTAAAGAAGTACTTATTATGTGGTATAGTGGTGGTAAAGGGGGGATGGGGCTTCGCCCTACTTCCCTGACTACCGCTACCAACCTTGTCAATGCGATCTCTTTTTAGCTCTCGCTAACTATAATTTTATTAACCGAAATTATACGGGTCATTTTTCGTGACTACTTACCTCTCGCTTAGGTAATTAATCCGAAAATCTTTATTAGGTAAGACTATAGATTAGGGACGAGAGGGGTGGTTTTCCCCGACCCCACCAAGAACCACCATTGTCGCCGACTCGTCGCCCTCGCCCTTAAGTTGAATCTCGAACACGTAAATTTTCATTAACTTATTACTATGGGTTTTTTTTCCTAGCTGAAACCTCTCGCAGAGGTAAATATTAAAGAAGTACTTATTATATGGTATAGCGGTGGTAAAGGGGGGATGGGGCTTCACCCCACCACCTTGACTACTGCTACCAACCTTGTCAATGCGATCTCTTGTTAGTTCTCGCGAAGTAATAATTTAAAAACCCTGATTATCACGGCTTTTTTTTTTCGTGACTAGTTACTTCTCGCATCGGTCAATTAGTCCAAAATCTTTATTAGGTAAGACTATAGATTAGGGAGGGGGGATATTCCCCGACCCCAACAGGGACCACCACTATCGCTGACTCGTCGCCCACGCGCTCAAGTTGGCTCTTGCAAAAGTAAATTTTCATTAACTAAATACTATGGGTTTTTTTCCTAGCTAATTATCTCTCGCAGAGGTAAATATTAAAGAAATACTTATTATGTGGTGTAGCGGTGGGAAAGGGGGGGGTGTGGCTTTGCCCCACTTCCCTTACTACCGCTACCCATTTTGTCAATGCGATCTCTTGTTTGTTCTCGCGAACTAATATTTTAAATACTGTAATTAATACAGTTTTTTTCGTAAATAGTTACCTCTCGCATAAGTAATTAGTCCAAAACTCTTTATTAGGTAAGACTATAGATTAGGGAGGGGGGGGCGGGTATTCCCTGACCCCAACAGGAACCACCACCATCGCTGACTCGTCGCCCACGCGCTCATGTTGGCTCTTGCAAAAGTATATTTTCATTAACTAAATACTATGGTTTTTTTTTCCTAGCTAATTACCTCTCGCAGAGGTAAATATTAAAGAAGTACTTATTATGTGGTGTAGCGGTGGGAAAGGGGGGGTGTGGCTCCGCCCCACTTCCCTTACTACCGCTACCAACCTTGTCAATGCGATCTCTTGTTAGTTCTCGCGAACTAATATTTTAAATACTGTAATTAATACGGCTTTTTTTTCGTAAATATTTACCTGTCGCATAAGTAATTAGTCCAAAACTCTTTATTAGTTAAGACTATAGATTAGGGAGGGGGGGGGCGGGTATTCCCTGAACCACCACCATCGCTAATTCGTCGCCCACGTGCTCAAGTTGGCTCTCGCAAATGTAAATTTTCTTTTACTAATTACTATGGGTTTTTTTTCCTAGCTAATTATCTCGCGGAGTTAAATATTCAAAAAGTCCTTATTATCTGGAGTAGCGGTGGAGAGGGGCTTCACCCTACTTCCTCGGCTACCGCTACCAACCTTGTCAATGCGATCTCTTTTTAGGATTTTCTTTAATGAAGGAGCTCTTCCGTGTTTAATATTTATTTATTTATTATTTTTTTCCCGACGTTTCGAGCTTGTGGCTCATCTTCTGGGGTTATCTTATCTTTAGTTGCTACATTTCATTCAAGCCATTTGTCAAACTTCTTTTTTTAACAGTATAAAAATACTTTTGTCTTTTTTATTTATTCATACATTTTATGGCCTGTTACACTGTCTTATATTTCCATATATATATATATATATATTCAGATCTCTTTTTAGTTCTCGCTAACCATAATTTTATAAACCGAAATTATACGTCTTTTTTTTCGTGACTACTTACCTCTCACTTAGGTAATTAGTCCAAAAATCTTTATTAGGTAAGACTATAGATTAGGGAGGAGAGGGGTGGTTTTCCCCGACCCCACCAGGAACCACCACTGTCGCTGATTCGTCGCCCACGTGCTCAAGTTGGCTCTCGCAAATGTAAATTTTCATTAACTAATTACTATGGGTTTTTTTCCTAGCTAATTATCTCGCGCAGAGGTAAATATTAAAGAAGTACTTATTATGTGGTGTAGCGATTGGGAAGGGGGGGGGGGTGTGGTTCGGCCCACTTTCCTTACTACCGCTACCAACCTTGTCAATGCGATCTCTTGTTAGTTCTCGCGAAGTAATAATTTAAAAACCGTGATTAATACGGCTTTTTTTTTTTCGTGACTAGTTACTTCACGCATCGGTCAATTAGTCCAAAATCCTTATTAGGTAAGACTATAGATTAGGGAGGGGGGGATATTCCCCGACCCCAACAGGAACCACCACCATCGTTGACTCGTCGCCCAAGCGCTCAAGTTTGCTCACGCAACAGTAAATTTTCATTAACTGAAGACTACGGTTTTTTTTTCCTAGCTACAACCTCTCGCAGAGGTAAATATTAAAGAAGTACTTATTATGTGGTATAGTGGTGGTAAAGGGGGGATGGGGCTTCGCCCTACTTCCCTGACTACCGCTACCAACCTTGTCAATGCGATCTCTTTTTAGCTCTCGCTAACTATAATTTTATTAACCGAAATTATACGGGTCATTTTTCGTGACTACTTACCTCTCGCTTAGGTAATTAATCCGAAAATCTTTATTAGGTAAGACTATAGATTAGGGACGAGAGGGGTGGTTTTCCCCGACCCCACCAAGAACCACCACTGTCGCCGACTCGTCGCCCTCGCCCTTAAGTTGAATCTCGAACACGTAAATTTTCATTAACTTATTACTATGGGTTTTTTTTCCTAGCTGAAACCTCTCGCAGAGGTAAATATTAAAGAAGTACTTATTATATGGTATAGCGGTGGTAAAGGGGGGATGGGGCTTCACCCCACCACCTTGACTACTGCTACCAACCTTGTCAATGCGATCTCTTGTTAGTTCTCGCGAAGTAATAATTTAAAAACCCTGATTATCACGGCTTTTTTTTTTCGTGACTAGTTACTTCTCGCATCGGTCAATTAGTCCAAAATCTTTATTAGGTAAGACTATAGATTAGGGAGGGGGGATATTCCCCGAACCCAACAGGGACCACCACCATCGCTGACTCGTCGCCCACGCGCTCAAGTTGGCTCTTGCAAAAGTAAATTTTCATTAACTAAATACTATGGGTTTTTTTCCTAGCTAATTATCTCTCGCAGAGGTAAATATTAAAGAAATACTTATTATGTGGTGTAGCGGTGGGAAAGGGGGGGGTGTGGCTTTGCCCCACTTCCCTTACTACCGCTACCAATTTTGTCAATGCGATCTCTTGTTTGTTCTCGCGAACTAATATTTTAAATACTGTAATTAATACAGTTTTTTTCGTAAATAGTTACCTCTCGCATAAGTAATTAGTCCAAAACTCTTTATTAGGTAAGACTATAGATTAGGGAGGGGGGGGCGGGTATTCCCTGACCCCAACAGGAACCACCACCATCGCTGACTCGTCGCCCACGCGCTCATGTTGGCTCTTGCAAAAGTATATTTTCATTAACTAAATACTATGGTTTTTTTTTCCTAGCTAATTACTTCTCGCAGAGGTAAATATTAAAGAAGTACTTATTATGTGGTGTAGCGGTGGGAAAGGGGGGGTGTGGCTCCGCCCCACTTCCCTTACTACCGCTACCAACCTTGTCAATGCGATCTCTTGTTAGTTCTCGCGAAGTAATAATTTAAAAACCGTGATTAATACGGCCTTTTTTTTTCGTGACTAGTTACTTCTCGCATCGGTCAATAAGTCCAAAATCTTTATTAGGTAAGACTATAGATTAGGAAGGGGGGGGATATTCCCCGACGCAAACAGGAACCACCACCATCGCTGATTCGTCGCCCACGCGCTCATGTTGGCTCTCGCAAAAGTAAATTTTCATTAACTAAATACTATGGTTCTTTATTCCTAGCTAATTACCTCTCGCAGTGGTAAATATTAAAGAAGTACTTATTATGTGGTGTAGCGATTGGGAAGGGGGGGGGGTGTGGTTCGGCCCACTTTCCTTACTACCGCTACCAACCTTGTCAATGCGATCTCTTGTTAGTTCTCGCGAAGTAATAATTTAAAAACCGTGATTAATACGGCTTTTTTTTTTTCGTGACTAGTTACTTCACGCATCGGTCAATTAGTCCAAAATCCTTATTAGGTAAGACTATAGATTAGGGAGGGGGGGATATTCCCCGACCCCAACAGGAACCACCACCATCGTTGACTCGTCGCCCACGCGCTCAAGTTTGCTCACGCAACAGTAAATTTTCATTAACTGAAGACTACGGTTTTTTTTTCCTAGCTACAACCTCTCGCAGAGGTAAATATTAAAGAAGTACTTATTATGTGGTATAGTGGTGGTAAAGGGGGGATGGGGCTTCGCCCTACTTCCCTGACTACCGCTACCAACCTTGTCAATGCGATCTCTTTTTAGCTCTCGCTAACTATAATTTTATTAACCGAAATTATACGGGTCATTTTTCGTGACTACTTACCTCTCGCTTAGGTAATTAATCCGAAAATCTTTATTAGGTAAGACTATAGATTAGGGACGAGAGGGGTGGTTTTCCCCGACCCCACCAAGAACCACCATTGTCGCCGACTCGTCGCCCTCGCCCTTAAGTTGAATCTCGAACACGTAAATTTTCATTAACTTATTACTATGGGTTTTTTTTCCTAGCTGAAACCTCTCGCAGAGGTAAATATTAAAGAAGTACTTATTATATGGTATAGCGGTGGTAAAGGGGGGATGGGGCTTCACCCCACCACCTTGACTACTGCTACCAACCTTGTCAATGCGATCTCTTGTTAGTTCTCGCGAAGTAATAATTTAAAAACCCTGATTATCACGGCTTTTTTTTTTCGTGACTAGTTACTTCTCGCATCGGTCAATTAGTCCAAAATCTTTATTAGGTAAGACTATAGATTAGGGAGGGGGGATATTCCCCGACCCCAACAGGGACCACCACTATCGCTGACTCGTCGCCCACGCGCTCAAGTTGGCTCTTGCAAAAGTAAATTTTCATTAACTAAATACTATGGGTTTTTTTCCTAGCTAATTATCTCTCGCAGAGGTAAATATTAAAGAAATACTTATTATGTGGTGTAGCGGTGGGAAAGGGGGGGGTGTGGCTTTGCCCCACTTCCCTTACTACCGCTACCCATTTTGTCAATGCGATCTCTTGTTTGTTCTCGCGAACTAATATTTTAAATACTGTAATTAATACAGTTTTTTTCGTAAATAGTTACCTCTCGCATAAGTAATTAGTCCAAAACTCTTTATTAGGTAAGACTATAGATTAGGGAGGGGGGGGCGGGTATTCCCTGACCCCAACAGGAACCACCACCATCGCTGACTCGTCGCCCACGCGCTCATGTTGGCTCTTGCAAAAGTATATTTTCATTAACTAAATACTATGGTTTTTTTTTCCTAGCTAATTACCTCTCGCAGAGGTAAATATTAAAGAAGTACTTATTATGTGGTGTAGCGGTGGGAAAGGGGGGGTGTGGCTCCGCCCCACTTCCCTTACTACCGCTACCAACCTTGTCAATGCGATCTCTTGTTAGTTCTCGCGAACTAATATTTTAAATACTGTAATTAATACGGCTTTTTTTTCGTAAATATTTACCTGTCGCATAAGTAATTAGTCCAAAACTCTTTATTAGTTAAGACTATAGATTAGGGAGGGGGGGGGCGGGTATTCCCTGAACCACCACCATCGCTAATTCGTCGCCCACGTGCTCAAGTTGGCTCTCGCAAATGTAAATTTTCTTTTACTAATTACTATGGGTTTTTTTTCCTAGCTAATTATCTCGCGGAGTTAAATATTCAAAAAGTCCTTATTATCTGGAGTAGCGGTGGAGAGGGGCTTCACCCTACTTCCTCGGCTACCGCTACCAACCTTGTCAATGCGATCTCTTTTTAGGATTTTCTTTAATGAAGGAGCTCTTCCGTGTTTAATATTTATTTATTTATTATTTTTTTCCCGACGTTTCGAGCTTGTGGCTCATCTTCTGGGGTTATCTTATCTTTAGTTGCTACATTTCATTCAAGCCATTTGTCAAACTTCTTTTTTTAACAGTATAAAAATACTTTTGTCTTTTTTATTTATTCATACATTTTATGGCCTGTTACACTGTCTTATATTTCCATATATATATATATATATATTCAGATCTCTTTTTAGTTCTCGCTAACCATAATTTTATAAACCGAAATTATACGTCTTTTTTTTCGTGACTACTTACCTCTCACTTAGGTAATTAGTCCAAAAATCTTTATTAGGTAAGACTATAGATTAGGGAGGAGAGGGGTGGTTTTCCCCGACCCCACCAGGAACCACCACTGTCGCTGATTCGTCGCCCACGTGCTCAAGTTGGCTCTCGCAAATGTAAATTTTCATTAACTAATTACTATGGGTTTTTTTCCTAGCTAATTATCTCGCGCAGAGGTAAATATTCGAAAAGTCCTTATTATCTGGAGTAGCGGTGGGGAGGGGCTTCACCCTACTTCCTCGACTACCGCTACCAACCTTGTCAATGCGAGCTCTTGTTAGTTCTCGCTAACTAAAATTTTATAAACCGAAATTATACGGCTTTTTTTTCGTGACTACTTACCTCTCGCTTAGGTAATTAGTCCAAAAATCTTTATTAGGTAAGACTATAGATTAGGGAGGAGGGGGGTGGTTTTCCACGACCCCACCAGGAGCAACCACTGTCGCCGACTCGTCGCCCTTGCCCTTAAGTTGGCTCTCGCACACGTAAATTTTCATTAACTTAGTACTATTGGTTTTTTTCTCCTAGCTAAAACCTCTCGCAGAGGTAAATATTAAAGAAGTACTTATTATGTGGTATAGCAGTGATAAAGGGGGGATGGGGCTTCATCCCACCGCCTTGATTACTGCTACCATCCTTGTCAATGCGATCTCTTGTTAGTTCTCGTGAAGTAATAATTTAAAAACCGTGATTAATACGGCCTTTTTTTTTCGTGACTAGTTACTTCTCGCATCGGTCAATAAGTCCAAAATCTTTATTAGGTAAGACTATAGATTAGGAAGGGGGGGGATATTCCCCGACGCAAACAGGAACCACCACCATCGCTGATTCGTCGCCCACGCGCTCATGTTGGCTCTCGCAAAAGTAAATTTTCATTAACTAAATACTATGGTTCTTTATTCCTAGCTAATTACCTCTCGCAGTGGTAAATATTAAAGAAGTACTTATTATGTGGTGTAGCGATTGGGAAGGGGGGGGGGTGTGGTTCGGCCCACTTTCCTTACTACCGCTACCAACCTTGTCAATGCGATCTCTTGTTAGTTCTCGCGAAGTAATAATTTAAAAACCGTGATTAATACGGCTTTTTTTTTTTCGTGACTAGTTACTTCACGCATCGGTCAATTAGTCCAAAATCCTTATTAGGTAAGACTATAGATTAGGGAGGGGGGGATATTCCCCGACCCCAACAGGAACCACCACCATCGTTGACTCGTCGCCCACGCGCTCAAGTTTGCTCACGCAACAGTAAATTTTCATTAACTAATTACTATGGATTGTTTTCCTATCTAATAATCTCTCGCAGAGGTAAATATTCAAAAATTCCTTATTATCTGGAGTAGCGGTGGGGTGGGGCTTCGCCCTACTTCCTCAACTACCGCTACCAACCTTGTCAATGCGATCTCTTGTTAGTTCTCGTGATAGGTTAGGGAGGGGGGGGGGGATATTCCCCGACCCCAACAGGAACAACCACCATCGCTGACTCGTCTCCCACGCGCTCATGTTGGCTCTCTGCAAAGTATATTTTCATTAACTAAATACTATGGTTTTTTATTCCTAGCTAATTACCTCTCGCAGAGGTAAATATTAAAGAAGTACTTATTATGTGGTTTCGCGGTGGGAAAGGGGGGGGGTGTGGCTTCGCCCCACTTCCCCTACTACCGCTACCAACCTTGTCAATGCGATCTCTTGTTAGTTCTATCGAACTAATATTTTAAATACTGTAATTAAAACGGCTTTTTTTTTCGTAAATAGTTACCTGGCGCATAAGTAATTAGTCGAAAACTCTTTATTAGGTAAGACTATAGATTAGGGGGGGTGGCGGGTATTCCCTGACCCCAACAGGAACCACCACCATCGCTAATTCGTCGCCCACGTGCTCAAGTTGGCTCTCGCAAATGTAAATTTTTATTAACTAATTACTTTGGATTTTTTTTCCTAGCTAATTATCTCTCGCAGAGGTAAATATTCAAAAAGTCCTTATTATCGCTACCAACCTTGTCAATGCAATCTCTTGTTAGTTCTCGCGAAGTAATAATTTAAAAACCGTCATTAATACGGCTTTTTTTTTTTTTCGTGACTAGTTACTTCTCGCATCGTTCAATTAGTCCAAAATCTTTATTAGGTAAGACTATAGATTAGGGAGGGGGGGATATTCCCCGACCCCAACAGGAACCACCACCATCGTTGACTCGTCGCCCACGCGCTCAAGTTGGCTCTCGCAAAAGTAATTTTTCATTAACTGAATACTACGGTTTTTTTTTCCTAGCTAAAACCTCTCGCAGAGGTAAATATTAAAGAAGTACTTATTATGTGGTATAGCGGTGGAAAAGGGGGGATGTGGCTTCGCCCTACTTCCCCGACTACCACTACCAACCTTGTCAATGCGATCTCTTGTTAGTTCTCGCTAACTATAATTTTATAAACCGAACTTATACGGCTTTTTTTCGTGACTAGTTACCTCTCGCTTAGGTAATTAGTCCAAAAATCTTTATTAGGTAAGACTATAGATTAGGGAGGAGCGGGGTGGTTTTCCACTACCCCACCAGGAACAACCACTGTCGCCAACTCGTCGCTCTCGCCTTTAAGTTGGCTCTCGCACACGTAAATTTTCTTTAACTTATTACTATTGGTTTTTTTTCCTAGCTAAAACCTTTCGCAGAGGTAAATATTAAAGAAGTACTTATTATGTGGTATAGTGGTGGTAAAGGGGGGATGGGGCTTCACCCCACAGCCTTGACTGCTGCTACCAACCTTGTCAATGCGATCTCTTGTTAGCTCTCGCGAAGTAATAATTTAAAAACCCTGATTATTACAGCTTTTTTAATCGTGACTAGTTACTTCTCGCATCGGTCAATTAACCCAAAATCTTTATTAGGTAAGACTATAGATTAGGGAGGGGGGATATTCCCCGACCCCAACAGGAACCACCACCATCGCTGACTCGTCGCCCACTCGCTCATGTTGGCTCTTGCAAAAGTTTATTTTCATTAACTAAATACAATGGTTTTTTTTTCCTAGCTAATTACCTCTCGCAGAGGTAAATATTAAAGAAGGACTTATTATGTGGTGTAGCGGTGGGAAAGGGGGGGTGTGGCTCCACCCCACTTCCCTTACTAACGCTACCAATTTTGTCAATGCGATCTCTTGTTTGTTCTCGCGAACTAATATTTTAAATACTGTAATTAATACAGTTTTTTTCGTAAATAGTTACCTCTCGCATAAGTAATTAGTCCAAAACTCTTTATTAGGTAAGACTATAGATTAGGGAGGGGGGGGGCGGGTATTCCCTGACCCCAACAGGAACCACCACCATCGCTGACTCGTCGCCCACGCGCTCATGTTGGCTCTTGCAAAAGTATATTTTCATTAACTAAATACTATGGTTTTTTTTTCCTAGCTAATTACCTCTCGCAGAGGTAAATATTAAAGAAGTACTTATTATGTGGTGTAGCGGTGGGAAAGGGGGGGTGTGGCTCCGCCCCACTTCCCTTACTACCGCTACCAACCTTGTCAATGCGATCTCTTGTTAGTTCTCGCGAACTAATATTTTAAATACTGTAATTAATACGGCTTTTTTTTCGTAAATATTTACCTGTCGCATAAGTAATTAGTCCAAAACTCTTTATTAGTTAAGACTATAGATTAGGGAGGGGGGGGCGGGTATTCCCTGAACCACCACCATCGCTAATTCGTCGCCCACGTGCTCAAGTTGGCTCTCGCAAATGTAAATTTTCTTTTACTAATTACTATGGGTTTTTTTTCCTAGCTAATTATCTCGCGGAGTTAAATATTCAAAAAGTCCTTATTATCTGGAGTAGCGGTGGAGAGGGGCTTCACCCTACTTCCTCGGCTACCGCTACCAACCTTGTCAATGCGATCTCTTTTTAGGATTTTCTTTAATGAAGGAGCTCTTCCGTGTTTAATATTTATTTATTTATTATTTTTTTCCCGACGTTTCGAGCTTGTGGCTCATCTTCTGGGGTTATCTTATCTTTAGTTGCTACATTTCATTCAAGCCATTTGTCAAACTTCTTTTTTTTAAAGTATAAAAATACTTTTGTCTTTTTTATTTATTCATACATTTTATGGCCTGTTACACTGTCTTATATTTCCATATATATATATATATTCCGATCTCTTTTTAGTTCTCGCTAACTATAATTTTATAAACCGAAATTATACGTCTTTTTTTTCGTGACTACTTACCTCTCACTTAGGTAATTAGTCCAAAAATCTTTATTAGGTAAGACTATAGATTAGGGAGGAGAGGGGTGGTTTTCCCCGACCCCACCAGGAACCACCACTGTCGCTGATTCGTCGCCCACGTGCTCAAGTTGGCTCTCGCAAATGTAAATTTTCATTAACTAATTACTATGGGTTTTTTTCCTAGCTAATTATCTCGCGCAGAGGTAAATATTCGAAAAGTCCTTATTATCTGGAGTAGCGGTGGGGAGGGGCTTCACCCTACTTCCTCGACTACCGCTACCAACCTTGTCAATGCGAGCTCTTGTTAGTTCTCGCTAACTAAAATTTTATAAACCGAAATTATACGGCTTTTTTTTCGTGACTACTTACCTCTCGCTTAGGTAATTAGTCCAAAAATCTTTATTAGGTAAGACTATAGATTAGGGAGGAGGGGGGTGGTTTTCCACGACCCCACCAGGAGCAACCACTGTCGCCGACTCGTCGCCCTTGCCCTTAAGTTGGCTCTCGCACACGTAAATTTTCATTAACTTATTACTATTGGTTTTTTTCTCCTAGCTAAAACCTCTCGCAGAGGTAAATATTAAAGAAGTACTTATTATGTGGTATAGCAGTGATAAAGGGGGGATGGGGCTTCATCCCACCGCCTTGATTACTGCTACCATCCTTGTCAATGCGATCTCTTGTTAGTTCTCGTGAAGTAATAATTTAAAAACCGTGATTAATACGGCCTTTTTTTTTCGTGACTAGTTACTTCTCGCATCGGTCAATAAGTCCAAAATCTTTATTAGGTAAGACTATAGATTAGGAAGGGGGGGGATATTCCCCGACGCAAACAGGAACCACCACCATCGCTGATTCGTCGCCCACGCGCTCATGTTGGCTCTCGCAAAAGTAAATTTTCATTAACTAAATACTATGGTTCTTTATTCCTAGCTAATTACCTCTCGCAGTGGTAAATATTAAAGAAGTACTTATTATGTGGTGTAGCGATTGGGAAGGGGGGGGGGGGGGGTGGTTCGGCCCACTTTCCTTACTACCGCTACCAACCTTGTCAATGCGATCTCTTGTTAGTTCTCGCGAAGTAATAATTTAAAAACCGTGATTAATTCGGCTTTTTTTTTTTCGTGACTAGTTACTTCACGCATCGGTCAATTAGTCCAAAATCCTTATTAGGTAAGACTATAGATTAGGGAGGGGGGGATATTCCCCGACCCCAACAGGAACCACCACCATCGTTGACTCGTCGCCCACGCGCTCAAGTTTGCTCACGCAACAGTAAATTTTCATTAACTGAAGACTACGGTTTTTTTTTCCTAGCTACAACCTCTCGCAGAGGTAAATATTAAAGAAGTACTTATTATGTGGTATAGTGGTGGTAAAGGGGGGATGGGGCTTCGCCCTACTTCCCTGACTACCGCTACCAACCTTGTCAATGCGATCTCTTTTTAGCTCTCACTAACTATAATTTTATTAACCGAAATTATACGGGTCATTTTTCGTGACTACTTACCTCTCGCTTAGGTAATTAATCCGAAAATCTTTATTAGGTAAGACTATAGATTAGGGACGAGAGGGGTGGTTTTCCCCGACCCCACCAAGAACCACCACTGTCGCCGACTCGTCGCCCTCGCCCTTAACTTGAATCTCGAACACGTAAATTTTCATTAACTTATTACTATGGGTTTTTTTTCCTAGCTGAAACCTCTCGCAGAGGTAAATATTAAAGAAGTACTTATTATATGGTATAGCGGTGGTAAAGGGGGGATGGGGCTTCACCCCACCACCTTGACTACTGCTACCAACCTTGTCAATGCGATCTCTTGTTAGTTCTCGCGAAGTAATAATTTAAAAACCCTGATTATCACGGCTTTTTTTTTTCGTGACTAGTTACTTCTCGCATCGGTCAATTAGTCCAAAATCTTTATTAGGTAAGACTATAGATTAGGGAGGGGGGATATTCCCCGACCCCAACAGGGACCACCACCATCGCTGACTCGTCGCCCACGCGCTCAAGTTGGCTCTTGCAAAAGTAAATTTTCATTAACTAAATACTATGGGTTTTTTTCCTAGCTAATTATCTCTCGCAGAGGTAAATATTAAAGAAATACTTATTATGTGGTGTAGCGGTGGGAAAGGGGGGGGTGTGGCTTTGCCCCACTTCCCTTACTACCGCTACCAATTTTGTCAATGCGATCTCTTGTTTGTTCTCGCGAACTAATATTTTAAATACTGTAATTAATACAGTTTTTTTCGTAAATAGTTACCTCTCGCATAAGTAATTAGTCCAAAACTCTTTATTAGGTAAGACTATAGATTAGGGAGGGGGGGGCGGGTATTCCCCGACCCCAACAGGGACCACCACCATCGCTGACTCGTCGCCCACGCGCTCATGTTGGCTCTTGCAAAAGTATATTTTCATTAACTAAATACTATGGTTTTTTTTTCCTAGCTAATTACCTCTCGCAGAGGTAAATATTAAAGAAGTACTTATTATGTGGTGTAGCGGTGGGAAAGGGGGGGTGTGGCTCCGCCCCACTTCCCTTACTACCGCTACCAACCTTGTCAATGCGATCTCTTGTTAGTTCTCGCGAACTAATATTTTAAATACTGTAATTAATACGGCTTTTTTTTCGTAAATATTTACCTGTCGCATAAGTAATTAGTCCAAAACTCTTTATTAGTTAAGACTATAGATTAGGGAGGGGGGGGGCGGGTATTCCCTGAACCACCACCATCGCTAATTCGTCGCCCACGTGCTCAAGTTGGCTCTCGCAAATGTAAATTTTCTTTTACTAATTACTATGGGTTTTTTTTCCTAGCTAATTATCTCGCGGAGTTAAATATTCAAAAAGTCCTTATTATCTGGAGTAGCGGTGGAGAGGGGCTTCACCCTACTTCCTCGGCTACCGCTACCAACCTTGTCAATGCGATCTCTTTTTAGGATTTTCTTTAATGAAGGAGCTCTTCCGTGTTTAATATTTATTTATTTATTATTTTTTTCCCGACGTTTCGAGCTTGTGGCTCATCTTCTGGGGTTATCTTATCTTTAGTTGCTACATTTCATTCAAGCCATTTGTCAAACTTCTTTTTTTAACAGTATAAAAATACTTTTGTCTTTTTTATTTATTCATACATTTTATGGCCTGTTACACTGTCTTATATTTCCATATATATATATATATTCCGATCTCTTTTTAGTTCTCGCTAACTATAATTTTATAAACCGAAATTATACGTCTTTTTTTTCGTGACTACTTACCTCTCACTTAGGTAATTAGTCCAAAAATCTTTATTAGGTAAGACTATAGATTAGGGAGGAGAGGGGTGGTTTTCCCCGACCCCACCAGGAACCACCACTGTCGCTGATTCGTCGCCCACGTGCTCAAGTTGGCTCTCGCAAATGTAAATTTTCATTAACTAATTACTATGGGTTTTTTTCCTAGCTAATTATCTCGCGCAGAGGTAAATATTCGAAAAGTCCTTATTATCTGGAGTAGCGGTGGGGAGGGGCTTCACCCTACTTCCTCGACTACCGCTACCAACCTTGTCAATGCGAGCTCTTGTTAGTTCTCGCTAACTAAAATTTTATAAACCGAAATTATACGGCTTTTTTTTCGTGACTACTTACCTCTCGCTTAGGTAATTAGTCCAAAAATCTTTATTAGGTAAGACTATAGATTAGGGAGGAGGGGGGTGGTTTTCCACGACCCCACCAGGAGCAACCACTGTCGCCGACTCGTCGCCCTTGCCCTTAAGTTGGCTCTCGCACACGTAAATTTTCATTAACTTATTACTATTGGTTTTTTTCTCCTAGCTAAAACCTCTCGCAGAGGTAAATATTAAAGAAGTACTTATTATGTGGTATAGCAGTGATAAAGGGGGGATGGGGCTTCATCCCACCGCCTTGATTACTGCTACCATCCTTGTCAATGCGATCTCTTGTTAGTTCTCGTGAAGTAATAATTTAAAAACCGTGATTAATACGGCCTTTTTTTTTCGTGACTAGTTACTTCTCGCATCGGTCAATAAGTCCAAAATCTTTATTAGGTAAGACTATAGATTAGGAAGGGGGGGGATATTCCCCGACGCAAACAGGAACCACCACCATCGCTGATTCGTCGCCCACGCGCTCATGTTGGCTCTCGCTAAAGTAAATTTTCATTAACTAAATACTATGGTTCTTTATTCCTAGCTAATTACCTCTCGCAGTGGTAAATATTAAAGAAGTACTTATTATGTGGTGTAGCGATTGGGAAGGGGGGGGGGTGTGGTTCGGCCCACTTTCCTTACTACCGCTACCAACCTTGTCAATGCGATCTCTTGTTAGTTCTCGCGAAGTAATAATTTAAAAACCGTGATTAATACGGCTTTTTTTTTTTCTACTAGTTACTTCACGCATCGGTCAATTAGTCCAAAATCCTTATTAGGTAAGACTATAGATTAGGGAGGGGGGATATTCCCCGACCCCAACAGGAACCACCACCATCGTTGACTCGTCGCCCACGCGCTCAAGTTTGCTCACGCAACAGTAAATTTTCATTAACTAATTACTATGGATTGTTTTCCTATCTAATAATCTCTCGCAGAGGTAAATATTCAAAAATTCCTTATTATCTGGAGTAGCGGTGGGGTGGGGCTTCGCCCTACTTCCTCAACTACCGCTACCAACCTTGTCAATGCGATCTCTTGTTAGTTCTCGTGATAGGTTAGGGAGGGGGGGGATATTCCCCGACCCCAACAGGAACAACCACCATCGCTGACTCGTCTCCCACGCGCTCATGTTGGCTCTCTGCAAAGTATATTTTCATTAACTAAATACTATGGTTTTTTATTCCTAGCTAATTACCTCTCGCAGAGGTAAATATTAAAGAAGTACTTATTATGTGGTTTCGCGGTGGGAAAGGGGGGGGGTGTGGCTTCGCCCCACTTCCCCTACTACCGCTACCAACCTTGTCAATGCGATCTCTTGTTAGTTCTATCGAACTAATATTTTAAATACTGTAATTAAAACGGCTTTTTTTTTCGTAAATAGTTACCTGGCGCATAAGTAATTAGTCGAAAACTCTTTATTAGGTAAGACTATAGATTAGGGGGGGTGGCGGGTATTCCCTGACCCCAACAGGAACCACCACCATCGCTAATTCGTCGCCCACGTGCTCAAGTTGGCTCTCGCAAATGTAAATTTTTATTAACTAATTACTTTGGATTTTTTTTCCTAGCTAATTATCTCTCGCAGAGGTAAATATTCAAAAAGTCCTTATTATCGCTACCAACCTTGTCAATGCAATCTCTTGTTAGTTCTCGCGAAGTAATAATTTAAAAACCGTCATTAATACGGCTTTTTTTTTTTTTCGTGACTAGTTACTTCTCGCATCGTTCAATTAGTCCAAAATCTTTATTAGGTAAGACTATAGATTAGGGAGGGGGGGATATTCCCCGACCCCAACAGGAACCACCACCATCGTTGACTCGTCGCCCACGCGCTCAAGTTGGCTCTCGCAAAAGTAATTTTTCATTAACTGAATACTACGGTTTTTTTTTCCTAGCTAAAACCTCTCGCAGAGGTAAATATTAAAGAAGTACTTATTATGTGGTATAGCGGTGGAAAAGGGGGGATGTGGCTTCGCCCTACTTCCCCGACTACCACTACCAACCTTGTCAATGCGATCTCTTGTTAGTTCTCGCTAACTATAATTTTATAAACCGAACTTATACGGCTTTTTTTCGTGACTAGTTACCTCTCGCTTAGGTAATTAGTCCAAAAATCTTTATTAGGTAAGACTATAGATTAGGGAGGAGCGGGGTGGTTTTCCACTACCCCACCAGGAACAACCACTGTCGCCAACTCGTCGCTCTCGCCTTTAAGTTGGCTCTCGCACACGTAAATTTTCTTTAACTTATTACTATTGGTTTTTTTTCCTAGCTAAAACCTTTCGCAGAGGTAAATATTAAAGAAGTACTTATTATGTGGTATAGTGGTGGTAAAGGGGGGATGGGGCTTCACCCCACAGCCTTGACTGCTGCTACCAACCTTGTCAATGCGATCTCTTGTTAGCTCTCGCGAAGTAATAATTTAAAAACCCTGATTATTACAGCTTTTTTAATCGTGACTAGTTACTTCTCGCATCGGTCAATTAACCCAAAATCTTTATTAGGTAAGACTATAGATTAGGGAGGGGGGATATTCCCCGACCCCAACAGGAACCACCACCATCGCTGACTCGTCGCCCACTCGCTCATGTTGGCTCTTGCAAAAGTTTATTTTCATTAACTAAATACAATGGTTTTTTTTTCCTAGCTAATTACCTCTCGCAGAGGTAAATATTAAAGAAGGACTTATTATGTGGTGTAGCGGTGGGAAAGGGGGGGTGTGGCTCCACCCCACTTCCCTTACTAACGCTACCAACCTGGTCAATGCGATCTCTTGTTAGTTCTCGGGAACTAATATTTTAAATACTGTAATTAATACGGCTTTTTTTTTCGTAAATAGTTACTTCTCGCATCGGTCAATTAGTCCATAATCTTTATTAGGTAAGACTATACCTTAGGGAGGGGGGGGGGCGGGTATTCCCTGACCCCAACAGGAACCACCACCATCGCTGACACGTCGCCCACGCGCTCATGTTGGCTCTTGCAAAAGTATATTTTCATTAACTAAATACTATGGTTTTTTTTTCCTAGCTAATTACCTCTCGCAGAGGTAAATATTAAAGAAGTACTTATTATCTGGTGTAGCGGTGGGAAAGGGGGGGTGTGGCTCCGCCCCACTTCCCTTACTACCGCTACCAACCTTGTAAATGCGATCTCTTGTTAGTTCTTGCGAACTAATATTTTAAATACTGTAATTAATATGGCTTTTTTTTCGTAAATATTTACCTGTCGCATAAATAATTAGTACAAAACTCTTTATTAGTTAAGACTATAGATTAGGGAGGGGGGGGGTGGGTATTCCCTGAACCACCACCATCGCTAATTCGTCGCCCACGTGCTCAAGTTGGCTCTCGCAAATGTAAATTTTCTTTTACTAATTACTATGGGTTTTTTTTCCTAGCTAATTATCTCGCGGAGTTAAATATTCAAAAAGTCCTTATTATCTGGAGTAGCGGTGGAGAGGGGCTTCACCCTACTTCCTCGGCTACCGCTACCAACCTTGTCAATGCGATCTCTTTTTAGGATTTTCTTTAATGAAGGAGCTCTTCCGTGTTTAATATTTATTTATTTATTATTTTTTTTCCGACGTTTCGAGCTTGTGGCTCATCTTCTGGGGTTATCTTATCTTTAGTTGCTACATTTCATTCAAGCCATTTGTCAAACTTCTTTTTTTAACAGTATAAAAATACTTTTGTCTTTTTTATTTATTCATACATTTTATGGCCTGTTACACTGTCTTATATTTCCATATATATATATATATTCCGATCTCTTTTTAGTTCTCGCTAACTATAATTTTATAAACCGAAATTATACGTCTTTTTTTTCGTGACTACTTACCTCTCACTTAGGTAATTAGTCCAAAAATCTTTATTAGGTAAGACTATAGATTAGGGAGGAGAGGGGTGGTTTTCCCCGACCCCACCAGGAACCACCACTGTCGCTGATTCGTCGCCCATGTGCTCAAGTTGGCTCTCGCAAATGTAAATTTTCATTAACTAATTACTATGGGTTTTTTTCCTAGCTAATTATCTCGCGCAGAGGTAAATATTCGAAAAGTCCTTATTATCTGGAGTAGCGGTGGGGAGGGGCTTCACCCTACTTCCTCGACTACCGCTACCAACCTTGTCAATGCGAGCTCTTGTTAGTTCTCGCTAACTAAAATTTTATAAACCGAAATTATACGGCTTTTTTTTCGTGACTACTTACCTCTCGCTTAGGTAATTAGTCCAAAAATCTTTATTAGGTAAGACTATAGATTAGGGAGGAGGGGGGTGATTTTCCACGACCCCACCAGGAGCAACCACTGTCGCCGACTCGTCGCCCTTGCCCTTAAGTTGGCTCTCGCACACGTAAATTTTCATTAACTTATTACTATTGGTTTTTTTCTCCTAGCTAAAACCTCTCGCAGAGGTAAATATTAAAGAAGTACTTATTATGTGGTATAGCAGTGATAAAGGGGGGATGGGGCTTCATCCCACCGCCTTGATTACTGCTACCATCCTTGTCAATGCGATCTCTTGTTAGTTCTCGTGAAGTAATAATTTAAAAACCGTGATTAATACGGCCTTTTTTTTTCGTGACTAGTTACTTCTCGCATCGGTCAATAAGTCCAAAATCTTTATTAGGTAAGACTATAGATTAGGAAGGGGGGGGATATTCCCCGACGCAAACAGGAACCACCACCATCGCTGATTCGTCGCCCACGCGCTCATGTTGGCTCTCGCAAAAGTAAATTTTCATTAACTAAATACTATGGTTCTTTATTCCTAGCTAATTACCTCTCGCAGTGGTAAATATTAAAGAAGTACTTATTATGTGGTGTAGCGATTGGGAAGGGGGGGGGGTGTGGTTCGGCCCACTTTCCTTACTACCGCTACCAACCTTGTCAATGCGATCTCTTGTTAGTTCTCGCGAAGTAATAATTTAAAAACCGTGATTAATACGGCTTTTTTTTTTTCGTGACTAGTTACTTCACGCATCGGTCAATTAGTCCAAAATCCTTATTAGGTAAGACTATAGATTAGGGAGGGGGGGATATTCCCCGACCCCAACAGGAACCACCACCATCGTTGACTCGTCGCCCACGCGCTCAAGTTTGCTCACGCAACAGTAAATTTTCATTAACTGAAGACTACGGTTTTTTTTTCCTAGCTACAACCTCTCGCAGAGGTAAATATTAAAGAAGTACTTATTATGTGGTATAGTGGTGGTAAAGGGGGGATGGGGCTTCGCCCTACTTCCCTGACTACCGCTACCAACCTTGTCAATGCGATCTCTTTTTAGCTCTCGCTAACTATAATTTTATTAACCGAAATTATACGGGTCATTTTTCGTGACTACTTACCTCTCGCTTAGGTAATTAATCCGAAAATCTTTATTAGGTAAGACTATAGATTAGGGACGAGAGGGGTGGTTTTCCCCGACCCCACCAAGAACCACCACTGTCGCCGACTCGTCGCCCTCGCCCTTAAGTTGAATCTCGAACACGTAAATTTTCATTAACTTATTACTATGGGTTTTTTTTCCTAGCTGAAACCTCTCGCAGAGGTAAATATTAAAGAAGTACTTATTATATGGTATAGCGGTGGTAAAGGGGGGATGGGGCTTCACCCCACCACCTTGACTACTGCTACCAACCTTGTCAATGCGATCTCTTGTTAGTTCTCGCGAAGTAATAATTTAAAAACCCTGATTATCACGGCTTTTTTTTTTCGTGACTAGTTACTTCTCGCATCGGTCAATTAGTCCAAAATCTTTATTAGGTAAGACTATAGATTAGGGAGGGGGGATATTCCCCGACCCCAACAGGGACCACCACCATCGCTGACTCGTCGCCCACGCGCTCAAGTTGGCTCTTGCAAAAGTTAATTTTCATTAACTAAATACTATGGGTTTTTTTCCTAGCTAATTATCTCTCGCAGAGGTAAATATTAAAGAAATACTTATTATGTGGTGTAGCGGTGGGAAAGGGGGGGGTGTGGCTTTGCCCCACTTCCCTTACTACCGCTACCAATTTTGTCAATGCGATCTCTTGTTTGTTCTCGCGAACTAATATTTTAAATACTGTAATTAATACAGTTTTTTTCGTAAATAGTTACCTCTCGCATAAGTAATTAGTCCAAAACTCTTTATTAGGTAAGACTATAGATTAGGGAGGGGGGGGCGGGTATTCCCTGACCCCAACAGGAACCACCACCATCGCTGACTCGTCGCCCACGCGCTCATGTTGGCTCTTGCAAAAGTATATTTTCATTAACTAAATACTATGGTTTTTTTTTCCTAGCTAATTACCTCTCGCAGAGGTAAATATTAAAGAAGTACTTATTATGTGGTGTAGCGGTGGGAAAGGGGGGGTGTGGCTCCGCCCCACTTCCCTTACTACCGCTACCAACCTTGTCAATGCGATCTCTTGTTAGTTCTCGCGAACTAACATTTTAAATACTGTAATTAATACGGCTTTTTTTTCGTAAATATTTACCTGTCGCATAAGTAATTAGTCCAAAACTCTTTATTAGTTAAGACTATAGATTAGGGAGGGGGGGGGGCGGGTATTCCCTGAACCACCACCATCGCTAATTCGTCGCCCACGTGCTCAAGTTGGCTCTCGCAAATGTAAATTTTCTTTAACTAATTACTATGGGTTTTTTTTCCTAGCTAATTATCTCGCGGAGTTAAATATTCAAAAAGTCCTTATTATCTGGAGTAGCGGTGGAGAGGGGCTTCACCCTACTTCCTCGACTACCGCTACCAACCTTGTCAATGCGATCTCTTTTTAGGATTTTCTTTAATGAAGGAGCTCTTCCGTGTTTAATATTTATTTATTTATTATTTTTTTCCCGACGTTTCGAGCTTGTGGCTCATCTTCTGGGGTTATCTTATCTTTAGTTGCTACATTTCATTCAAGCCATTTATCAAACTTCTCTTTTTAACAGTATAAAAATACTTTTGTCTTTTTTATTTTGTCATACATTTTATGGCCTGTTACACTGTCTTATATTTCCATATATATATATTCCGATCTCTTTTTAGTTCTCGCTAATTTGTCAATGCGAGCTCTTGTTAGTTCTCGCTAACTAAAATTTTATAAACCGAAATTATACGGCTTTTTTTTTTCGTGACTACTTACCACTCGCTTAGGTAATTAGTCCAAAAATCTTTATTAGGTAAGACTATAGATTAGGGAAGAGGGGGGTGGTTTTCCACGACCCCACCAGGAACAACCACTGTCGCCGACTCGTCGCCCTTGCACTTAAGTTGGCTCTCGAACACGTAAATTTTCATTAACTTATTACTATTGGTTTTTTTCTCCTAGCTAAAACCTCTCGCAGAGGTAAATATTAAAGAAGTACTTATTATGTGGTATAGCAGTGATAAAGGGGGGATGGGGCTTCATCCCACCGCCTTGATTACAGCTACCATCCTTGTCAATGCGATCTCTTGTTAGTTCTCGTGAAGTAATAATTTAAAAACCGTGATTAATACGGCCTTTTTTTTTTGTGACTAGTTACTTCTCGCATCGGTCAATAAGTCCAAAATCTTTATTAGGTAAGACTATAGATTAGGGAGGGGGGATATTCCCCAACGCAAACAGGAACCACTACCATCGCTGACTCGTCGCCCACGCGCTCATGTTGGCTCTCGCAAAAATAAATTTTCATTAACTAAATACTATGGTTCTTTATTCCTAGCTAATTACCTCTCGCAGTGGTAAATATTAAAGAAGTACTTATTATGTGGTGTAGCGGTGGGAAGGGGGGGGTGTGGTTCGGCCCACTTTCCTTACTACCGCTACCAACCTTGTCAATGCGATCTCTTGTTAGTTCTCGCGACGTAATAATTTAAAAACCGTGATTAATACGGCTTTTTTTTTTTCGTGACTAGTTACTTCACGCATTGGTCAATTAGTCCAAAATCCTTATTAGGTAAGACTATAGATTAGGGAGGGGGGGATATTCCCCGACCCCAACAGGAACCACCACCATCGTTGACTCGTCGCCCACACGCTCAAGTTGGCTCACGCAAAAGTAAATTTTCATTAACTGAAGACTACGGTTTTTTTTTCCTAGCTACAACCTCTCGCAGAGGTAAATATTAAAGAAGTACTTATTATGTGGTAAAGTGGTGGTAAAGGAGGGATGGGGCTTCGCCCTACTTCCCTGACTACCGCTACCAACCTTGTCAATGCGATCTCTTTTTAGTTCTCGCTAACTATAATTTTATTAACCGAAATTATACGGCTCTTTTTTCGTGACTACTTACCTCTCGCTTAGGTAATTAATCCGAAAATCTTTATTAGGTAAGACTATAGATTAGGGAGGAGAGGGGTGGTTTTCCCCGACCCCACCAAGAACCACCACTGTCGCCGACTCGTCGCCCTCGCCCTTAAGTTGGATCTCGAACACGTAAATTTTCATTAACTTATTACTATGGGTTTTTTTTTCCTAGCTAAAACCTCTCGCAGAGGTAAATATTAAAGAAGTACTTATTATATGGTATAGCGGTGGTAAAGGGGGGATGGGGCTTCACCCCACCACCTTGACTACTGCTACCAACCTTGTCAATGCGATCTCTTGTTAGTTTTCGCGAAGTAATAATTTAAAAACCCTGATTATTACGGCTTTTTTTTTTTTTCGTGACTAGTTACTTCTCGCATCGGTCAATTAGTCCAAAATCTTTATTAGGTAAGACTATAGATTAGGGAGGGGGGATTTTCCTCGACCCCAACAGGGACCACCACCATCGCTGACTCGTCGCCCACGCGCTCAAGTTGGCTCTTGCAAAAGTAACAGGGGGGGGGGGGGTAAATTTTAATTAAAAATTTAAAAAGTTCCATTGAAAAACTTAAACAAGCTCCAGATTCATTTTTTAAAATTACTATCATTGCTGAATTTGTATTCAGTTTGATATGAATAAATTAAAACGTAATTGTATAATATCATGTTGGAATTCTAATTCTATTGTAAATAAGCTTGATGAGCTATCTCACTATATTATCAAACATAATATCGATATAATAGGGATCACTGAGACCTGCCTCAAGGATAAACATAAATTAAAGAGCCCGGGCTTCTCTGTTTATCGTTCAGATAAAGGGAGAGGTGTCGCTCTATTAATTAATAATAAAGTACCACATACTCCAGTAACATTACCTAATTTTAAGTATCTTGTTGCCTTTGGAGCTTTTATCACTATTAATAACATAAAAACATTAGTTCTTTCGGCTTATCTGTCCCCGTCTAAGCCAAACAAAATTTATGATTCCGACTTTCAAAAATTATTTAAATTAAACAAATCCGTTATTGTTATTGGTGACATGAATTCTAAACATATATCATGGAACTGTGCAACTAATAATAGGAATGGCATAGATCTCTTAGAATTATCATTAAATCTCGGCTTTGAAATAGTAGCCCCAGATGAACCCACCTATTATACAGGTCGTTCCCCGTCCAAGAGGACAGGTTTAACTCCTCGACCAAGTGTACTAGACTTAGCTCTTATCAGATCATTCCCATTTGACATTACTGCCCAGTAAATTTGTCAATTATCATCAGATCACAACCCTGTGATTTTCCGGATTACTGGTCAGCTACGAATTAAACCAAATGACGCAGTATTTAATTTTAAAAATGCTGACTGGAAAAAATTTAGAAATATTTTAGACTCAAAACTTTCGATAAATCCCCTGATCATTAATGTTAATGACATCGATATATTAGTTAATGAATTTCAAAAACATTTGAATGATGCAGCTGATAAATCAATCCCTAAGATTAATAAAACAAACAATCATTAGACCACACTCCCTCCGATTATAGCTTGCGTAATTCAGTTAAAAACATAGTTAAAAGATCTTACCGAAAACATAAAAGATCATGGATGAAAAAATTACTAAATAAGCTTGTTAAAATTGTTTCTGTTGTTCTGAACTTATATAAAAATTCACAGTGGAACAAAAAACTTACGAAGCTAAAACCAGAAGACGGCTCCCTCTATAAAGTTATACGGAATGTAAAAGGTTTGATGAAAACTGTCCCACCACTATTGAAAGATGAAACCCTAATTGCAAACAGAGCTCCTTTCACTGAATTCGCTTATTCAAATAAAGATAAGGTTAAATTACTTGCAAACACCTTTGGAAAAAATTTTGAAACATTCTGAAATCGGCATTCCTTCTTTTAATCGTCAAGTTTTAAAAATCAATAGAACATTTTTTAAAACTAGCGCTCATGAACATAGCGATGCCCGACTTACATCTCTTAAAGAAATTGGTAAAACAATTGCAAAATTAAAGACAAAATAAGCCCCTGGATATGATGGTATTACCAACATACTACATAAAAATATTTCTAAAAAATCTATCATACATCTAACAAAAATCATCAACCATATCCTCATGCAAGCTATTTTCCGGATACATGGAAAATAGCAAAAGGTGTACCCATATCTAAACCTGGAAAAAACCAAACATACCCTAGTAACTACCGCTGTATATCTCTACTTAACTCAATAGGGATATATATATATAATGGAGGAGAACTATGTCTTATCTGATCGCCAACATGGCTTTAGATCCAATCATTCAACCATAACGCAATTAGCAAAAGTAACGGACTTTATTTCGCACAACTTCAATCACAATAAACATACAAGTATGGCCCTAATAGATGTAGAGAAGGCTTTTGATCGGGTATGGCATCAAGGCCTTCTTTTCCAGCTCATAAATATGAAATTTCCCACATACTTAATCTGCTTAATTAATTGTTATCTCAGCAATAGAAAATTTTTTGTTGCCTTGTGTGAAGAAAATTCATATCATAGAAAAATTTATAAAGGAGTTCCCCAGGGATCAGTACTAGGCCCCGTCCTTTTCAATATTTTTTTTGATAATATCACAAAACTAAATACAAAATGCAATATTGCACTATATGCAGATGATGCAGCTCTCTATATTGCCTCTTACAGAGTAGACACTATTGCCAATCATCTCACCAAGACAATAGTAAAAGTTTTTAAACATTTTAATAGGTGGAAAATTAAGCCGAATCAGGATAAAACTGAAGTAATTCTATTCACAAAAAGAAGGCCTGATATGAGCAGCAAGGTTAAATTAAAAGTGCAACCCATTTATTGGAAATCAAGCGTTAAATATCTTGGTTTAACCTTAGATTCAAAATTGACTTTCACAAAACATATAAAAGACCAATGTGACAAAGCAATTGGGATACTACAAAAATTATTCCCTCTATTTGATAGAAACTCTATTTAAATCTAATAAACAGGAGATTAATTTATTATTTATACATAAGACCCGTTCTGATCTATGCATGCCCAATTTGGTCAAACACGTGTGCAACTAACTACTCAAAGTTACAAGTAGTGCAAAATAAATGCATGAGATTTATTGGGTCCTTTCCTAGGCATACGCCAATTATGCACATGCACGAAGTTTTAGATATTCCAAAAATTCAGCAATATGTCCTAAAACTAGCAACGGATTTCTTTAATTCCTGTGACAATAGCCCACTCGAACATATAAGAACAATAGTTAGTTATACATATGATAACTCATGTTGTAAAAAACCCAAGCACAAACGACTGAAACATGTGGTACTTTAAAATTATAATTTTTGATCTAGTATAAGCCTTATTTATTTTTAATCTTAAATTAAAAATGTTATTTTTTTTAATTTTAATTTTTTATTTTAATCATCAAGTATACAAGTATATTAAATTAATTGTAACTTTTTTATATTTTGATGAAATTGTAATAACGTCCAAAGTAATCTTATAATTATTAATTTAAGTTGATTTAATTTTACTCTGTCGAGAATGTGGGGCTTTTTTTTCTTTCTTTTTTTCCCTATTGTAATTTTCTTGCTTATTTTAATATATGAGAAAGGTAAATTTGTAAGTTAAAAAAGCTAAGGCTTGTAAAACTTGTATGTACATTATTCTTGTATTTATATTATTTTGTAAATAAAATCATTCATTCATTCTGACTTCTACGATCGGATATTTTTTTCTTTGGTTTTCATATCTTTTATATAATTTTATAGGATTTTAACAAATTTCGCACAAATTCTAATACATTTATTTCATGTTTTACAACTTTTATAACAAATAAATATATCTTTATATCTTACTTCTTCGTACTAATATTTTTCTTTTAATTTCGTGTTTTTTCTGTAATTCTGTTAGATATAAACAAGTTTCGTACAAATTGTAATGCATTTTCTACATTTTTGCAACCTTTATATAAATTTAACAAAGTTTATTTCAAATAAAGATATATTTTCTTTAATTCATACTTCTTCATTCCGGCATGTTCTTTGGATTTCATACTTTTCTTATATTTTATAAGATTTTAACAATTTTCTTACAATTTGTTGTGTATCTTCTCCATTTTTATAACAAATAAACATATAATTTCTTTATATCTCACTTCTTCGTAATCATATTTTTCTTTTAATTTCGTATTTGTCTTGTCATTTTGTTACATTTTATTTAAAATCACATAATGGAATCACTGTCATCATTCCTCATTGAATATTCTCTTTGGAGAATTCGATAGGATGGAGCTGTATCCTATCGAATTGATAAGACGTAATGCTATAGCTTACGCATCATATTAATTAAAATTATCCTATCGTTGCCAATATCATTATTTAAAAATGAAATATTAATATTTAATGCAGACATTTATAGTTTAATCGAATATTGGTTATTTAAAATTATTATATTGCTAATTTAATCATAAAATTTTATGATTTATTATCGTATAAAAGCTATTATTTTACCTCTGATAATAGCAGAAGTATATCTCACCATCAGAATACGGATATACTTCTAGTATCTATTTTAATCAATCGTATGTTAAAATATACATAATATGAGCCTGATAAATGATTTAAGCTGCATATCACTCAAGAACTTATTGTACAGTTCCCTCCCCAAATCAATAAATAAATAATAATCCAAAAAAAACAAAAACATTTTTATAACAAATAAACATATAATTTCTTTATATCTCACTACTTCGTAATCATATTTACTCAAGAAGTTATTGTACAGTTTCCTCCCTAAATCAATAAATAAATAATAATCCAGAAAAAACAAGTGTATTTTTTTTTAACTTTCAAGCAGAATTATGATTATCACATTGTATTATTATATATAAAAAATTATACTATAAAACATAAAAATATAGATAATAATAACGTATATTGTATATCTATATATGAGTGATATTTTACAAACCTAAAGAATCAAAATATGAATGAAATTTTGGGTTTATAATGGTAATGTTAAAGGTATAATTTGCAGTTGTCTTCATATTTTTGTTTTGATTGTTAGGCTCGATATTGAAAGAGAGAGAGCAACTCTCAGGAAAGATGGGAGAATATTTAAAACACTACATCCACCATACATGCTACGGAATGTTCGTAATTTCCAGGCACCCGGACTGTTGTCAATATTTATAATCGACAACAGGAAACAGTACCTTATACTTAGCTGTTAAGAGCTAGGTATGAGTAGGTATGAAGTATTACAGGAAGGTGTCCACTTCCACATACATCCTACGGAATGTTCGTAATTTATGAATTATCAGTTTATGAAGTGTAATATAGTTTATAAATAAAATAATGATTAACTTGTATTGCAGTCCTTATTACCTAATATTCTCCTTGAGAAATTAAAAAATAATGTAAGTGTCAACTATTGACACAATAAATGTCAATGGCCTAACTAAACTCATAACAAAGATTAACCTAACATCAATATTTTAGAAACAGTGTCAATAATCTAATATTTTTTTTCTTAATCTGTCAACTATTGGTATAGTTACCCTATTTTATTTTTATTCATACTTCTTCATTCCGGTATCTTTTTTTAATTTCATATCTTATTTATAAGATTTCATATTATTTGTTAGATTTTTACGATTAAAACACTTTTCTAAACTGTACTAATCCTCATGCATTTCCTTCATATAATTTCGTTATTTGTTACTTCTTCATACCGTTGTTTCTTTTAATTTCGTATTTTCCAGTCATTTTGTTAGATTTTAACAATTTTCGTACTAATTCTCATGCATTTCCTACATTTTTTACAACTGTTATATACCAACTGGTGCTAAAACCCGTTTTGCCAATCAGGCAAGGTAGGGCTGCAAAATAAATAAATAAATAAATAAATAAAACTTTTATATAAATTTAACAAAGTTTATAACAAATGACCATACATTTTCTTTCTTTCAAAGTCATTTTTTCTTGGATTGTGTAGTAATTTTATTAGAATTTAACGATTTTTGTACAAATTCTAAGGTATCTTCTATATTTTTACAACTTTTATATATAAATTTACCAAAGTTTATAACAAATAACCATATGTTTTCTTTTTAATCTAACTTCTTCGATCCGACATTTTTCTTCGGATTTCATGTTTTTTTCCTATTTATAATTTTATAAGATTTTGACAAATTTAGGATGAATTCGATTGCGTTTTTCTTATTTTTTTTTACAATTTTTATAACAAATGAATATCTCTTATACCAAATGAACAACGTTTTGTAACTAATATACGTATAATTTCATTATTGTCAGTTCCAGTGCTTTTCTTATTATTTCACATATCTGTTATAATTTTTTTCTATTTTAACGTTTTAGGGTAAAATCTGCTACATTTTAATCGTTTCATGATAATCTACAATACACACAAACCGCATTTAAAACGATTAATACTCTCTTTCTCTCTTTATTACGATATTTTTCTTTTTATTTCATATTTCTATCATATGTAAAATACAACAAATTAATAGCGCACTTCAATTCACAAGGAGCAGAACTATGACTTGGCCTGGGAAAGGCTTATTACTCGATACAATTATAAACGGATTTTAGCCTCTCTTTATGTTCAACGGTTATTAGCCTTCAAGCTAAATGCTTGATCACCTACGCTATCGTCCTTAAGGCATTTCTTGGATTGCATTGCGGATAATGTAACGCCATTTCGGCAGCTACACCTCGAGGATGAAACAAGATTTATTCTATTCAGCTTAGCTATGCGTTGTTTAGATGCATCAACTAAAAAGGCCTTCGAACAAAAACATATTGATGTCGAGTTCCCTACGATTGACCAACTTACAAAGTTTGTAACTCAGCAATGTAAAGTACTGGAATTATCTTTATCCCTATCTGAATTTCAAGCAACTACCAATCACAAGCCCAAAGTTTATTCTTTTATCGTTTCTAAGCACTCAAATTCTCAAGAGAATAGACAACTATCCACCTGTTTTTTATGCAAACAAAACCATTACTTATCTAGCTGCCCTCGCTCTAAGGCAATGACTGCCAGAGAGCGGTTTGAATCACTAAAAAATTACCCAGGTTGTCGCTATCATCTCACCTTAACTCATTCAACTCAAGAGTGTAAAAATAAAACATGTTGTAAATATTGTCAAAAATCTCACAATTCACCGCTGCATTTTCCGAGCCGAAACAACCAATTTAATAGCCAAGCGAATGATGACATAACACCTCTGGCCAGTCAAAATCCACCTGAAACATCTCCTTTAGTAATGACACATGCCTGGCAAGACAACAGTGATATATTGCTAAGTACGGCTATCGTGCATTTGCAGGGCAATAAGTCGAGGTTTAAACCAATTCGCATACTCCTAGATTCCGGTGTACACAGTGTACATAGATCACCCAATCATGTGCGAATGCTTTTCATCTCCATGTTGAGAAAGGTAAAAGAAATCTTTCAGGAGTGGGGCAACATCTAACGGAGGGAGCAGGAACAGTTCATTGCATATTAAAGCCAAGAAACAGCCACGGTCCTTTATTATCCACACAAGCAACCGTTGTGCCCAATATTACTGCTAAACTGTCAACAAGCCATGTACCCCGTAATATCCAACACCAAATCGCATCATATGCTTTAGCTGATCCTAATTTCTTTGAGCCTCGAGAAATTGACATTTTATTAGGAGCTGATTTATTTTGGAAAATTCTTCGGAATGGAGTACGGCGAATCGAAGGTGAGGAAGCCACGTTAATGAACACAGTATTCGGATGGGTGGTTTTAGGACGATTTCACAATGTTGAACCTAGTTACACTGCTTTTTTGCATATTCTAACCATACCAACAATTGACAATTTAATCGAAAAATTCTGGGAACTTGAGGAACCAGCTTCTTCGAAAATTACATCGAATCCTGCAGATCTCGCTTGTGAAGCTCATTTTGAACAAATTCATTATAGATTACCTTCTGGACGATATGGGGTTCGACTACCCTTCAAAGGTACACCACCGGATATGCGTGATGCCAACCAACAGGCTTTAAAACGTTTTTTCTCCTTGGAATCTAAATTTTCAAAAAATCAAGATTTAAAAAATTCATATTCTCTGTTTATGGAAGAATATCGCCAATTGGAACAAAAAGGCCAAGAAACGATCAAGCCAAGTATATAATACCACACCGTGGTGTTTTCAAAAAGGATAGTTCATCCAATAAGCTTCGAGTGGTTTTCGATGCTTCAATGCGTTGCAGATTTGGTTCATTGAATGATTTTCTTTACACGGGGCCAAAACTGCAGTTGGACATAGCAGACATGTTACTAAATTTTCGCACCCACGAAATTGCCTTCAATGCTGACATTTACATGTTCACGGATTCGACTATATTTTTAGGGTGGTTGAATTCTTTATCCCATAAGCTTAAATTGGTTTCATGTGGATTCAGCTAATAATCCTGCTGATGGTGCCTCCAGAGGCATGACCCCTTCTAATTTTTTGAAATACCCACTGTGGTGGGTGGGTCCTAAATGGCTACTTCAACCCTACTTCAACCCCTAGACCCAGCAACAATATTTTCTTAAACATTTCGCCGAGCCAGCTCTGCTATGCAATGGGAAGGAATTAGCTCGACTCTCACAGACTTCGTCATTCTGATCTTCCCTACGACGAAAAACATCCTGTTTTACTACCCCACAAATGTCACCTTTCTAACATTTTGGTAAATCATTACCACCGTCTTACATTTCATGGGGGTTTACAGATGATCCAATCCGCTTTACGCCAGAAATATTGGATTCTTTCCTCCCGGCGTTTAATAAAACCTCGTATTTTCAAGCGCCTCAAGTGTTTTAAATTAAAGGCGAAACCTTTTCCACCCTTTATGGGAGATTTGCCGCCTGCTCGGTTCACCAGTGGAAGAGCTTTTCTGAATGTTGGAGTGGATTATGCCGGTCCCTTCCAGTTTAAATGTTCGTCAAGAAGGAATTCCCCGACCACTAAAAGATACATATACTTATTTATATGTTTAGCAACAAGAGCCTTACATCTGGAGATAGTTTCAAGTCCTACCATGGACTTGAATCTGGATCGTTTTATAGCCAGGCGAGGCCAACCTATTAATATCTATTCCGATTGTGGAACCAATTTCGTAGGAGCAGCTCGGGAAATAAAGGTAATTTCAGAATGGATTAGAGTACCTGCAAACCAACATACCATAGCAAATCACCTAGTAGGGAAAGAAATAGCATGGCATTTTAACCCTCCTGCAGCTCCCCACTTTTGAGGCATATGGGAGGCAGGGGTTAAATCCGTAAAACACCATCTAACCAGAACTTTATCTTCTACTCCATACACCTCGAGGAGTTTTACACCATAGTCGACCAAATTGAAGCCATATTGAATTCGCGGCCTCTATATCCCCTATCATCTGAACCAGAAGATTTCCAATACCTAACTCCAAGTCATTTTTACTTTCACTTACCTATATATGAAATATATAGTAAGCGGAAGTATTGCGATCGTGAAAAATTTCGACTTCCGGTTTTCAACGGATATACACGTTTTGGGACCCCCTGAGTCGAAATAACCAAATCCCGCGAAATGGTCTGTGTGTATGTGTGTGTGTGCGTGGGTGCGTGCGTGCGTGGGTGTGTGCGTGCGTGCTTCCGTGCGTGCGTGCGTCGGTGTGTGTGTGTGTGTGTGAACAGACTAGCTCAAAAACTATAAACCTTGGGGTACTTTATTTAATAACCTTTTACGTTTTTTTCGATTTTCTCAAAAACGGCTCTAACGATTTTGATTAAACTGTGTATTTGATCTATTTATATGCCCGAGATATGACTGTAAAAATTTTATCAAAATTAATTAACCGGAGGGGGGACTTTACTTAATAAATTTTGTATCATTTTCACGTGGTTTTTTTTATTTACTCAAAAATGGCTTTAACGATTTTGATCAAACTGGGTATATGATATATGTATATGCCCGAGATACGACTGTAAAAATTTCATCAAAATTGATCAACCGGGGGGGGGGGGACTTTACTTAATGAATTTTGTCTCATTTTCAAGTGTTTTTTTCGATTTTCTCAAAAACGGCTTTGACGATTTTGATCAAACTGGGTATTTGATGTATTAATATGCCCGAGATATGACTGTAAAAATTTCATCATGACTGTAACTAAATGAAATTTTCAACAAGTACATAGAGAATTATAAAATCAGTCGACTTGGAATATTATGCTTCTTGCATTTCCGAATTATCTCAAGTAAAACCTTTTATTTAATAACAAAAGGAATTAGTGTTTGTTATAGAGCAAATGAAAACAAAAATAAAAAATGAATATGGAAAAGTGAGTAACATTGAGAAGTGGCATTAACACAATTTCTAATCTAAGTTGGTAAGTGAAAGTTGTGTGTTGCGCGCACGCACCAGATTTTTTATAGTTTATAGTTATAGTTTATTTTATAGTTTTTTATTAGTTTTTTTACAATTTTTATAACAAATGAATATCTCTTATACCATATGAACAACGTTTTGTAACTAATATACGTATAATTTCATTATTTTCAGTTTCAGTGCTTTTCTTATTATTTCACATATCTGTTATAATTCTTTTCTATTTTAACGTTTTAGAGTAAAATCTGCTACATTTTAATCGTTTCATGATAATCTACAATACACACAAACCGCATTTACAACGATTAATACTCTCTTTCTCTCTTTATTACCTTATCTTTCTTTTTATTTCATATTTCTATCATATGGAAAATACAACAAATCAATAATTTGTTCACTTCAATTTAAGAATTAAATTAAATTCACTTCAATGAAAGAAAAACTATGTTGTTCATTATACCACCCTTCTTCAAACATTGTCACACGGTATAGAGCTTGTAAAAGTAAACAGAGCATTAAAATTCAACCAGTCCTCATGGTTAAAATCTTACATAGAGTATAACACCAGTTTAAGAAAAAAAGCTTTAAATGATTTTGAAAAAGATCAGTATAAGTGGTACAGCAACGCAGTTTTTGGTAAAACTATGGAATCAATAAGAAAAAGAGTTGATATGCGTTTAATTACAGACCCTAAAAAGCTAGAAAATCTAATATCTAAACTAAATTTTAAGGACCGTACAATTTATTCTGAGAATTTGGCTCTCATTCATATGGAAAAGACTAAAATAAAATTTTATAAACCGATATATGTATAGATATCATTACGACATAATGTTGGAAAAGTATTGACAAAATGTTATGCTAATTTATATGGATACTGACTCGTTTGTTGATTCTATATGTACTGAAGACCTCTACGAAGATATGGTAAGTAAGAATAATTACTTGGATACTTTAGATTATCCTCTAAACCATAAATTATATAATGTTAAGAATAAGAAAGTAATGGGTAAGTTTAAAGATGAGGCAAATGGTGAAATAATTCATAAATTTGTAGCCTTAAAGTCTAAAATTTATGCAATAGACATTAAAATATAAATTAGTTATACTTTAATACTCCAGATTATCTTCCAAACCATAAATTATACAATATTAAGAATAAGAAAGTAATGGGTAAGTTTAAAGATGAGGTAAATGGTGAAATAATTCATAAATTTGTAGCCTTAAAGTCTCAAATGTATGCAATAGACATTAAAAGCAAAATTATAAAAAACAAATAAAAGGAATTAGTAAATCTATTGTCAAAAATAAAATCAAATTTAAACATTATGTTACCTGCTTAAAATAACATATGCACAATGTAAACATGATGTTACACACTTCAGATCATTCAACCATAATGTATTTATTATTAAAACAAATAAAATATCATTATCATCTTTCGATTATAAAAGACACATCCTTGATGATCAATCATCAATTTGTAAGCTTTCGACGTATGATAACTCAATCCCGAAAATAGGGTTAAGGGGGTGGGTAAGAGCGGTTACACCGATTTTTAATATTATTCCAGCACCTACCCCCTCATTTTTGGCCTCATCCAATCTCCATCACCGATAATTAGCTTCTACCCTTAGAGCCGCGGCTACGCTCGATTTTTTTTTTTTTTTTAAATATTTCTATCTAATTAGTCCTTTCTACTCTTTCGATTTAATTTGGAATTTTTAGACTGCCTAACACTCCGCTCTCGTTCAATTTGTATGCTTTCGACGTATGATAACTCAATCCCGAAAATAGGGTTAAGGGGGTGGGTCAGAGCGGCCCCCATCATCATCAATCATGTGATCTTGAATTGGCCCCACGGCCATTATAAGATAAAATAAACTTAATATTTGTTAAATATAATATATATTTAATAATTTAATGCAATGTTCCATTGGAAAGGCTTTGTAATATTCTAATTATTAGGGCCACCGCTGGGCGCAAACATGCGACCTTTAGTATTGTAGGCTGCCATGCTAACCACAATATACCACAGGTGATCCCAACTGTTTTGTAAGAATAACATAACCTTACATCTACTGTATTAAAAAGTAACAAACTATTGGGATGCTGTAACTGTAAGACTAAAGAAATATCTTAAACAAATTGAAAATAAAATAAGATTTTTCTTTTAAAAGAAGATTATAAAAATAAATAATTGGCTTTTTATTTAAAAAATAAAATAATTTCTTCGTTAATTGTCTGTTTTGATTTACCGCAACGTTCGACTTTCGTTCGTATTAGGTTGTAGCGGTCCGGAATATTAATAATATATTCACGCGATGTCATTCGATGCTGCTGATTATCCAGGGATGTCCTTCAATCAATTCTAGGAGGAGAAGTAATGGTGAAACAGACACCAACATCTCTGGTGTTAACTTTACACATACAGGGTAACATTCAGGGAGGTTGCCTCCAAATTGGCCCAGAACACCCCTCCCTTCCTCAGTTATATCCCTCCCGCCCTGGCAGACTGGGTCGATGACAGCTCGAATGTAAACAAAGCGATGTTGCCACATCTCACTAATTCCATGCGACATTGCCCGTATTTTTTAATATCGATGTGATTTCTGTAATTTTTATATTTAAAACAATGGAAAACAGTAAAAGTACAGATATCTTGAATTGCGAGTGTGCGATCGTTAATCCAAGATTAAATTTGAAATCAGCGACCTTCAAAACCGAATGTTAGACCTCATTATTGTCCAAAACTAAAAAAATCAAAAATAACTCGAAATACGCACGCGCCTAAACTCCTCAAGACCGTCCGGAGTTGCCACGGAAAAAAATAAATTCCTCGCTTCTACTAAGCTTGTATACGATACAATGAATTCAGAAGACGACACTTTGCGATTCGTTACATCATTCCCTTTAAACAAAGAGGAGCTCGAAAGGTATGACGTGATTGCACTCGGGCGGATGATAAATATTGTTATCATTCATCGACAAACCTACTCGGGGCGGCATCCTTTCAAATATAAAACACGTATTGCGATATCTGCTTACTGTAACATATAAGCGAATAAATGGTTCTTTGTCGTCTTGTTTCCACCTGCAGTAGGAAAAGCATCTGCAGCGATTTCCAGAGAAACCGCTCATTCATGTCTTGGCGGATAAGAGATAACACGTAGTGTGATACATCAGCTGACTGAACAAAGATAAAATAGTCGGCGCGGCAGCCTTTCAAATAGATAACAAGTTTAGCGATAGCTTCTCATCTGTTGACATTGATAAAATACTACTTCATGTCTGGGCGGCTTACAAAACGCTGACTGACCATCGATATCGGTGGGGAAGGGCTTCGCCCCAGTTTCCCGACTATCGCCACCAACCTTGTCAATGCGATCTCTTGTTAGTTATTGCGAACTAAAATTTTAAAAACCGTAATTAATACGGGTTTTTTTCTAGACTATTTACCTCTCGCATAGGTAATTAGTCAAAAATCTTTATTAGGTAAGACTATAGATTAGGGAGGGGGGGCAGGTTTTCCCCGACCCCACCAGGAACCACCTTCGTCGCCCTCGCGCTCTAGTTGGCTCTCGCACACGTAAAGTTTCATAAACTAATTACTATGGGTTTTTTTCCTAGCTAATTACCTCTCGCAGAGGTAAATATTAAACAAGTACTTATTATGTGGTGTAGCGGTAGGGAAAAGGGGTATGGCTTCGCCCCACTTCCCCGACTACCGCTACCAACCTTGTCAATGCGATCTCTTATTAGATCTCGCGAACTAAAATTTTAAAAACCAAAATTAATACGGTTTTTTTTTCGTGACTAGTTACCTCTCGCATAGGTAATTAGTCCAAAATCTTTATTAGGTAAGACTATAAATTAGGGAGGGGGGGCAGGTTTTCCCCGACCCCACCAGGAACCACCTTCGTCGCCCTCGCGCTCTAGTTGGCTCTCGCACACGTAAATTTTCATAAACTAATTACTATGGGTTTTTTTCCTAGCTAATTACCTCTCGCAGAGGTAAATATTAAACAAGTACTTATTATGTGGTGTAGCGGTAGGGAAAAGGGGTATGGCTTCGCCCCACTTCCCCGACTACCGCTACCAACCTTGTCAATGCGATCTCTTATTAGATCTCGCGAACTAAAATTTTAAAAACCAAAATTAATACGGTTTTTTTTTCGTGACTAGTTACCTCTCGCATAGGTAATTAGTCCAAAATCTTTATTAGGAAAGACTACAAATTAGGGAGGAGGGGAGGGTTTTCCCCGACCCCACCAGGAACCACTACTGTTGCCGACTCGTTGCCCTCGCGCTCAAATTGGCTCTAGCAAACGTAAATTTTCAATAACTAATTACTATGGTTTTTTTCCCCAAGCTAAACACATATATATTAAAAAAGTCCTTATTATCTGGTGGTGGAGGGGGGGGGTGGGTCTTTGCCCCACTTTCCCGACTACCCCTACCAACCTTCTCAATATCATCTCTTGTTTGTTTTCGCGAACCAAGATTTTAAAAACCAAAATTAATATGGTTTTTTTTCGTGATTTTTTTTTTTTTTATTACTAGTGCTTTATTTACATATACAATTTTATATTTACAAAATCAGAATTATCATACAACTATACATAACACACACACGTCAGCTGGAGTAGGTCCCCGCATATAGTATCATATAAAAAATAAGATGTAAACAATCATAACTAATAACTATAGTAAAACAGGTAAACCATATTATAAGAAAAACAAAAAACAAAAATATGACTTTGACATTCCTTCCGATAGATCAAGTTAATTAATTAATAACCAAAAATCAATTTTTTGGAAGAAAAAAAGAAAAAAAATAAAAAAAAAATAAAAAAATAAAAATAAAATAAAATATATATTTATATACTTTGAATAGCAACAATGGACCAAACGTTATCTACACACTAACCTGTATATCTCAGAGAAGGCTACCAATTAAATTCAGTAATAAGCATTTTTCTGTATCTCAAAGCACCTCTAATAAAATAATATAGTTGGTCCCAATTATATCCATCCAAATATTGAACAAGTTCTACTTCATTGATTATTTCTTTATGAAAATATTTTACTCTAAATTCTGACAAAATCGGACACCTGGCCAAGAAATGTTATATATCTTCGGCCACTTTTAAATTGCACAAGGAGCATAAGGGAATTTTATCAAGTTGAAAAGGATTGCAATTTAAAGAAAATAGTTCACCTCTTGCTTTCATGATCAGTCTGGACTGCTTTAGGGTTAAAGTGTGGATGTAACCTATGTTATAAGAAAATTTTGGGTAAATATTTCTATGGCTGGCTTGTGTAGCTAATATTTCCATTTCTTCACTATGGCTTTCATTTATTTGTTTAAGCAGGTGGTTAGTAGTTTCTTGCCAATTATGTATAAAATTAGAACTGTTTGCTATTGAAATGTTATGGTTCGCACATAGATCTGGCCAAGATTTAAACCAGTAGATGTTGCGTTTAATTATTTCAGATGCAATAATTTTTGGAAGTCTGTGATCTGGTAGCTGCATTATTTTCAGTATGTACCTAAAATGCAATTTAATGTAATATTTAAAACTACTGGGTAAATTAGTTTCTAGATGGATTATGTAGTTAGGAGTATTTTTCGGAAGGAAAAACAATTTTTTAATAAAAAACCTCAATAATTCTTCACTCTCCTCAAACTTTTTAAAACCCCATACCTGACTAGCATAACCAAATATACATCTTGAAGTCGCATTATATATTTTAATTTTTGATTTTACAGGAATATGTGGATTATTAAGAATTTTATCCCAAGTACTACCTAAACCTCTTTTAGAAATTGAGAGTTTATCATTTAAATGCTTATGGAAAGACAAAGATGGAGTAAGAGTGACGCCTAGATACTTGTATGAATTCACTATTTCGATTTTGTTTTTCCCTAGATGCCATTCCTCACTTTTCTTCCTTCTGCCACCACTTTTCTTTTTACAGATCATGATTTTTGACTTTTCTAGATTAATTTCTAGACTCCAGTTCAGACAATATTTTTCAAGTTGATTAATCATATTTTGAAGCGACACAGGGTCATTTGATAGTAGTACTAGATCGTCTGCGAATTTCAAAATTTTAATGACCGTTGAACCAATGTTAATTCCCCCTCCAAGATTTTCATCCAAATCATTCAAATAGATTGAAAAAAGTATCGGGGATAAAATACAACCTTGCTTTACTCCTGCTGAAGAATTAAAATAACCAGAAATTTCGTGACCATTCCAAACCGCGGCTTTAGAATTGCAATAGAGATTTTTAATAGCGTTAACAAATTTTGTAGATACTCCGATACACGATAACTTATAGAACAGAGCTTGCCTTGATATTCTGTCCAAAGCCGATTTAATATCAACGAAAAACAAATATACTTTACTATTGTCAAGTTCTGTTTTAATCCTTATTGCATTTACCAAAGTAAATATATTATCAATTGTGGACTATCCACTTCTAAATCCAGCCTGGCTTTCTGTCAATATATTGTTAATATTTAACCAGTCATTTAATCTATTGAGTAAGACACCAGTGTACAACTTTACAATTGGATCAATAAAGGAAATGCCTCGGTAGTTAGTGACTAGATCTATATCACCTTTCTTGTATAACGGGAAAATTATAGCTTTTTTAAAGCAATCAGGAGTTGATTCTTCAGTGTAGATTTTATTAAAATTGTTTACTAAACAATTAAGTAAATTTAATGGAGCATGTTTGTAAAATTCGTAGGGTATTCGATCTTGGCCTGGAGCTTTGTTGTTCTTAGCTCTACTGATAACCAGTTCTAATTCAGAAAGTGATATCGGCTGCTATGTAATGGGGGGTTTAATTAATTAATGATTTTATAATTAATTACTTATCATAGATTTTATTAATTAATTGAATAGATGACTCATTGGGATGCCAGAGCATTTTTGATAGGAAATGCCCAAACTAATATTTCCTTTCCCCATTACAGCAATACCTTCCTCTCTTTATAATTAAATAAACAATAAAAATATGATTCCCTTTTATGAATCAAAAAAGAATATAACATTAAAAAATTGGATTCCTCTCTCAAAGGGATGTATGGGGCAATATAATATTGCATGCTTCTAGTATAAATACCTTGTATATATGTAGGTAGATTGAAGATAAAAAATAAACAAAAATGATTATTACAGAAAAAGAATATGTAAAATATTTTTTATTGATATGGTATCCAATATAAAATAAAAAAGCATTGAGTACAACTTGTAAAATTATTGAAATATAAAAATCTTTTAGTATATTCAAAAATGAAAATTGACCATTATTTCCAAAACAGTAAAACAACATATTCTATATTATTAATATTTAAAAAATTAAAATTAGTTTTTATTTGATTGATATATATGAAATTGATATTGATTATATTTGAAAAGAAACAAAATAAAATGAAAATCGGTATTGTTATAACTCACAATCATTACAAAGAATATCTGATAGATAGATATATATATATAGATATAAAAAACAAATAACAAATGCAATAATATACTAGAACTAGAAAATTACAAAATTATTAACCATATGTACAGATTGGGTACTCATCTACATTATTGCGAAGATCTACGGCATCTCTTATCACCCCTCTTAGCCATTTGATAAACTGGTTAGCCGATAGCGCCACATAATTAAAACAACTGGAAGTTATTCGGCCTGATGGACATCATAATATCACATAAACTATTCTGGAGGGACATGATTAACATTTTACACTGAGAGCCATACGTGTTCACCATTTGAAGTCTCGAACAGAAGTCCTCTACAACCCCAGCTTTCTATCCTCCCAAGATTGGAGGGGGAGATATTCCTACACTGAAGAATTTATTAAAAACAGCCTAAAAATAAAAATAAATACGATTTATATGTAGGTTCTCTTCCAGAGAGAACACCTTTAAACTTTAATTTTGATTCTTTTTATTATTAAAAGAGTAATAAATAAAAAACAAAAAGCGTCCGAACTACGTTTCTCTTAACGTTTTTTATCCCCACCAAGCACAGATGCAATCTTTGGTAAACAACAACAGGATGCCCCGAATTTAACACATTATCTTACTAAAGGTGGCGTGGGAGGAAATGAAGTTTCCTCCTAAAACCAGCACCCTAGTCCTTCTTCTAATTTAGTTATTAATTGAAATATTAATTATCTGTTATTATATTTAAATCCCTTATTAAAAATGCAAAATTTTGATACCAAATAAGATATACTTTATTTGATCCCTGATTGAGTTCTCTAATTGGTCAGCGGCTCTATCAATGGCTATTACAATTATATCTGGATATTTCTTAACCCGATACATAGCATCTGCCTTGTCTTCCGACAAAAAAAAACAAATTTAGATTGGAATGCAATGAAAATTGAAATTTGTTTTTTAATTTTATACACTTATATCATAAACAACAGTATTTCTTAACGACTATAATAAAACATGTAAACTAATGCTGGTCTAACAATAAAAAAAATTCTAAAAAGAAGAATATATATATTATCTTAAGCAATAAACTAAATTAAATTAAAAAGAAAAATATATATATTATCTTAAGCAATAAACTAAATTAAATTAAAAAGAAGAATGTCTATATTATCTTAAACAACAAAATAAACTGAATTAAAAAGAAGAATGTCCATATTATATTAAACAACAAAGAATTGAAGTATCCACAAACTCTCAGGTTGGTCAATATGATAGTCTATTACTTATATTTACGAATGTCACTTTCACTCAATTTAACACAGAGCTAACTTAGTCTTGCTCACAATCTCCATCAAACCTTAGCTTTCTTTGAGAAAAAAGTTTTTTTTTTTTTTTTTTTTTTTTTTTTTTTTTTTTTTTTTTTTTTTACGAATGTCATTATTACTTGATTTAACACCAAACTAAATTAGATTTATTCATCCCTCCTTTTACTTCCTCACTTCGGTTCCAAGTTGTATTTAAAACTGCGTTTTACCTTGCCCTTTTTCAATAGGGAGTCAGTGGCTAGACTCTCCATCAGCCGGACATTGTATTTATCCCTGCTTTCCGTGAAGACACTTAGTGTGACTGTTTTCCATGAACTGTTTTCCTCCACTCAGTAAAGTACCCTTCACCTATATACGTTATATAATTCAAAATAGAAAAAATAATTATTGCATTGTTTCTTTGATTGTTAGCTATGACTCTTTTTTAATATCCTAGACTTTACCTACTTTCTGAAAATACATTATTATCAGTTATTTATTTTGGATTTGATTAAGAACTGTCTTCTCAATGGTTTTATATATTATATATGCCCTAAACCTGCCAGGGGCTACTATTCATTAATCTATACCATATATATACAAAAAAAAAAAAAAAAATCAAACTTTAAAACAGACTCAATAGATATTTTGCCATACTCATCAACTAGTGATTTATTCAAAAAATGGTTTTAATAAACTGCAATGGAAAACACCACGACATATTTTTCGAAGTTCTTCTTGACTCATTTCTTTCCACAAAGGATATTTGTGTGTGTCTACTAGTAGATATGTTGTCTCACCATATTTCCATGTGATTGTATATGGTCCTTCAAACAATTTAATAAATTTACTACTTTGGATTGTTGGGTCAGATATTGTTTTATTATTACGGATTAATACTCTTTCTCCAATATGAAATGTATATGTCCTATGACTCGCATTATATCGTTTCCGGGTTCTTTCACTGGATTCCTCTAATCTCTTCTTCACCTTCCCTCTTAGACTTCTCATTTCTTTATCTTCTTTTATGTCTCTGTTCTCCGGTAGATATTTATTAATCACATTGTCCCATGGAGTTTTTCTTCTAATTCCACTATGTACTTCTATTGGTACTGCGTCTATGTATGTATTATTATTATTAATATTATTATTATTAATTACATATGATGTATGTATTATTGTATATGTATATATGTATTGTTAATTACATTATTTATAATCTCGGTGTATTTTGGCCAGCTTTTATGGCTATGTCCAACCAACACTCGGTAATAGTTTCCTAAATCTCTATTGATCCTTTCACTAGCATTTGCCTGAGCATGTCTAATTGAGCAAAAAATCCTTTTTATTCCTTTTTCCTTCAACGTTTCCTCCCAAACATTGCTTTTAAATTGGGTACCATGATCAGTCAAGATTTTCTCTGGTATTCCATATTTTTCACAAAACTGATCGACGCTTCTTAATGCGGCTTTCGTCGTTGCTGCACGCAAATTTGCAAGGTGTACAACCTTACTAAAATTATCCACCATTACAAATACATATTTCACTCCTCCTATACCAGTTACAAAAGGACCTAAGAAATCTGCACTGACTAACTCTAAAGGTTGGTCAGGAATTATCGACTGTGCTTCAGCATAAAAAATGCGATTAGGAATTTTAGAGAATTGACAATTAGGACACTTCCTTATTACCTGTCGGATAATCTCACCTGCTCTTCTGATATGAAAATGCGCATTTAATGTATTTACCAACTTAACTATTCCACAATGGGATAATGCTTCATGTGCCAATGTTATAAAGTTTTCTTCTACCTTGGTCGGGACTACAATTCGAGGTAGCTTACCTAGCTTTTTTGAGATTAATAAATGATCTTCTATCTTGTACAGATAATTTTTAAATTTCACCCACTCTCCTGGGTTTTCTTCTATTAATTTTCTTTCTTCTTCCGGTATATCTTCCCCAGAATAACTTGATTTAAAATTTCTTATTAAAGCATTTATTTGATCTTCCTGTATGGATCATTTTATTTTCTGAATTACACAGATTTGAAGATTGGTTTCAGGTATATATGTAGTGGTCTTAGTGATCTTTTGGTTTTTTCTGATGATCTTTTCAGGTACGTGTGCATTACTTGATCTTCTTTCATTTATTTTATTGGTTATGGTACTCTTAGCTTCTTTCACCTCTTGCGTCTTTATTAAAATAGCATATTGACATGCTTTATATATTATTCTACTATCAGGGTTTTCGAAGGATATCTTTTGATAACTACCATTATATGTTTTAACTAAAAGGAAATTTTGTACAATATTGATCTCTTTTACATTGTTTTTAATAAAATCATATCCTAAGATACACCTTTGGCTTAAGTTTGGAACTATCAAAAAATTTATTTGAAAAACGAAAATTTGCCATTCTATTGTTGCTATCATCTGTTTCCTAACATGGGTTGATCTCCTTCCTACCGCAGTAGTGATCTTCAAATTAGATACAGGTAAAATATCATGTTTAAATTTATCTTTATTTTCCTCATAAAACCCTTCTTCTATACATGTGACTTGACTCCCAGTATCAACTAAAGCTTCTAACATAATCTTTCCGAATTTTAAATAAACTATTGGACATCTAACATCTTCAAACTGTTCTTGGAACTCCTTTTGCTCTAATGTTAATAAATCTGTAAATTCCCTATATAAAGACCCAATGCAGACATCCGATGTACTCTGAAGATTTTCTCAGTCTCTTTGATCATCTTGGTTTCTTTTTGATAATTGTTCAGGGAATGTTTGATTAATTACTTCCCCCTTTGTATCTTCACCCTTATTTAATTCTCTGATTCTAGCGGATTCTTCCTTTGTTTCATTTTGGTATTCTTGCTTCTTCCCGTAACATCCATTATTTCCTTTTCTATATGTAGGGTTCCATCGAGGTCCCATATTATTATTCTTATAATAATTATTTCTTCAATATTTCCCTTTGAAATTATTGCGATCATCTTCTTTCTTCATAGCGTTTACCTTGGGTTCTTGATGATAATCCCTCTATTGGTATGACTGATTAAACTCTGATCTCCTCTGCCAATTTGGATTATATTGATTTTTTCTCCAGTCTTCTTGTGCTCTTTGCTGATAAAATGACCTTTTGAAATCCTGTTGCTTGGGTTTTTCTTCTGCAAACTTCCTTTTCTCTTGAACTACATTTTCCGTCTTACTAAATACAGGTCTTTTCACTTGACTCATGATCTTCTCGCTTCCTACATCTTCCAACACCTGGATAAATCTTTCAATATTTGTTACGCCTCAGAATTTAATAATGTCTCCAACCGGCTGTCCAAAGTGAGTTCCCATGCATCTGCATATATACTCATCTTCAAGTCTGGTAGGACAAGCACGAGCCCTCATCACCATGTTACAAAAATATTCTGTAAGAGTTTGGTTGCGATTCTTGTTATAATTCCCATGATTTAGTTCATCCTGGACTTGATACTGATATGAGGTACCATAGAAGTTATTCAAAAATTTAACTTTGAAATCTTCAAAACTCACAATTTCCTCCTTATATATAGCAAACCAAGTGGCTGCCTGTTCTTTTAAATGATCCATTAAGAAATTTTCTAGAATCATATTTCTACCATATACTTGGTACTCCACTTCTAAACGCTTAATAAAATCTGTTGGTATATCTGATTTATTATTAGCAAATGAACATTTACTGGTAATAGTTTTACCTCCCATAGATGGAACGGAAGTATTCCAAATATCCACTCCCGGATCCCTAGCATAGGTTAAAGAAATTGGTGGTTTAAGATTATGGAGTTTATTGGTAACAGGTTGGTCTTTTAATTCACTTTGAAGAGACGGGGACTATGCCAACTTGATACCCTCTCCATCTTCCTTTCTAATACTTGCACCTGATCCAATATTTGGTTGATAGCAGACCCATTCTCTTTAACTTGGATGTTTAAAATCTTTTGGTTCTGATCCATTAATAAGATGTCGGATTCATGACGTTTCAGTTGGTCTTCTTGGTTGCTGACTATTTCTGCAATTTCTCCCTTGAAAGTAGAGTTTCCTTGTTTCAGGTTATCCATCTCTTTACTGATGTCCTCTTTCCATTTCGATAAATCCTCCTCTAAGAATCCTAACCTTTCTCTATTGTTTTCAGCTTTTAAATTTAAATTTTCCATCTGAGATCTAAAAGATTCCATTTCCATCCTAAATTGAGTTTGAACCAGTTCCCTATTCTTATCACATTGGACATTTAGTTCTTCCCTAAAAGTGTCCATTTCTTTTCTGAATTCCTCTCTGCTCCTTTTATAATTCTCCTTCAATTTATTGGAAAAATCTTCCTTTAGTTCCATTATCTGTTGATCTATCTTTCCATCAATTTTACTTTCCATTTCTTTGAATTCTTCTCTTTGCTGATCTATTTTTTCTGACTGGCCATCTATTTTTTCTGACTGGCCATCCATTTTATTTTTCATCTCCTACAATTCCTCGGACTGTTGTTGGAAGAATTTCTTCATCATCTCTATTATTGAACCTTCTTCTCTTTGAGTGGTTGTCGAAGTACTCTCCTCCATACGTACGATTGTCTCCTCACTCCCAAAGCTATGTCCTATCTCCTCTGATTTACTTGCTGTCCTTGACCGAGTAATTATTTTAGTAGGGGTAGATACTCCAAGACTCATCTCTGGTTTTCCCCTAGTAGTTAAAACCTCTTCATCCCCACTATCACCATCGGAGGTGGCAGGTGTCGATACTTTCAGGATACCCTTTTTAGCTTTTATGGCATATTGATGTATTAGAGTGAATAGAGTATCAAAGATAGCAATGAGAAAAATATTTTGAACTAAGGACTAACACCAGATTTAGGTGTAAATAATTCAAGAAGTATGAACAATCAACCAAAACAACTCAACTAACCAAAAGCAATGTGAAGAGAAAATCTTTTAACAGAACAGGAAATTTCAACCATTTATAAAATAAATTATGAAGTAGAACACTTATACCTAATACTAAAATTGCATATATACGTGTATATATATATAATTAAAAAAAATTACACTAATTAAAATTCCTTATTAATTCTTAATTAATTAAGTAATAATTAATTTTAATGATCTTTTTAATTAATTAAGCATTTCGAATCCAACATTTCGATTCAAGCATTTCGCTCCTAGCATTTCGTTCCAAGCATTTCGGTCCCCACAAGGGATGCCATACTTATTGCTATGTAATGGGGGTTTAATTAATTAATGATTTTATAATTAATTAATTATCGTAGATTTTATTAATTAATTGAATAGATGACTCATTGGGATGCCAGAGCATTTTTGATAGGAAATGCCCAAACTAATATTTCCTTTCCCCATTACAGCAATACCTTCCTCTCTTTATAATTAAATAAACAATAAAAATATGATTCCCTTTTATGAATCAAAAAAGAATATAACATTAAAAAATTGGATTCCTCTCTCAAAGGCATGTGTGGGGCAATATAATATTGCATGCTTCTAGTATAAATACCTTGTATATATGTAGGTAGATTGAAGATAAAAAATAAACAAAAATGATTATTACAGAAAAAGAATATGTGAAATTTTTTTTATTGATATGGTATCCAATATATATAAAAGCATTGAGTACAACTTGTGAAATTATTGAAATATAAAAATCTTTTAGTATATTCAAAAATGAAAATTGACCATTATTTCCAAAACAGTAAAACAACATATTCTATATTATTAATATTTAAAAAATTAAAATTAGTTTTTATTTGATTAATATATATGAAATTGATATTGATTATATTTGAAAAGAAACAAAATAAAATGAAAATCGGTATTGTCATAACTCACAATCATTACAAAGAATATCTGATATATAGATATATGTAGATATAAAAAACAAATAACAAATGCAATAATATACTAGAACTAGAAAATTACAAAATTATTAACCATATGTACAGATTGGGTACTGATCTACATTACTGCGAAGATCTACGGCATCTCTTATCACCCCTATTAGCCATTTGATAAACTGGTTAGCCGATAGCGCCACATAATTAAAACAACTGGAAGTATTGTCGGCCTGATGGACATCATAATATCACTCACATAAACTATTCTGGAGGGACCTGACTAACATTTCACACTGAGAGCTATACGTGTTCACCATTTGAAGTCTCGAACAGAAGTCCTCTACATCCCCAGCTTTCTATCCTCCCAAGATTGGAGGGGGAGATATTCCTACACTGAAGAATTTTGATTCTTTTTATTATTAAAAGAGTAATAAATAAAAAACAAAAAGCGTCCGAACTACGTTTCTCTTAACGTTTTTTATCCCCACCAAGCACAGAGGCAATCTTTGGTAAACAACAACAGGATGCCCCGAATTTAACACATTATCTTACTAAAGGTGGCGTGGGAGGAAATGAAGTTTCCTCCTAAAACCAGCACCCTAGTCCTTCTTCTAATTTAGTTATTAATTGAAATATTAATTATCTGTTTTTATATTTAAATCCCTTATTAAAAATGCAAAATTTTGATACCAAATAAGATATACTTTATTTGATCCCTGATTGAGTTCTCTAATTGGTCAGCGGCTCTATCAATGGCTATTACAATTATATCTGGCTATTTCTTAACCCGATATATAGCACGGCCTATCAAGCTCAGTAATACTATAGAAGGGTTCAGCATAAGAAATCATGTTGTGTTTTATTTCTGGGTTATATAGTTCGGAAAAGTAATTGTAAAGAGTTGTTATATCTATTTTTTTGCTTAAGTGATGCTTATTGTTATTGAGGTAAGAAATGATTGACCAGAAAGTTTTACTATCCCCTATGTCCTTTAAACGATTAATTTGAGAATTATAAAATTCTAAGCGTTTACGTTTACACAAATTTTTATAAAGCCTGTTGCTAGCTAGAAAAGATTGTTTTATTTCAATAGAATTAGAACGTCGAAAGAGTGCCAATAATTTAAATGTTTTTTTTCTAAGTTCTAAGCATTCCCAGTCAAACCATTTTTGAACCTTGTTTAAATTACACTTATTCTGAAAAGCCGATTTATAAATTGACTCGATCAAAAAACTAATATTCTGAGACTGGTGGCCTGAGTCATTTATTATATTTTCAAGCCTATGTTTGTATGATTCTTTATTTTTTTCAAGCCATTTTAATTTAGGTTGTAGTCTCAGACAATTCTCTTTTCTATTAGGAAATTGGAAATCCAGCCACAATGTTAAAGGCAAGTGATCCGAGAAAATTTGATTTGTAACATTAAAACCTTTAACGTATGGTAGAAGGGAAGTGTTGACACAACAGAGGTCAATGACTTAGCAGCCAGTAGAGCTTACTTATGTAAACATACCTTCCTTATCTCCTTCAGTCCTACCATTGAAAACGACTAGGTCAAGATCATTACAAAATTCTAGCCATTTTTTCCCTTCAGAGTTTACTACTTTATCTTTCGATTTTTGAATTGAATGAATAATAGGATTACAATTTACGACTTCCTCCGGTAGAATTTGGCAGTTCGATATCCTAGCGTTAACATCTCCCATTACAATAATTCTAGAGTTATTTAGATCCAATAATGTATCTCTGACTGATTCAAAATCAACAGCCCATTGATTACAATTTAAATAAATATGAATAATATATGAAGCCTGGTTATTAAAAACAGTTCTGATGAACTTTTTTTCTTTTACGCAGGAAAAACTGCAATATTTGACTAATTTAGATTTAAATCCTAATAATATCCCTCCCTTAGCTCTACCAAAATTATTAGTCCTTTCAGCAAATTCCCAACACAGTTTATAATCAACAAAAATTTTTTCAAAATTTCTATAATTAAACTCTTCAATATGAGTTTCTTAAAGAAAAAAAAATGTCAAAATCATGTACATAATTAAAAAAATGTCTAATAAAAATTTTATTCGCCAAACCTTTTATATTGTATGCTTAAATTTTCAGTCCTTTATCAGCCGTGTTGTGGTAGACAGTCCCTAGTCCGGTGTCTCCTCGCGTGTGGTTTGATTATTGTGATTGGTTGGCTATTAATTTCAGAGTGTGAAGGCTTTTTGGGTTACCATTAGGGTTGTTATTTTCTATTGTTGATTCCTGTAGGTGTAGTCATGCTATATTGGACTTCCCTGGAGGACTAGCTGCTCGGGCTCGGAAGAAGGGGTGAATAATTTTATGCGGTTCATCTTCTGTTCGTTTTCTTTTTACCATTTCTTCTTCTTCTTGATCAATTATTTGTAGTATTTCTTCTAGGTTAAAAAATTGATCATGTAATCTGAAGACACCTGCCTTATATGTTGCCCCTGGGTCTATTTTTTTCAGAGCTACCATGGAGGTAAATATTTTCTTAGCCTCTTCTCATTCTTTCTTTGACCTATCATGTGCTAAACGATAATTTAGACCTACAAATTCATTACTCTTCTGCATTAGGGATTGTTTTAATAGGTAGCTATTCAGTGATAACAATATGGGTCTGCAATTATTACCAGTACTTCTCCCTAATCTCAGACAATTATTTATTGAAAGGTCTGGAATTTTTACTCCTACCTTTTCACATATTGCTTTTGTCCTCTCTATTGTTGATTCACCTTCACTTTCCGGGACATTAAATATAACACAGTTATTTCTTTGCATACCGCGTCTTAGAAATCTTACTTCTTCTTCCAAGATAGTGTTTTTCTTTTCTAGATTAGCACATCTTTTTTCAACAGAATGTACGGTGTTATTTAATTGCGACAACATATCTTTTAGCTGTTTTGTTTCAGCGGTAGACTTCTGGATTTCCTCCGCAAGTTTCTTAGTTTCAGCTGTATTAGAATTTAGTTGTTGTGACAGTTCCAATATAAGTTGTTTTAATTCCTCCATTATATCCTAATTATTCTTGATAATACGAATAAATATATTATTTATGATTACTGTAATGATCCTATGTTAGCCGTGGGTGGTGGTGGGGGTCTCCTGGTTGGTTCCTATCTAATACTACACACACCGCGTTAGTTATAGGGTTTTCTTTCTTTTTATAATTTAAGCTCTTCGCATTTACTAAAACACCTTAAATTTTTCACATGCACTAACTGAAATGACATCAGGTTTTCACTCAATTTTTATCACAATCGGGACACTTTTTACTGGTTTTACAACAAACTAATACAGAGCCGATGTTCACCGTGTCAAGGCGCGGGGCCAACTTTTCGTGACTAGTTACCTCTCGCATAGGTAACTAGTCCAAAAATCTTTATTAGGAAAGACTATAGATTAGGGTGGAGGAGAGGATTTTCCCCGACCCCACCAGGAACCACTACTGTTGCCGACTCGTCGCCCTTGCCCTCAAATTGGCTCTTGCAAACGTAAATTTTCATTAAATAATTACTATGGTTTTTTTCCCCTAGCTAGTTACCTCTCGCAGAGGTAAATATTTAAAAAGTCTTTTTATGTGGTGTAGCGGTGGGGAAGGGGGGTGGGGTTTCGCCCTTCTTCCCCAACTGCCGCTACCAACCTTGCCAATGCGATCTCTTGTTTGTTCTCGCGAACTAGTTGTAAATCTCTGAAGGTGTGCCCCAGAAGGAATTTGCCAGTGGTTAAGGTTGGCAAGGCCCTCGACCACGTGGTGGTTAAGGCTGGGCAAGCCCAGGGTCTAAGGTCTAATTTGACCCCGCAAATGCATCCAATTTCAATAAAAAATGCATTTGCGGAGTCAAATCGGACTTTGGACCCTGGGCTTGCCCAACCTTAACCACTGGCTAACTCCTTCAGTGGCACGCCTTCTGAGATTCACAACTGTGATTATTCAAGTAAATAACGTATAAACTGAACTGATTCGTAAAGTTTTATTTATTTTATGGAATTTTATAAGATTTTAACAAATTTCGTACTAATTCTTCATATTCTCTTCATTTTTACAGCTTTCATATAAATTTAACAAAGTTTATGTCAAAAAACCATATGTTTTCTTTAATTCATACTTCTTCATTCCGGCATGTTTCTTTGGATTTCATACTTTCCTTATAATTTTATGAGATTTTAACAATTTTCATACAAATTATTGTGCATCTTCTACATTTTTATAACAAATAAACATATAATATCTTTATATCTTACTTCTTCTTACTGATATTTTTCTTTTAATTTCGTATTTGTCCTGTCATTTTGATCGATTTTAACAATTTTCGTATAAATTCTAATGCATTTTCTACATTTTTACATTTTTTTTATTTAAATTTAAGTACTAGGTATTATAAGAAATAACCACATATTTTCTTTTATTCTGATTTCTACTAGGTATTATAAGAAATAACCATATATTTTCTTTTATTCTGACTTCTACGATCGGATATTTTTACTTTCACTTACCTATATATGAAATATATAGTAAGTGGAAGTATTGCGATCGTGAAAATTTTCGACTTCCGGTTTTCAACGGAAATACACGTTTTGGGGTCCCCTAAGTCAAAATAACCATATTCTGTGAGTGTGCGAAATGTTCTGTGTGTGTGTGTGTGTGTGTGTGTGTGTGTGTGTGTGTGTGAACAGACTAGCTCAAAAACTATAAACCGTGCGATCCTGAAATTGGGTATTTGGTGTAGTTATATGTCCGCGATGTGACAGCGTAAATTTCATTAAAATTACTTAAAGGGAGGGGGTACTTTACTTAATAACTTTTTAGGTTTTTTTCGATTTTCTCAAAACCGCTCTAAAGATTTTGCTTAAACTGAGTATTTGATCTACTTATATGCCCGAGATACGACTGTAAAAATTTCATCAAAATTGATTAACCGGAGGGTGGGGGACTTTACTTAATAAATTGTGTACCAATATCACGTGTACATATTTTTTATTTACTCAAAAACGGCTTTAACGATTTTGAAGAAACTGGGTATTTGATGTATATACCAAATATGTAAAAGCCAACATTTCATCAAAATTGGTCCAACTGAGGGGCCACATTATTTCATGACTTTTTTTCCAATTTTTACCTTTTTTTCGATTATCTCCAAACGGCTTTAACGATTTTTATCAAATTCGTCATGTTTAATGAAAATTAGGTTTTCTTTAATATCAGGTAAGATTTATCATTATTAAAATGTTCTGAGGGGGCTTTTTTTGGGGGGGCCTTCTTTCTTATAAAGTTCCTCTGTTTTTGTTGTTTACATAGAAAAATTAACTGTCTCTCGTTACGCCTAAACATAAGAAATGGCTAAATATGAGATATGATAAAAATAAAGAAAACATAAGGAGGAGAAAAAAAGAAAAATATTCAGTCAACTCATAAAAGTCGTTGAGCCCACGCTTTCGGAGTACGCCTTTAATGACAGATCATTGTTCATAATTAAAGCTGTTCTGTTCATTTGAGAAGTGGCAATTAACAAAACGCATTAATTTCTAATCTAAGTAAGTTGGTAAGTGAAAGTTGTGTGTTGCGAGCACGCACCAGATTTTTATAAGTTTATGTCAAATAACGATATGCTTTCTTTAATTCAAACTTCTTCATTCCGGCATTTTCTTTGGATTTCATACTTTTCTTATATTTTATAAGATTTTAACAATTTTCATACAATTTATTGTGTATCTTCTACATTTTTATAACAAATAAACATATAATTTCTTTATATCTCACTTCTTCGTAATCATATTTACTCAAGAAGTTATTGTACAGTTTCCTCCCTAAATCAATAAATAAATAGTAATCCAGAAAAAACAAATGTATTTTTTTTTATCTTTCAAGGAGAATTATTATTATCACATTGTTTTATTATATCTAAAAAATTATACTATAAAACATAAAAATATTGATAATAATAACGTATTTTGTATATCTATATATGAGTGATATTTTACAAACCTAAAGAATCAAAATATGAATGAAATTTTGGGTTTATAATGGTAATGCTAAAGGTATAATTTGCAGTTGTCTTCATATTTTTATTTTAATTGTTAGGTCTTGATATTGAAAGAGGGAGAGCAACTCTCAGGAAAGATGGGAGAATATTTAAAACACTACTTCCACCATACATGCTACGGAATGTTCGTAATTTCCAGGCACCCGGACTGTTGTCGATATTTATAATCGATAACAGGAAACCGTACCTTATACTTAGCTGTTAAGAGCTAGGTATGAGTAGGTATGAGGTAATACATGAAGGTGTCCACTTCCACATACATGCTACGGAATGTTCGTAATTTATGAATTATCAGTTTATGGTGTGTAATATAGTTTATAAATAAAAAAATGATTAACTTTTATTGCAGTCCTTATTACCTAGTACTCTCCTTGAGAAACTAAAAAAAAATGTAAGTGTCAACTATTGACACAATAAATGTCAACATTCCAAACCTTTCCATTTTGATGTTTCAACTATTGGCACATTTTAGAAGGTTAAAACAAATAATTATTTTAAAAAACCGTTAATTTAGACCATAGGATATTGTATTCCCAGTTTTATAGAGGGAATGGCCTAACTAAATTCATAACAAAGATTATCCTAACATCAATATTTTAGTAAACAGTGTCAATAATCTAATATTATTTTTTTCTTAAGCTGTCAACTTTTGGTGTAGTTACCCTATTTTATTTTTATTCATACTTCTACATTCCTGTATCTTTTTTTAATTTCATATCTTATTTATAAGATTTCATATTATTTTGTGAGATTTTTTACGATTAAAACACTTTTCTTAACTGTACTAATTCTCATGCATTTACTACATATAATTTCGTTATTTGTTACTTCTTCATACCGTTATGTTTCTTTTAATTTTGTATTTTCCAGTCATTTTGTAAGATTTTAACAATTTTCGTACTAATTCTCATGCATTTCCTACATTTTTTACAACTTTTATATACATAAATTTAACAAAGTTTATAACAAATGACCATACATTTTCTTTCTTTCAAAGTCATTTTTTCTTGGATTGTGTAGTCATTTTGTTAGAATTTAACGATTTTCGTTCAAATTCTAAGGTATCTTCTATATTTTTACAACTTTTATATATAAATTTACCAAAGTTTATAGCAAATAACTATATGTTTTTTTTTTAATCTAACTTCTTCGATCCGACATTTTTCTTCGGATTTCATGTTTTTTTTCCTTTTTATAATTTTATAAGATTTTGACAAATTTAGGATGAATTCGATTGCATTTTTCTTAATTTTTTTACAATTTTTATAACAAATGAATATCTCTTATACCAAATGAACAACGTTTTGTAACTAATATACGTATAATTTCATTATTGTCAGTTCCAGTGCTTTTCTTATTATTTCACATATCTGTTATAATTTTTTTCTATTTTAACGTTTTAGGGTAAAATCTGCTACATTTTAATCGTTTCATGATAATCTACAATACACACAAACCGCATTTACAACGACTAATACTCTCTTTCTCTCTTTATTACGATATTTTTCTTTTTATTTCATATTTCTATCATATGTAAAATACAACAAATTAATAGCGCACTTCAATTCACAAGGAGCAGAACTATGACTTGGCCTGGGAAAGGCTTATTACTCGATAGAATTATAAACGGATTTTAGCCTCTCTTTATGTTCAAGGGTTATTAGCCTTCAAGCTAAATGCTGGATCACCTAAGCAATCGTCCTTAAGGCATTTCTTGGATTGCATAGCGGATAATGTAACACCATTTCGGCAGGTACACCTCGAGGATGAAACTGGATTTATTCTATTCAGCTTAGCTATGCGTTGTTTAGATGCATCAACTAAAATGGCCTTCGAACAAAAGCATATTGATGTCGAGTTCCCTACTATTGACCAACTTACAAACTTTGTAACTCAGCAATGTAAAGTACTGGAATTATCTTCATCCCTATCTGAATTTCAAGTAACTACCAATCACAAGCCCAAAGGTTATTCTTTTATCGTTTCTAAGCACCCAAATTCTTCAGAGAATAGACAACTGCCCACCTGTTTTTTATGCAAACAAAACCATTACTTATCTAGCTGCCCTCGCTTTAAGGCAATGACTGCCAGAGAGCGGTTTGAATCACTAAAAAATTACCCAGGTTGTCGCTATCATCTAACCTTAACTCATTCAACTCAAGAGTGTAAAAATAAAACATGTTGTAAATATTGTCAAAAATCTCACAATTCATCGCTGCATTTTCCGAGCCGAAACAATCGTGCATTTGCAGGACAATAGGTCGAGGTTTAAACCAATTCGCATACTCCTAGATTCCGGTGTACACAGTGTACATTGATCACCCAATCATGTGCGAATGCTTGAATGTTAAAGCCAAGATGATGGAGTATCCATCTTGGCCCCACGGCCATTATAAGATAAAATAAACTTAATATTTGTTAAATATAATATAGATTTAATAATTTAATTCAATGTTCCATTGGAAAGGCTTTGTAATATTCTAATTATTAAGGCCACCGCTGGGCGCAAACCTACGACCTTTAGTATTGTAGGCTGCCATGCTAACCAATATACCACAGGTGACCCCAACTGTTTTGTAAGAATAACATAACCTTACATCTACTGTATTAAAAAGTAACAAACTGTTGGGATGCTGCAACTGTAAGACTAAAGAAATATCTTAAACAAATTGAAAATAAAATAAGATTTTTCTTTTAAAAGAAAATTATAAAAAAAAAAAATAATTGGCTTTTAATTTAAAAAATAAAATAACTTCTTCGTTAATTGTCTGTTCTGATTTACCGCAACGTTCGACTTTCGTTCGGATTAGGTAGTAGCGGTCCGGAATATTAATAATAAATTCACGCGATGTTATTCGATGCTGCTGATTATCCACGGATGTCCTTCAATCAATTCTAGGAGGATAAGTTATGGTGAAACGGACACCAACATCTCTGCTGTTAACCTTACACCTACAGGGTAACATTCAGGGAGGTTGCCTCCAAATTGGCCCAGAACACCCCTCCCGTCCTCTGTAAATATCCCTCCCGCCCTAGCAGACCGGGTCGATGACAGCTCGAATGTAAACAAAGCGATGTTGCCACATCTCACTCATTCCATGCGACATTGCCCGTATTTTTTTATATTTGTTTATTATATTTATATTACGGTGTGGTTTTTGTAATTTTAATATTTAAAACAGTAAAATGTTTAATGAAAATCCAAAAATCTTTATTAAGTAAGACTATAGATTAGAGAGTGGGAGGCGAGTTTTACCCTCTAAATACAATAAATTCAGAAGACGATACTTTGCGATTCGTTACATCATTCCCTTTAAACGAAGAAGAGCTCGAAAGTTATGACGTAATTGCACCAGGGCGGATGATAAATATTGTTATCATTCCTCGACAAACCTACTCGGGGCGTACATCCTTTCAACACGTATTGCGATAGCTTCTCATCTGCTGACTGTGACAGATAAGCGAGTGAATGGTTCTTCGTCGTCTTGACTCCACCTGCAGTAGGAAATGGTTCCTACTTTCCCCGAACACACCTGGAACCACCACTATCGACCACTCGAGGCCCTCGCAGTCAATTTATCTCTCCCATAAATAAATTTTCATTAAATAATTACTATGGTTTTTTTTCTCTAGCTAATTACCTCTCGCAAAAATCTTTATTAGGTAAGACTATAGATTAAGGGTGGGGCGGGTTTTCCCCGACCCCACCAGGCACCATCACCGTCGCCGACTTGTCGCCTTCGGGCTCAAGTAAGCTCTCGCACACCTAAATTTTCATTAACTAATTTCTTTGGGTTTTTTTCCCTAGCTAATTGCCTCTCGCAAAGTTAGATATTCAAAAATTCCTTAAAATGTAGTGTACCGCTGGGGGGGGGGCTTCGCCCCACTTCCCCAACTACCGCGACCAACTTTGTCAATGCGATCTCTTATTAGTTTTCGCGAACTTAAATTTTAAATCAGTAATTAATACGGCTTTTTTTTTTGTGACTAGTTACCTCTCGCATTGGTAATTAGCCCAAAAATATTTTTTAGGTAGGACGATAGATCAGGGTAGGAGGGAGGTTTTTCCCCGACCCCACCTGGAACCACAACTGTCGCCCACTCGATGCCTTCGCGGACAATTTATCTCTCGCATAAATAAATTTTTATTAACTAATTACTATGGTTTTTTCCCCTAGCTAATTACCTCTCGCAAATGTAAATATTCTTAAAGTCTTTATTATAGGTGTAGTGGTGGAGGAGAGGTGGGTGGGTTCTTCCCCCTCCCCTGACTACCACGACCAACTTTGTCAATGCGATCTCTTATTAGTTCTCGAGACTAAAATTTTAAAAACCGTAATTAACACGGGTTTTTTTTTCGTGACTAGTTACCTCTTGCATCGGTCAATTAGGCAAAAATCTTTATTAGGTAAGACTATGGATTAGGGAAGGAGGGGACGGATATTCCTCGACCACAACAGGAACCACCACTATTGCTTACTCGTCGCTCACGAGCTCAAGTTGGCTCTTGCAAACGTAAATTTACATTAATTAATTTCTATGGGTTTGTTTTTCCTTGCTAATTTTCTTTCGCAGAGGTAAATATTCAAAAAGGCCTTATTATGTGGTGTAGCGGTGGTAAAGGGGGGATGGGGCTTCACCCCACCACCCCGACTACCGCTAACAACCTTGTCAATGCAATCACTTCTTAGTTCTCACGAACTAAAATTTTAAAATCCATAATTAATACGTTTTTTTTTCTCGTGACTAGTTACCTTTCGCATAGGAACTAGCCCAAAAATCTTTATTAGGTAAGACTATAGAATAGAGTGGGGGCGGGGTTTTAACCGATCCCACCTGGAACCACCACCGTCGCCTTTGGTTCAAGTTAGCTCTCGCACACGTAATTTTCCATTAACTAATTACCATGGGTATTTTTTTCCTAGCTAATTACCTCTCGCAAAGGTAAATATTCAAAAAGGAGCTTAGCCCCACTTCCCCAACTACCGCTACTAACCTTGTCAATGCGAGCTCTTGTAAATTCTCGCGAACTAAAATTTTTAAAAACCGTAATTAATACGTTGTTTTTTCTTGGGACGAGATACCTCTCGCATAGGTAATTAGTCCAAAAATCTTTATAAAGTAAGACTATAGATTAGAGAGTGGGAGGCGGGTTTTCCCCGACCCCACCAGGAACCACCACCGTCACCGACTTTTCGTCCTCGCTCTCATATTAGCTCTCGCATACGTAAATTTTTATTAACTAATTACTATGGGTATTTTTTTCCTAGCTAATTACCTCTCGCAAAGTTAGATATTCAAAAAGTCCTTATAATAATGGTGTACTGCTGGGGGGGGGGGGCTTCGCCCCACTTCCCCGACTACCGCGACCAACTTTGTCAATGCGATCTCTTATTAGTTTTTGCGAACTAAAATTTTAAAAACCGTAATTAATACGGCCTTTTTTTCGTGACTAGTTACCTCTCGCATAGGTAATTAGTCTAAAAATCTTTATTAGGTAAGACTATAGATTAGGGAGGCGGGGCCGGTTTTCCCCGACCCCACCAGGAACCACCACTGTCGCCAACTCGATGCCCTCGCGGTCAACTTAGCTCTCGCATACGTAAATTTTCATTAACTAATTACTATGGGGTTTTTTCCCTAGCTAATAAATTCCCACAAAGGTAAATATTAAAAAGTCTTTATTATGTGGTGTAGTGGTGGGGGAGAGGTGGGTGGGGTCTACCCCCCTCCCCTGACTACCGTGACCAACTCTGTCAATGCGATCTCTTATTAGTTTTCGCGAACTTAAATTTTAAAAACAGTAATTAATACGTCTTTCTTTTGTGACTAGTTACCTCTCGCATAGGTAATTAGCCCAAAATATTTATTAGGTAAGACTATAGATTAGGGGGGAGGGTTTTCCCGACCCAACCTAGAACCACCTCTGTCGCCCACTCGATGCCCTCGCGGTCCACTTATCTCTGGCATAAATAAATTTTTATTAACTGATTACTATAGGTTTTTTTCCCTAGCTAATTTCCTCTTGCTAAGGTAAATATTAAAAAAGTTTTCATTATGTGGTGTAGCGGTGGGAAAGGGGGGGTCGAGCTTCGCCCCACTTCCCAACCAACCGCTACCAACCTTGTCAATGCGATTGACTCTTTTTAGTTCTCACGAACTAAAATTTTAAAAACCATTCAACCATTCAAGTTAGCTCTCGCACACCTAAATTTTTATTAACTAATTACTATGGGTTATTTTTTTGCCTAGCTAATTACCTTTCGCAAAGGTCAATATTCAAAAAGTCTTTATTATTTTGATAGGTTAAATGATGGTCAGGATTTTCAGTTACATTGATATTTATTATGGTAAGCCAACGTTTCGATCCAACTTGTGGATCTTCATCAGGGCTACTAAGTCAAGGTTTAATATCCACCTGGACTCAGTAGCCCTGATGAAGATCCACAAGTTGGATCGAAACGTTGGCTTACCATAATAAATATCATTGTAACTGAAAATCCTGACCATCATTTAACCTATCGTAATTGAAGAACAGTTGACCATCTCTCATCTCTACTAGTGTCTTTATTATTTTGATTATTGGTGATAGAGGGGGATGGGGCTTCGCCCCACTTTGACGACTACCGAGACTAACTTTGTTAATGTGATCTCTTGTTAGTTCTCGCAAACTAAAATTTTATAAACCTTAATTTAATTTTTTTTTCGTGACTAGTTACCTCTCGCATAGGCAAATAGTCCAAAAATCTTTATTAAGTAAGACTATAGATTAGAGAGTGGGGGGGCGGGTTTAACCCGACCCCACCAGGAACCACCACCGTCGCCGACTCGTCTCCCTCACGCTCAAATTGGCTCTCGCACACGTAAGCTTTCATTAACTTATTACTATGGGTTTTTTTTCCCTAACTAATTACCTCTTGCAGAGGTAAATATTCAAAAACTCCTTATTATGTGGTGTAGCGGTAGGGGAGGGGGGGGGTTGGGCCTAGCCCATCTGCCCCGACTACGGCAAGCGTTTATCCGGACCGAAAAGTTTACCATTGTCAATTTTCAAGTTTGTGACCAACACTGCTAGTTACCATGGCAACGATATAATAAGAGTGAAAAAAAACTCCTGTAATTTTGGAGTTAGTTAGTTTAGAGGCATGCTAGCATGTTCTGCTTTACGCTGTACCTTAAGTTAATGCCTTTCTAATGATGTTATGGACTGTTATGGTCTCTATCACTATGCACGTAAATTGGTTGAATATATGTATAATTTTATTCCCTAGTTTCAAGTCGTGTAAATATGTTTAGGTTATTATGATTGTCGTTGTTGCTTTATTTTATAATTCTATAATAATTTTAACTGCACAGATTTTTGTAAATATATTGCATGTAAAAAGTATTGTCCGCTTATTGAGAAGAACCAGCCCTGAAGCATTGAATGGAGCTTTTTTAACTTAGATTATATACACCTGGGTATGTTACTTCCTTTTACCTTTATTTTAAATATAAAAATATGGCTAAAAGCCATGCGCTCAACAATATTATAACCATCTGACATACCTAGGGTCATAAGTTCAAGCTCGAAAACCAATCCCTGCCAAGGGGTGGGGGACCCTTAGTATCTACAATGCATAAAGGTTGATCCACAAGAACTTTTTCGTTAAGTTTAACACTTACTTCCCATCTACCTATTGGATAAAACGTTGAATCACACTACGTGACCAAACATTTATTTGTCTCCTGCAGTTTTATATCTACCGCATCTACCGAAAAGATTACCGATACCCCTTCTACTGACACTCGATATCAAAAGAAGAAAACCCTTTACCTACATGACCATCTTAGAGCGGGTCTTCATTTTGTGGCTCCTGGTCCTTCGAGTAACCCTTACCGTTCGTCGAGCAAACAGCAACATTCATGGAAGACTTTTCCGATACAAAGTTAGTATCTGCATCCTCGCTATCATAATCACTTTTCTTTGAATTATTTTTCATGAAATTCGTTGATCTAATAATCTTTTTTCCTTTCCTCGAGCAAACTCTCCTGAGGTGTCCTTGTCGGCCGCACGCAAGGCGCATTGCAGTTTTAAACTTACCACTTTGTGTTATATGGTTTTTATAGCCACGACATTGACAAGGTGTATCTTTAACTCGCTGATCATGACAATTATGTCTCCGACAATCTCTTAAGCTAATCTCTTCCAAACTTAGAAGTGGGAGGTAGCTTCTTTGTTTAATGCCATTTCGAAAGCCTTTTCAAAGGATAGCAAGGCTCTTTTTCAAATAACCTGCCCATTATTTTGTTTGTACCCATTGCCATGATGATGATTGCCAGGATTCTATCCCTAACCATAGTTTTAAATTCTTGATCTTGAAAAAACAATGTTTCGCTAAACTTTGAACCCTACCCAACCAATCCGGAATCGATTCGTTATGAATTATAAAATCGATATCGCGCACTAAATCCAGCATCTGACTTCTTAAAATGTCTATTAACCTTTGAGATAAGATCCGAGTACTTTAAATCATCTGATTTTTTTGGTACACGGAAACTCAAAATTAATTTACATGCGGCTTCGTCACAAGTATTAAGAAATAGGGCTCGTCTAGTATCTTCATCCTCTATTGAATTTGTAGTAAAGTAGCTGCTTAGTCTTCCTTTAAGTATAGGCTAATCATTATCAAGTTTGAATTTCCGCAAATGTCCCACATAACTGGAAGCCATTGCACAACTATAATACATCACAGAAATAAAAATTAAGTACTTACCTTCAAGCTAACACGTCTCCAAACACCTCATCACCAAATATAATGTATTTGATCAAGTACTTGATAATTTTAACAAAACCTCCTTTAATTCATCAATACATTACATAATAAAAACCTTTTTTTTTTTAAATAATTAAACCGACTTCGAAACCTGGGAACCAGTAAAAATATGTGCACTGAAAAGTATGAAATAATTACCTTCTTATTTTTATGAATACACAGCAAAATTGAATAATGGTATAAAAAGCGGAAAAATGCAATAAGACGAATAATTTTATTTTTATTAGTACAAATACACACTAATTGTTATTAAAAATTCTGAAATTGAAATATTAAATACTATGTTCAATACAACACAATCTTTTCGGAGGCGGCGCAAATATAAAAGACATGTTACCGATACAATTCCATTAGTAGGCATTAAAATCAATAGATGAGAAGAGAAGATCCATTTTACGATTTTCACAATGTCTAGTGTTAAAAATATTAAATTTTGCGCCGCCTCCAAAAAGATTGTGTTGTATTGAACATAGTATTTAATATTTTAATTTCAGAATTTTTAATAACAATTAGTGTGTATTTGTACAAATAAAAATAAAATTATTCGTCTTATTGCATTTTTCCACTTTTTATACCATTATTCCATTTTGCTGCGGATTCATAAAAATAAGAAGGTAATTATTTCCTACTTTTCAGTTCACATATTTTTACTGGTTCCTAGGTTTCGAAGTGGGTTTAATTTTTTTTTTTATAAAATGTTTTTTATTTTATACTTTTTAGTCGGAGAAGATAACAAATGTTGAAAGCCGTAAGTTGGATAAAAAAAAAATTCGAAATATTTTTACGCTCCACCACTTCGTCTTTCCCGGGCCTTTTTATCATACATACCTGATTATATAAAAAGTCACCTTTTCAATTTTATGAGTACACACAGAAAAGTTGAAAAGCGGTGCCTGTATAATACAACTTTCAACTCCCTACCTTCTACGATTATAATTGGAATGTTTTTTTTAATAAGATCAATGTTGAGTCAATTATGTTCGTAATTCCTTTAGATGAATTTTTGACTAAATTTAATAGCGAAGTACTAAGAATAATATCCTTCGTAATAAAAAAATATTCAGAAAATAAATTTCTTCAATTCTAGTGGGGTAGCATTTATGATATTAAGCATTTTCATGGCTGCCAAATTTTTGCTGGGGGGACTTTCATCCAAAGAGGTTGTTTCTGGGAGATGTCAACTTTTATTTTGCAGTTTTTATTGATGGATGAACATCAGCAAACATTGAAATTTTAATTTCTTTGTTAAATAATGTAATGTCTGTATGGGGAAAGTGTCATAGGAAAATTTTCATTAACTGGGAAATACAACGCACAATATTTGTGTTAGTGATTTCGGTACCTGAGAGATGACTACCTCGAACGCGAAAAACCCCTAAGCACATGCAAGATCATTTTCACTGTCTGTTTCAATAAAATTCATTCATTTATTATTGGACTTAGGCTCTTAACAGCACACTTAGGCTCTCACGACCCGCAAACTCTGAACTTTCGGCAACCTTTAGAAAATCGAATATTTAAATTTCCATAGATTTAATAAACATCGATCGAAACCTCAAAATCAATGGAAATTGACTTAGGACCATCTGGCTATTTGATAACGCTTTATTCTACTAAGTTTCAGTTAATTCACAGCAAAGATTTACAACTCACAATTGAGGCAAGTGGAAAAGTGTAAAACATCGAAAAATGAACTGGATAATGAATTATGGAAATAATTCCTAATAAATGCCTATCTTAATGATTTTTATATCTGGACTCTCCTATCTAGACAATAGCAAAGCCTGTGTGCCACCAGCTAGCAACGTTATTATAACTTAAAAAAAAATTAGACAATTAGCCATCATAGATGAAATTGGTGATGGAACAAAGTAATATTGTAATTATTTAGCAGAACGTAAATTATTTCATAACTGGACATGTCCCTAATATTTTTTCGAGCCACATTTGAGCTTAGATACCAGATTTTCGTCTTCACAAAATAAATGATTTGGCACTGACATTCTTTCTAATTTATACGACTCAATAGTTGCAGAAAAAAAATTAGAAACCTCTAGTAGTAATCACGATACCATAACAGAAGTGTCACTCCATGAAGATTCGGCACAAGATTTCATGATTACATTGTATATTGATATGACCGAGTGATTCCGGAAGGAATTTGTTAAGGCCCCCAAATCAACTAAAAATAAGCTTTTCCAGGAATTATTTTATTCTTTTTTAACGTGCATAGCGAGTGAAAGTCGGAAATCAAAACCTAATTTAAATCAATAATGGCCTACGATTTTAAATTTAAACGAACGTCGGGGAACTTGAAGAAGTCTTAAATTCTGCTTTAAAACGGTTATTAATACTCAGTCTTTCTAGGAATTCCGCGAATTTTGTGGTCTTATGATTATGGTGTCCAATCGTCGACTAGATCTAAATTGAGAAGGTTTACTGTTATCGGTGAATATATATATCTATCTAACATATATACTAATATCGCTACAGAAAACGACAGCGATATTATATTTTGCGGATATTAAATGTCTTTATTGAAATCTGCTGTTGAAAAATTAGTTAAGGTTATGTATACGTTGGTTCCAACAAGCACTTAAAACACGTCGATAACTAATAGACTGCTAGTGTTCTTCCCCCACTCTTTTCATTCTAAATTTGATTGGTTGGTTTTCCCATATGATTCATCCAGCATTAAAACAATATTGAGATTTGTTAGTTACCAATGAGTTTAATAGCTTGTTGGAGCATACCTTGTGTCATATATGCCATATGTTTATCCAATTAGTAAAAATTTGTAGCGACAATTAAATATTTATTTTCATGTTTTTTCCCGATAACTTTTTAAATAAATTAAGAGCTCAGAAAAGGTTTTAATGGGACCACCTTGGGAAAATACTCTACAAGATGCAAAAGGTTTCGTTCCAATTGGTCCATCCATTTCGGAGTAATCGGTGGACATACATAGAAAAAAAAACAAAAAAAAAAAACAGGCACATACGTATCGAATTGAGTAACCTCCTCTTTCGTTCGAAGTCGGTTAAAAAAACTGACTCATAACTTCATTATATCTCGTTAATATATCATAGCAAAACAGATGATAGAATAATCATTAAATAAATACAAAAAATATTACACCCAAGAATATGCTAATAAATTGTGGTTCACCCCAATCTATCATCCACAGGCTAATCCGATGGAGCGTCCAAATCGAGTGATAAAGACTCTCCTAGCTTCCTTTGTGAAAGACAATTATGAACACTGGGATTAGGATCTACACAAGTTGGCTTTTGCTATGCAGACTGCGGTACATGAAGTAACCGAGTCTTCTTCCTACGAGTAAAGACAGTATACCGGTTGCCCAGCCTGTAATGTGTAACCGGCGAGTAACCTCCCGATTGTAAAAAAAAACTGCTAGTGGTTAGTTAGTAAAGTGTGTGATGTAACAGTATTAGTGTAACTAAAAACTTTTCACTAAAGTTTTTACTAAACTTAAAGACTGGTTTATTTATTTAATTTGTATTAACATTGTACAAATTGGTGACCATGTGTTTGGTGTTAGTTTGTGTGTTAAAATGGCTAACAAAGACGATGGTGAAGCATGTGCTCCGGTAAACTTAAAGACTGGTTTATTTATTTAATTTGTATTAATATTGTACAAATTGGTGACCACGTGTTTTGTGTTAGTTTGTATAATAAATTGCTAACAAAGACGATGGTGAAGCATGTGCTCCGGTACTAAAACATCTAAAATTGAAGTAGTGAGTATTGCACTACTCCCATTTTGGCATGAAAAGCCCGATATAAAGTTAGTGCAGGCCAAAGCACAATTCAAGTTATCAAGTATTAAAAAAGAAACTACCAAATTTAATTACTTAATAGCGCAACTAGACTTAAAAATCTGGTGCGTGCGCGCAACACACAACTTTCACTTACCAACTTACTTAGATTAGAAATTGACGTGTTTTGCTAATTATCATTTCCTAAAGTCACACATTTTTCTACATTCATATCTTATTTTTGTTAATAGTTAAAACCGTTTTTGAGTAAATAAAAAAAACACGTGAAAATGATACAAAATTTATTAAGTAAAGTACCCCCTCCGGTTAATCAATTTTGATGAAATTTTTACAGTCATATCTCGGGCATATAAATACATCAAATACCAAGTTTGATCAAAATCGTTAAAACCGTTTTTGAGTAAATAAAAAAAACACGTGAAAATGATACAAAATTTATTAAGTAAAGTACCCCCTCCGGTTAATCAATTTTGATGAAATTTTTACAGTCATATCTCGGGCATATAAATACATCAAATACCAAGTTTGATCAAAATCGTTAAAACCGTTTTTGAGTAAATAAAAAAAACACGTGAAAATGATACAAAATTTATTGAGTAAAGTCCCCCGTCCGGTTAATCAATATTGATGAAATTTTTACAGTCATATTTCGGGCATATAAATAGATCAAATACTCAGTATAATCAAAATCGTTAGAGCCGTTTTTGAGAAATTCGAAAAAAACGTAAGAAGTTATTAAGTAAAGTACCCCCTCCCTTTGAGCAATTTTGATGAAATTTTTGCTGTCACATCGCGGGCATATACCTACACTAAATACCCAATTTCAGGTTCCCACGGTTTATAGTTTTTGAGCTAGTCTCTTCACATACGCACACACACACACACACACACACACACACAGACACACACAGACCATTTCGCGGGACTTGGTTATTTAGACTCAGGGGTCCCAAAACGTGTATTTCCGTTGAAAACCGGAAGTCGAAAATTTTCACGATCGCAATACTTCCACTTACTATATATTTCATATATAGGTAAGTGAAAGTAAAAATATTTGGAAAATATTTGGGATCTAGTTGATTCGGAACATCCCGATAAATATTCGAGGGCAAAACAGAGGCTCTTGGTTATTTATCGGGAGTGAAGAAAATGAAATTAAAAAAATAATAGGCGAAGTGCAGCTTGGCGATTTAAAGCCCAGTCAATTACTCCTTAAATTAGGTCATTGGCTTGGTAAGATGTTTCTGATTGATTACAAACAATTTGTCTCGACAAATTATCGGATAATTTTAAGCCTATTTTGACCATCCCTGAAGGAGACCTGTAGAGAGTGGCGATAAAAGGGTTGAAATTAAATAGGCCATCTAAATCAGAATGGGCCAGCCCTCTTCATATAGCGAGCAAAAAGGATGGTACGTTTCGACCGAGTGGAAATTATCGTCGTTTGAATATTCGCACAATTCCAGATCGTTACCCCATTCCACGAATTGAGGATTTCAATCATATTCTTCTGGTACAAATATAAACTCTAAAATCGATTTTATAAAAACATACTATCAAAAATTGTCTATCGCCGTTAAATAAAGAATAAGGACTTGTTTATATTTCGCCCAATTCAATGCAACCTTTTTTTGTAATATTACATTTTACTTATGTTATAATCAGATGTACAGAGGTAGTTGACACAGTCCCTAATAATTAGCATATAAAATAAAAATTAATATTTAATTTTTTTTTATTTAGAAAATTTATGAGAAAAAAAGAAATCTATATACATAATATTCTATCATGATCAACTATACTGCCAAGTATATACAAAAAAAAAAGATTAACCCTTACTTACAATTTTATTAATCAACCAAAGAGGTTACACTTATATTTATGGAATAGTCATAGTTCTAACCAATCCAGGGTGCAATAGAAGTTCAGTTATCTACAGAACTAAAAAAAGTTTAGGTTGCCTTAACTGTTATGGGCCTAGACTGTTAAGGCAACCTAAACTTTTTTTAGTTCTGTAGATAACTGAACTTCTATTGCACCCTGGATTGGTTAGAACCAATCCAAAAAAAGTTTAGGTTGCCTTAACTGTTATGGGCCTAGACTTGTCGAGTTGTCTCTTGGCCGCCATAGAGAACAGTCGCAAATTGTGTGGGTCCTGAGTCTCCAACTATAAAAGTGTTGTAAAACTGAAATATAAACTGTTAATGGGTGTAGTGGTTGTAATTAGTGCTATTGTGGAGTGATAATTGGATTGGTATACTAATCTAACTCTTCAATAAAGCGTGAGGTGAGTTAAAAAAAATAAAAATTTATTCGGAAATTATTTATTTTTAATATTCTTACTGATTAATGCCTGTTGACAAGAAAAACTCAATTGAGAAGTTTTTCACGCCGAGGAGTAAAAGGCAAAGAAGTAAGTCTTCACCAGAATTTACTTATCAGGAAAAGGAGGTGAAAAGATCAAAGTTCAAAATGACCGATTCACAATACAAAATCGAAGGTAGCTCTGAAGGTTTTTTACAAGAAATTTTCGATCTATTGGATCGTAAGTTAAATGAAAAATTTGAAAATCTGGCCACCAAACTGGACCTAATTGAATTGGAAAAAAAAATTAAAGATTATGCCGAAGAAAATATAAAGCTTAAGCAGGAGATATTAATTGTTAGACGTGAAAATTCAGAAATGAAACAAAAAATTGAAAACATCGAAAATAGATTTCGTCAGAAAAATTTGATATTTAAAGGATTGCATATTGAAAATGATAAAGAAGCCCCGAATGCTATCAACGATTTATGCAGAAATGTTTTGGGATTAGATGAAGTTAAAATTAACGAAACATACTTTTTAGGATCCCCGAAATTAAAATACAGACCTTTGCTGGTAGAATTTCAAACAAAATATGATGTTAGAAATGTATTATATAATAGTAAAAAATTAAAAAACAGTGGAATCAACATATCCAGAGATCTTGCGCCGAGCACTAGAGTAAAACAGTCCAAGCTGCTATTAATAAGAAGGGAGATTAGGAAAAGTGGTAATAAAGACTTAAGAATTCAAGTAAGAGGTGACAAACTTTTATTGAATGGTAAAATCTTTACGTGGACCGAAGAAAAAGGTTTACTTCATTAAGGCAATGATGCACTGGACACACTCGAGGCACTGACTGGAGTGGGGTTATCTCAGCTGGTGACTAGGCTCCGTAGTGGGATAGGATTAACAGAAGACAACAAACAACTGCCACGACTTCATAAACATTTATGAGAAGAGTTCGCCTGCCAGGGTTTAAATAATACTAAAAGTACGTTTAATGAAAGTGAGGTAAAATTGTTGAGTTATAATATAGCCGGAATAAAAAATAAAATATGTAGGTTGGATTTTTTTAGTTTTATAAAGGAATATGATATTTTTTTTATGTTTGAGACGTTTGTAGTTGTTCGGGACCGAACCGCATAGTTAAATTACTTGATCAATTGGGTTTATTTTTAAGTTTACATTTTTTTTTGTAATGTTTCATTTAAATTTAACATGTAAAAGTTTTTTTATTTTTTAATTTATACAATTTATACATCATAGCTCTATTAACAAGAACAAATGTTATTCTTTTGAATGTGCGTCAGTGAACAATCAATCATATGTTTTTCTATTGTTTTTAATTAAAAAATCTCAGTTGAGTTGCGTTCAGTTCAGTGCTAACAGCCGGCCGGCACTTTCTCTCTTTCGCTCTAACGAGTACCAAACTTCAGTTGACTTCTCCACTCATTGAAGGCACAGAGGACTGGAAGATTGATTCTATATATCTATTCCATCTATTTGGAACATATCTATATGTATCTGGAAGAAATATTCTACCATCGCTACCTGCCCTAATGGGTTTGTACGAACATCATTAAAAACTTTTAATTAACAAAAAAAAGGTTAGATTTAGATCTAAGTTAGCTTAACGTTAATGTTAATTATAAATGAATTAGAAATATTAGTTTAGCCTATTATATTGAAATGATAAATTTTGTCACATGTTTATTTTTTTGTTGCTAAGGTAACTGTTTATGGAATTAATTTAATTTATACTTCTTATAATTATCATATTAAAATGTATCAGGCAACTTTTATCTATCTTTTATTTTGTATTGGCATTGATTATTAATATATTTTCTTGATTTATTTACAATTTATTTTAGAAACCTTATTTGTCAACCACCGCATTCCGGCAGAACTAACTTTACAGTTTCTTTAATTTTTAATTATTTCTTGTCAACTTTCCCTTTTCACGTCGATAACGTGAGACGTATTGGGGGTTGAAACATTGGTCCTCCGGGTCGGATCGCGGTGCATGACAAAAAAGGTTATTTATTGTAAGTTATTTATCATTTATTTCATGTATTTTTTCTCTTTCACTTATTAGGTAATAATTGTGTTATCTCATTAAATTTTAGTTCGCGTGGGCCCGAATATTCTGTTCATTCCCACTATTCTCTTGATCATAATATTCCCTTTTTTATTAACGTGATAATTTATTGAGTTTAACCTATCATTGAATTTTTATCTCTTCCTTTTCAACATGGCTACTGATATAGATACTGAAAAACATTTAAAGTATTTAAAGTCGAAGTTATCGATGCTTCAAATCCGTATCAAGGGAGTAACAGACCAAGGAAGGCGGGTTGCAGCCGATGCTTCACAAAAACCACTTTTTTACGCCATGTATGATGATTTAACTTCCCTTCGGCTACAAATGGAACAAACTCAGGAAGAAATTACACAAATTTATTTTCAAGAAGGTCGCGAAAAAGAATATCCCGATGAAAACGCGAAAACAAAAAGGGAAAATTCCGACCGTTACTATTACGAATGTAAAATTTTATACAAACGTCTAACTGAGGAAGATGCCGAAACATCACGGATTAAATCAGCAGACCAAACACTTAATGTAACAGCCTCATTAAATGATTCCAAAAATCCACGAGGGCGTTTGCCAAAACTTAAGCTCCCAATTTTCAATGGAAATCCTATTGATTGGCCTCACTACCGCGATACCTATGAAGTTCTGGTTCACAAGGATTCCGGTCTAGACAAAATTGAAAAATTTCATTATCTGAATTCGACTCTAAGTGGCGATGCTCTAAATCTTATTAAAAATCTCCCAATTCAGGAGCAGAACTATGACTTGGCCTGGGAAAGGCTTATTACTCGATACAATAATAAACGGATTTTAGCCTCTCTTTATGTTCAACGGTTATTAGCCTTCAAGCCAACTACTGGATTACCTTCGCTATCGTCCTTAAGGCATTTCTTGGATTGCATTGCGGATAATGTAACACCATTTCGGCAGCTACACCTGGAGGATGAAACTGGATTTATTCTATTCAGCTTAGCTATGCGTTGTTTAGATGCATCAACTAAAAAGGCCTTCGAACAAAAACATATTGATGTCGAGTTCCCTACTATTGACCAACTTACAAAGTTTGTAACTCAGCAATGTAAAGTTCTGGAATTATCTTCATCCCTATCTGAATTTCAAGCAACTACCAATCACAAGCCCAAAGGTTATTCCTTTATTGTTGCAAAGCAACCAAATTCTCAAGAGAATAGACAACTACCCACCTGTTTTTTATGCAAACAAAACCATTACTTATCTAGCTGTCCTCGCTTTAAGGCAATGACTGCGAGAGAGCGGTTTGAAATACTAAAAAATTACCCAGGTTGTCGCTATCATCTCACCTTAACTCATTCAACTCAAGAGTGTAAAAATAAAACATGTTGTAAATATTGTCAAAAATCACGTAAATAAAAGTTTTTTTATTTTTCAATTTATACAATTTATACAACATCATAGCTCTATTAACAAGAACAAATGTTATTCTTTTGAATGGGCGTCAGTGAACAATCAATCATATGTTTTTCTATTGTTTTTAATTAAAAAATCTCAGTTGAGTTGCGTTCAGTTCAGTGCTAACAGCCGGCCGGCACTTTCTCTCTTTCGCTCTAACGAGTACCAAACTTCAGTTGACTTCTCCACTCATTGAAGGCACAGAGGACTGGAAGATTGATTCTATATATCTATTCCATCTATTTGGAACATATCTATATGTATCTGGAAGAAATATTCTACCATCGCTACCTGCCCTAATGGGTTTGTACGAACATCATTAAAAACTTTTAATTAACAAAAAAAAGGTTAGATTTAGATCTAAGTTAGCTTAACGTTAATGTTAATTATAAATGAATTAGAAATATTAGTTTAGCCTATTATATTGAAATGATAAATTTTCTCACATGTTTATTTTTTTGTTGCTAAGGTAACTGTTTATGGAATTAATTTAATTTATACTTCTTATAATTATCATATTAAAATGTATCAGGCAACTTTTATCTATCTTTTATTTTGTATTGGCATTGATTATTAATATATTTTCTTGATTTATTTACAATTTATTTTAGAAACCTTATTTGTCAACCACCGCACTCCGGCAGAACTAACTTTACAGTTTCTTTAATTTTTAATTATTTCTTGTCAACTTTCCCTTTCCACGTCGATAACGTGAGACGTATTGGGGGTTGAAACAGTAGTAGAAAAGGATTTTACTAATTATAAACAATTTTTTAATGGATATGAACTTAGATGGGTCAGCGCTTCAAAACAGGCAAGACACGGTAGAGCTAAAGGTGGTGCTTTGTTTGGAATAAATTCCCGCTTATTAACAGAAGGATTTAGTTTTCATTTGGTGGATAATATTAATTTTATAATATATAGAAAAAATAATATTACTGTCTGTATACTTCCTGTTTATAATACATTAGATAATTGGAGAGAGGATTTTAGGAATATTAGAAATTTATTGGATAAATCCTCTTTTGAGAATATTGTCTTGATCGGGGACTGTAATGTAAGAATCGGTGAAAATCAAAATTTTCCAGATGAAATGTTTTATAATACATTTAAGGTCAGCTCGTCGAGAAAATCGAAAGATAGTGGAACTAATTCCAAAGGGTCATTTTTCCTCGAATTATGTTCGGATATGAATTTGATTATTTTAAATGGCAGGACGGAAGGGGGTAGAAATGGTGAAGTAACATATATCGGAGCGAATGGTAGTTCGGTAATAGATTTTTGCGCAGTTTCTTTTGAATTTATCAAATTTATTAATCATTTTACAATTAAATCTGAAATCTTTAGCGACCATATGCCGTTACAACTGTCGATGAACATAGAAGATTCGAGAAATGATGAAAGATTGCCGATATTACCAAAATTAAAATGGACTGCGAATGATGGTAGAAGTTTTAAAAGTAATGTAGCTAAAATTAACTTAAAAATTCCGGACGATCCCCAAGAAGCTGCGAATTATTTTGTAGAAATTATTAAGGATGCTTCCTTCCTAGGAAAATTAAATAAAGAGGATAAGCATAAATTCAAAGAAAAATGGTTTGATTTCCAATGATTGAAATTGAGACAGAAAACTTTCGCTCTTTTGAATTTGTATAGAAAGAGTAAATGTAATTTCATAAGAAAACTTTATATAATCAAAAATAAAGAATACAAATAGTTGTGTAAGTTTAAAAAACGTAAATTTTATTTAGGGTTAGCAGATAGGTTTAAGAATGTAAAGGATTCTAAGGGCTTTTGGGAATTAGTAAATGTGGTGAAAAAAAATAAATTTGTTACTAGTTCGGATATTGGAAGTGAGGAATGGTTTGAATATTTCAATACTTTGTTAAATCCATCCATTATAGCTCCAAAAATTTTATGTGATAATATAATAAAAATATCTGGACAGAACGTCAGCAGTGACGTTGTCGGAGCCTTTAACGTGGCGGATATCAGTGGTGTCTAAGTGAGATATACGAAAGCTGTCTCGTCTGTCTTGGTGTAGCTTTGCCTCGGGTTTGTGTGAAGGCGTAAACTAGAGGCTTGTGGTCTGTCAGGCAGGTGAACTGTTGGCCATCTAAAAGATAACTGAAATGTTTTATTGTACTGTATAATGCAAGCAGTTCCCTGTCGTACGCCGAATACTTGGTTTCCAGTGGTTGTAATTTACGTGAAAAAAAACCAAGCGGTCGTAGACCATTGACGTCTTGTTGGTGGATGACTCCTCCAATGGCGTGATCGGACGCGTCGGAACAAACAATTAAAGGCATGTTCGATTGTGGGTGAGCCAATGTAGCCGCGTTGGCTAATAGTTGTTTCGTTTTCTCGAAGGCTGCTACTAGTGTTGGAGTCCACTCTATAATAGCTGTCTGTTTCATATTGCTTATGGAATGTAAGGGGGCTTGGATTTTAGCTGCATGTGGCAACAGACGCCTATAAAAATTTACCATTCCTAAGAATCTCTTCAACTGTTTTACAATAGTCGGCCGTGGGAAGTTGATTATGGCCTCTACTTTGTCCTTACACGGTTTGATGCCTTCCACCGAAACGTTGTACCCGAGGAAGTCGATCGACTTTGTGGCAAAAACGCATTTGGAGAAATTTATGATAACTCCGTAGCTTTTTAAACGTTCTAGGACTCTCCGTAAGTCAGCGATGTGCTTTTCCATGTTATCAGACGCAACTAGAATGTCGTCAATATAGGCGTAGCAATTATCAGCAGAGGACAACACCTCGTTAATGAACCTTTGGAAGGTTTGAGCTGCATTGCGCAATCCGTAGGGCATAAAAGGAAACTCGTAATTCCCAAATGGAGTGCATACTGCAGTCTTCTTGATGTCGTCCGGGTGTACGGGTATTTGCTGATAAGCCCTTGTAAGATCGAGTTTAGTGTATATCTTTTTTCCGTGTAAAAAACTCGTGAAGTCTTGAATGTTCGGTATGCAGTACCTGTCAGAAACCGTGATCGCGTTTAGACGTCGATAATCACCACAAGGACGCCACTCACCATTCGCTTTGCGCACCAGGTGAATAGGACTCGACCACGGGCTGTTGGACGGTCTACATAACCCCATTTCTTCCATCGAACGAAAAACCGCCTTTGCTGCTTGCAACTTCTCAGGTGCCAAACGCCGAGGTCGAGCAAAAACTGGTTGACCTTCTGTTGTGATGATATGACGAGTGGAATGCCTGACCACGGGATGAACAGATGTGGGATGATAAAGTTCTTTATAATCATGTAAAAGTTTCCCAAGCGGTGAATTTGGGTCGACCGTACTGACTGATAAATGGTTGAGTACTAACTTGTCAAGATTGTGGGCAGTCGAGGACTTGAGTGTTCGTCTGTCAAGCAGGCGCTTTGAAGAGATATCCAACAGTAAGCCGAAGTGGCTTAAGAAATCTGATCCGATGATTGGTGTTTGGACATCAGCTATAGTGAAAGTATATGTGAAGTTACGGTTTAAGCCCAAATCTAATGTTAGGATCCGGTCTCCATACGCTGATATTTTCGAGTTGTTCGCAGCGTACAAATAGCGAGAAAATTCCTTTCTGTCAGAGAGTCTTGGAGGAATGAGGGAAATATCGGATCCAGTATCTAATAAGTAAGTTAATTTATTAATCTTATCAGTTATAAATAGGCGACATGAGTAATTATGGCAAGAACAGGTTGCCACACCTGCTTGCCAATTTAAACGTTTTTTGAAGATGTATAATTACAAGGAGAGCGACATTGCCTATCTTTGGGGCCATAAGTACTATGATACCAGCAGAGATCAGAGCCTTCACTGTCGTTGGAGGAAGATCGGTTCCTAAAAGCCGGTCTCCTGGAAGTAGATTTACTTCTGCTTCGTCCTCGAGTGTGAAGTTGATCGAATTTTTTCGAGAGTGTAGCTACCTCACGTCTTAGCTCGTCAATGTGGGACGGATTAACCCTACTAGTCGGCGATGCATCGTTTACTTGGGAGCTACATGTAGGCTGGGTCAATAGTGCTATTTTATCAGCCATTTCTCCTAACTTCTCCATTTCATCTGAGCTAACCTGCAATATGGCCTGGATTGCGATAGGTAAACGCTGAATCCACAATTGTTTAATAATATTATCGGATAGAGAGGTTCCTACTAATGACTTCATCTCTCGGAGGAATTCAGAAGGGCGCCTGTTACCTAATTCTAAACCTTTTAATAATTTGTTTATTTTCTGTTCCGAAGTCTCACCACAGCGTTTAATTATTGCCGTTTTCATTTGATCATAAGTAGGGGGTTCGGTTGCATGCAAAATATCGCTGACCGTGGACAGCACGGAGGAGTCAATAGCTGATAAGAGGTAATTGTATTTAGTACTGTCGCGGGTTATATTTGCTAACTCAAATTGAGCCTCGATTTGCTTAAACCATAAAACAGGGTCATTAGACCAAAATGGTGGTAATTTGACACTTACGTGAGCCACTTGCGAGTCTGGTTTGTCCAGGCAGTTGAGAACGAAGAAGTTTGAGTTGATTTTCCAATTCGGAAATTCTTTCTTCTGAAGACATTTTTAATCGGGGTCACCAGTATGGGGCTTAATGTTATGTGATTAAACACACTGTGTAACTAATAATTATTTATTTAACTTGACAAAATAATAACATATAACAACATTCAAATTCAAATCTTTTTATCACTTTTTGGTAACCGTCTATATCATAACCTTCCTTCTATCTATTTTTGCAGTGTTGCCCGTCTAGCGTTATATTGAGTATGTTGGAGAGGGGGCCCCCACAATCTAATGACACTATGGCTGAACTTATTTCAAAAATGTCTGCTCTGGAAGCCCAAATTTCTTCATTATCTCGCTCGAGGAGTCGAAGCTCAAGCGCATCACCAAGAAATAGCTCTAACAGTAAGAGAAGAAAAAACTTCAATCCTAGAGGTAACTATTGTTTTTATCATTTTAGATTCAGAAATAGGTGCCACCCAGAAAAATGTCAACCACCATGTGCTTGAAAAGAGTTGGAAAACTCCAACCAGCGGCAGAACTAGCGGCTGATTCTGTTGCTGGAAATCAAAATGTTAGCCGCAAATTCCGTCTATTTGCTAAAGATGCAACTACGGGTTTGCGTTTTCTAATAGATAGTGGTGCAGATGTTTCAATAATTCCGGCTAAAAATCAAGATAGAAATGCTACTAGCAATTTTAAATTATTTGCTGCCAATGGTACAGTTATTCCAACGTACGGCATTAAAACAGTAAATATTGACTTGGGACTCCGAAGGGAATTTAGATGGCCCTTTATTATTGCTGATGTAAAGAAAGGTATTTTAGGTGCTGACTTTCTTAGTCATTTTAATTTATTAATTGATCTAAAAAATCGCCTGCTGATTGACGGCGTGACTGGTGCAAAAATTCGAAGCAATATATCACCTTCGTTGATGGTATAAGGTGCAACAATAAAAATGCCGGGAGAATTCTTTGATGAACCCACTAACCCTGTGGAAGACCCTGGAATTTTCCTTTCAAGACTCAAAGAAACTTTCAAGAATCTGAAGCCTATTCCTGTGCAACACAATTCTACAAGAAAATTTTTTGTTCACAAGGATCTAACTAAATGTTCGCACGTTTTCGTTAGAGTAGATCGTATCAAAAAGCCGTTGGAACCATCATATGAAGGTCCGTTTACTGTCATTAGTCGAAACGATAAATTTTTTCAACTTGACATAAAAGGAAAAACAGTAACGATCTCCATTGATAGACTGAAACCAGCCTATTTGCTATCAACCGAGGAAACATGTTCCCAACGACTCAAAACAGACATAGCAGCAGAAAGGGACCAGGAACCATCGCACTCTATCACCCAAGAAGATGAAGGAAATCTGAAAAAGACCAGGCATGGGAGAACTGTTCGTTTCCCTACGCGGTTATTAGATAACTAAAATAATTGTATGTAAATATAGAACATTATATTTTTCATAATAAGTTTAAATAATATATCATTAATGTAAAAATTTTCTTTTTATCATGCTTAGCGCACTGGAGGAGGAGTGATGTAGGGATTCTCCCCACAATAGAAATTATTAATCAAATTATTTTTTATAACATTATCATTTAACCTTCCACCTGTTATAATTTAACTGTGTACTATATAATATTATTTTGTTTAATTGATTTAATTTATGTAAAAATTTCCTTAGTTTATTTTCTTATTTATTTACAGCTTATTTCTTTTTCTTTAAATGTAAATATCATTTGGATGTATATATATTTTTTTGTGTAATTTTACTTTTAGACCAGATGATGTTAATATAGTGTGAAGACTGATGATTTCAATTTTTGATGTTCTAAAAATAATAAATGTTTAATTAATAACTCTTGAGTCTTTATACCCGAAGAAACTCTACACACTAAAGGACAAAATACTTAGGGCTATACAAAGCATAACTTTAACTATTGCTAATGCTTTTATCTATTTAATAATTATTTGTCTTCGTTATCTCCCTAGAGGGAGGGACCTTATCGAATACTCTTTGGACATCTTATGCCTTAAATTACTTACGTGTTAAAGGACCTTAGTTTAAAGTTATATGATATTAATGAATACCATAATACATAAAAATACAATAATAATTTATAAAGTTTTTACGCTCCCAAATCCGAATAACCAACCAATTTATAAAAGGCTACAGTAATACAATTATATATCATTTCTAATTTATTTATATTCAAATATAATTATTGTAAAGGTTTAATTATTTCATATAATAATCAATATTGTATGTAATAAACATAATATTCTATATATGACTTCCTAATTACATGTGAGTCACCAGTGGGTAACCCTCCTCTCGATTTAAAAATTGATGATTTCCATTTTTAAATTCATGTCAAAGAAGAAGAAAATGTAATAAGTTATAACTATAGGCAAATACGATCTGTTCAGCCAAGTTAGATTTTAATAATAAAAACCTTCCGTTTCCCTGATGAAGAAAGTACGGCCGGTGCTCAATACTCCTAGTTTCGTTTATTAATGTAATAAACAGGTATAAATAATAAAAGAATAACATAAAAGATATTTTACAAAGTTTACATTTGAAATTTAGAAGATATTAGCATAATTAACAAAAAGAAAAAAATAATAATAATGTAAGGAAATAAAGAAAATTCTCTGTTATTTTAGAGCTTAAACAATTTTTTTTATCTAATCTTTTTGAATTGTCCCTTTGCTTTTCTGACAGCTCTCTTAGGGTAAAAATATGGTCAATATAGGATCTTCCTGCTCTGAATCCACATTGCTCCTCAGCTTGAACATACTGTTTCTCCAGTGCTTTTATTATTCTTCCAAGCAGTTTCATGAATGGACTTGTCACGCAGATGCCCCTATAACTTTCACATTTTTTCCTATCACCTTTTTCAAAATATTGGGGTCAAGTATTCTTTCTTCATTTCTTGGGGTATCTTTTCACCTTTTAGGATTTTATTTATTTATGAGCCTTCTGTTCACCTCGACTCCACCATATTTCAGCAGCTCTGCGCATACTCCGCCCAGACCAGGGGCTTTCCCATACTTCATTCTTTTCAACTCCTCATTGATTTCTTTCTCGGTGACAGATAAGGATGTACCTTTGTACACTTCTGCTTCTTGCTCTGAAAATTCTTTTCTGTTTTCGTTAGGTAAGATTATAGATCAAGGAGGGGGGGTGGGTATTCCCCGAACGCACCAGGAACCAAAACCGTCGCCGACTCATCGCCCTCCCCCTCAAGTTGGCTCTCGCACAAGCAAATTTTCATTAACTAATTTCTATGGTTTTTTTTTCCTAGCTAATTACCTCTCGACGTGGTGAATATTTAAAAAGTATTAATTATGTGGTGTAGCTGTGGAGGAGGGGGGTGGGGATTCGCCCACTTCCCCGACTACCGCTACCAACCTTGTCAATGCAATCTCTTGTTAGTTCTCGAAAAAAACTAAAATTTTAAAAAAACCGTAATTATTACAGCCTTTTTTTTTGTGACTAGTTACATCTTGCATAGGTAATTAGTCAAAAATCTTCATTAGGTTAGACTATAGATTAGGGAGGGAGGGCGGGTTTTCCCCGACCCACCAGGAACCACAACCTTCACCGACTCGTCGCCCTCGCGCTCAAGTTGGTTCTCGCACACGAAAATTTTCATTGACTAGTTACCATGGGTTTTTTCTTCCTAGCTAATTACCTTTCGCCGAGGTAAATATTCAAGAAGTACTTATTATGTGGTGTAGCACTAGGGGAGGGTGGGTGTGGCTTCCCCCACTTCCCCGACTCCCTACCAACCTTGTCAATGCGATCTCTTGTTAGTTCTCGTGAACTAAAATTATAGATGCCGTAATTAATACTGCTTTTTTTTCGTGACTAGTTCCCTCTCGCATAGGTAATTAGTCCAAAAATCTTTATTGGGTAAGACTATAGATTAGGGAGAGGGGGCGAGTTTTCCCCGACCCCGCCGGAACCACCACTATCACTGACTCGACGCAGTTGCGCTCAAGTTGGCTCTCGCACACGTAAATGTACATTAACTAATTTCTATGCGTTTTTTTTTCCCTAGCTAATTACCTCTCGCAGAGGTAAATATTCAAAAAGTCCTTATTACGTGGTGTATCTGTGGGGGAGAAGGGGTGGTTCTTCGCCCCACTTTCCCGACTACCGCTACCAACCTTGTCAATGCGATATCTTGTTATTTCTTGCGACGAAAAATTTTACAAACCGTAGTTAATACGGCTTTTTTTTCGTGACTAGTTACCTCTCGCATAGGTAATTAGTCCAAAAATCTATATCAGGTCACACTATAGATAAAGGTGAGGGGAGCCCACCAAGAAGAAGAACCACCACCGACGCCGACTCGTCGCTCTCGCGCTCATGTTAGCTCTCGCACACGTAAATTTTCATTAACTAATTACCTTGTTTTTTTAATTCTAGCTAAATACCTCTCGCAAACGTAAATATTAAAAAAGTCCTTAATATGTCGAGTAGGGGTGGGGTAGAGGGGGGTGCTAGGCCCTACATCCCTGACTATCGCGTCCAACTTTGTTAATGCGATCACTTGTTAGTTCTCGCAAACTAAAATTTTAAAAACCGTAATTAATACTGCTTTTTTTTCGTGACTAGTTACCTCTCGCATAGGTAATTTGGCCAAAAATCTTTATTAGATAAGACTATAGATTAGGAAGGGGGGCGGGTTTTTCCCGACCCCACCAGGAACCAACACCTTCACTGACTCGTTGCCCTCGTGCTCATGTTGGCTCTTGCCCACGTAAATTTTCATTAACGAATTACAATGGGTTTTTTTCTATCTAATTACCTATGCGAGAGCAAACTAGTCACGAAAAAAAAATCGTATTAATTACGGTGTTTAAAATTTTAGTTCGCGAGAACTAACAAGAGATCGCATTGACAAGGTTGGTAGCGGTAACTGGGGTAGTGGGGCGATGCCCCCCCTTTACCACTGCTACTCCACATATAAGGACTTTTTGAATATTTACCTCTGCGAGAGGTAATTAGATAGAAAAAAAACCCATTGTAATTCGTTAATAAAAATTTACGTGTGCAAGAGCCAACATGAGCACGAGGGCAACAAGTCAGTGAATGTGTTGGTTCCTGGTGGGGTCGGGAAAAACCCGCCCCCCTTCCTAATCTATAGTCTTATCTAATAAAGATTTTTGGACTAATTACCTATGCGAGAGGTAAGTAGTCACGAAAAAAAGCCGTATTAATTACGGTTTTAAAATTTTACTTCGCGAGAACTAACAAGAGAAAGCATTGACAAAGTTAGTAGCGGTAGTTGGGCAAGTGGGGCGATGCACCACCCCCTTCCCCCACCGTTACACCACGTAATAAGGACTTTTTGAATATTTACCTCTGCGAGAGGTAATTAGCCAGGAAAAAAAACCCATAGTAATTAGTTAATGAAAATTTACATGTGCGTGAGCTAATATGAGCGCGAGGGCAAAGAGTCGGCGTTAGTAGTGGTTCCTGTTAGGTCGGGGAAAACTCGCCCTCTCTCCCTAATCTATAGTCGTACCCAATAAAGATTTTTAGACTAATTACCTATTCGAGAGGTAACTAGCCACGAAAAAAAAACCGTATTAATTTTGGTTTTTAAAATTTTAGTTGGCGAGAACTAGCAAGAGATCGCATTGACAAGGTTTGTAGCGGTTACTGGGTTAGTGGGGCGAAGAATCACCCCTCCTCCCCTACAGCTACACCACGTAATAAGGACTTTTTGAATATTTACATCTGCGAGAGGTAATTAGCTAGGGAAAAAAACGCATAGAAATTAGTTAATGTACATTTACGTGTGCGAGAGCCAACTTGAGCGCAACTGGGACGAGTCAGTGATAGTGGTGGTTCTGGCGAGGTCGGGGAAAACTCGCCCCCTCTCCCTAATCTATAGTCTTACCTAATGAAGATTTTTGACTAATTACCTATGCGAGATATAACTAGTCACAAAAAAAAGGCCGTATTAATTACGGTTTTTAAAACTTTTGTTCGCGTGAACTAAAAAGGGATCGCATTGACAAGGTTGGTAGCGGTAGTTGGGAAAGTGGGGCGAAGCCACACCCACCCTCCCCTACCGCTACACAACATAATAAGTATTTCTTGAATATTTACCTCGGCGAAAGGTAATTATCTAGAAAGAAAAAACCCATGGTAACTAGTTAATGAAAATTTGCGTGTGCGAGAGCCAACATGAGCGCGAGGGCGACGAGTCGGCGATTGTGGTGGTTCCTAGTAAGGTCGTGGAAACCTCCCCCCAACCCCTCCCCCACCGCTACACCACATATAAGGACTTTTTGAATATTTACCTATGCAAAAGGTAATTAGCTAGGAAAAAAAAAACGCATAGAAATTAGTTAATGTACATTTACGTGTGCGAGAGCCAACTTGAATGCAAGGGCGACGAGTCAGTGATGGTGGTGGTTCCTGCTGGGGTCGGGGAATACCCACCCCCCTCCTTTATCTATAGTCTTACCTAATAAAGATTATTGGACTAATTACCTATGGGAGAGGGAACTAGTCACGAAAAAAAAGCCGTATTAATTACGGCATCTATAATTTTAGTTCGCGAGAACTAACAAGAGATCGTATTGACAAGGCTGGTAGCGGTAGTCGGGGAAGTGAGGCGAAGCCACACCCACCCTCCCCTACCGCTACACAACATAATAAGTATTTCTTGAATATTTACCTCGGCGAAAGGTAATTAGCTAGGAAGAAAAAACCCATGGTAACTAGTCAATAAAAATTTGCGTGTGCGAGAGCGATTTTGAGGGGGAGGGCGATGAGTCGGCGACAGTGTTGGTTCCTGGTGGGGTCCGGAAAAACCCGCCCCCCCCCTCCCATATCTATAGTCTTACCTAATAAAGATTTTTAGACTAATTACCTAGGCGAGAGGTAACTTGTCACAAAAAAAAAGCAGTATTAATTACGGTTTTTAAAATTTTAGTTTGCGAGAACTAACAAGTGATCACATTAACAAAGTTGGAGGCGATAGTCAGGGATGTAGGTCAAAGCACCCCCCTCTACCCCACCCCTTCACGAGATATAAGGATTTTTTTAATATTTACGTTTGCGAGAGGTAATTAGCTAGAATTAAAAAAAACAAGGTAATTAGTTAATGAAAATTTACGTGTGCGAGAGCCAACATGAGCGCGAGGGCGACGAGTCGGCGTCGGTGGTGGTTCTTCTTCTTGGTGGGCTCCCCCCACCTTTATCTATAGTGTGACCTGATATAGATTTTTGGACTAATTACCTATGCGAGAGGTAACTAGTCACGAAAAAAAAGCCGTATTAACTACGGTTTGTAAAATTTTTCGTCGCAAGAAATAACAAGAGATCGCATTGACAAGGTGTTAGCGGTAGTCGGGAAAGTGGGGCGAAGAACCACCCCTCCTCCCCCACAGCTACACCACGTAATAAGGACTTTTTGAATATTTACCTCTGCGAGAGGTAATTAGCTAGGGAAAAAAACGCATAGAAATTAGTTAATGTACATTTACGTGTGCGAGAGCCAACTTGAGCGCAACTGCGACGAGTCAGTGATAGTGGTGGTTCTGGCGAGGTCGGGGAAAACTCGCCCCCTCTCCCTAATCTATAGTCTTACCTAATGAAGATTTTTGACTAATTACCTATGCGAGATATAACTAGTCACAAAAAAAAGGCCGTATTAATTACGGCATCTATAATTTACTTCACGAGAACTAACAAGAGATCGCATTGACAAGGTTGGTAGGGAGTCGGGGAAGTGGGGGAAGCCACACCCACCCTCCCCTAGTGCTACACCACATAATAAGTACTTCTTGAATATTTACCTCGGCGAAAGGTAATTAGCTAGGAAGAAAAAACCCATGGTAACTAGTCAATGAAAATTTTCGTGTGCGAGAACCAACTTGAGCGCGAGGGCGACGAGTCGGTGAAGGTTGTGGTTCCTGGTGGGTCGGGGAAAACCCGCCCTCCCTCCCTAATCTATAGTCTAACCTAATGAAGATTTTTGACTAATTACCTATGTAAGATGTAACTAGTCACAAAAAAAAGGCTGTAATAATTACGGTTTTTAAAATTTTAGTTTGCGAGAACTAACAAGAGATTGCATTGATAAGGTTGGTAGCGGTAGTCGGGGACGTGGGGCGAATCCCCACCCCCCTCCTCCACAGCTACACCACATAATTAATACTTTTTAAATATTCACCACGTCGAGAGGTAATTAGCTAGGAAAAAAAACCCATAGAAATTAGTTTATGAAAATTTGCTTGTGCGAGAGCCAACTTGAGGGGGAGGGCGATGAGTCGGCGACGGTGTTGGTTCCTGGTGGGTTCGGGGAATACCCACCCCCCCTCCTTGATCTATAATCTTACCTAACGAAAACAGAAAAGAATTTTCAGAGCCAGAAGCAGAAGTGTACAAAGGTACATCCTTATCTGTCACCGAGAAAGAAATCAATGAGGAGTTAAAAAGAATGAAGTATGGGAAAGCCCCTGGTCTGGGCGGAGTATGCGCAGAGCTGCTGAAATATGGTGGAGTCGAGGTGAACAGAAGGCTCATAAATAAATAAAATCCTAAAAGGTGAAAAGATACCCCAAGAAATGAAGAAAGAATACTTGACCCCAATATTTTGAAAAAGGTGATAGGAAAAAATGTGAAAGTTATAGGGGCATCTGCGTGACAAGTCCATTCATGAAACTGCTTGGAAGAATAATAAAAGCACTGGAGAAACAGTATGTTCAAGCTGAGGAGCAATGTGGATTCAGAGCAGGAAGATCCTATATTGACCATATTTTTACCCTAAGAGAGCTGTCAGAAAAGCAAAGCGACAATTCAAAAAGATTAGATAAAAAAAATTGTTTAAGCTCTAAAATATCAGAGAATTTTCTTTATTTCCTTACATCATTATTATTTTTTTCTTTTTGTTAATTATGCTAATATCTTCTGAATTTCAAATGTAAACTTTGTAAAATATCTTTTATGTTATTCTTTTATTATTTATACCTGTTTATTACATTAATAAACGAAACTAGGAGTATTGAGCACCTGCCGTACTTTCTTCGTCAGGGAAACGGAAGGTTTTTATTATTAAAATCTAACTTGGCTGAACAGATCGTATTTGCCTATAGTTATAACTTATTACATTTTCTTATTCTTTGACATGAATTTAAAAATGGAAATCATCAATTTTTAAATCGAGAGGAGGGTTACCCACTGGTGACCCACATGTAATTAGGAAGTCATATATAGAATATTATGTTTATTACATACAATATTGATTATTATATGAAATAATTAAACCTTTACAATAATTATATTTGAATATAAATAAATTAGAAATGATATATAATTGTATTACTGTAGCCTTTTATAAATTGGTTGGTTATTCGGATTTGGGAGCGTAAAAACTTTATAAATTATTATTGTATTTTTTATGTATTATGGTATTCATTAATATCATATAACTTTAAACTAAGGTCCTTTAACACGTAAGTAATTTAAGGCATAAGATGTCCAAAGAGTATTCGATAAGGTCCCTCCCTCTAGGTAGATAACGAAGACAAATAATTATTAAATAGATAAAAGCATTAGCAATGGTTAAAGTTATGCTTTGTATAGCCCTAAGTATTTTGTCCTTTAGTGTACTTTGGCAAATAATTGTAAATCCCCCACCATTGAGCAGAGGTTACTTGTGAGATGGAACCGATTGCTCTACTACTTGGTTTCAAGCTCTTTACCTGCTCTCATCAAGCGTACCTCGCACCATCCTACGCAGGCTTGTACTTAGTTGTAATTTGATATTGCATGTTAATTTTTTTATATAATATATATGTGTATGTACGAGGGGTGATCAAAAAGTTCCAGGACTGTTGAGATTGCGCGGCAATGGAGTGTCATAGAGCAGTGCGGTTGGCAGCATTGTTTAGCGTGACTCTTCCTGAGCTCAGCTGTTTATTCAGTTTGTTGATAACCTTCTTCATTGCAAAGTTACTGCTGTTTTCGTAAAAAAAAGTTTTTTGTGTTCGGCGATTTTGTGAAATGAATGTAATGGAAGAGCAACGCGTTTGCGTAAAGTTTTGTGCGAAGTTGGGTAAAATGTTTACTGAAACTTTTCAAATGTTGCAAGTGGCTTTCGGTGATGAATGTCTGAGTCGGTCAAGGTGTCATGAGTGGTACAAAAGGTTCAAGGAAGGCCGGACATCGTGTGAAGATGATTCTCGTTCAGGGCGCCCATCAACTTCGACTGACGACGATCATGTTGCAAGATTGAACAGTCTCGTGCGTTCTAATCGTCGACTATCGTTATCTTCAAACCCTGAGAAATTTGCGCGAGGCAATAAGGAGGAAGAGACCAGAGTTGTGGCGGAGCGGTGAGTGGGTGCTGCATCATGACAATGCGCCTGTTCATTCCGCACTGCTCATTCGCGACTACTGCCCCAAAAATGGAATGACGGTCATTCCCCAGCCTCCATATTCACCTGACCTTGCCCCTGCAGACTTTTTCTTGTTTCCAAAACTTAAGAGACCCATGAAGGGAAAGAGATTTGAGTCCGTAGATGACATTAAAAAAATGGACATCTTTTTTGGACATCCATCTTAATATCTCTTAATTTTAGAAAGTCGTACAGTTTGTCTGTTACGTTTTCTTGCAGAATACTGTATAAGTCCTTTGGTATATCTAAGAGTGCTCTGTATTCTTCGTAGGCCCTGCATTCCATCAAAATAGGACGTTCTTCACTGCCAGCAGACATCCACAAGCCTGACGGTAGTGTCTTCACGTGCCATTAGGTGTCCATATGTCAAGCGCGTATGCCCTATTCAAAGACGCGTTAAGACTACTTCCTTTCTGCGCAAATTCCTGTTAGAGGATTTCCATGGGATCACTTCTCTTTTAATTTCGTTTAATTTATTTTCAGCTAAATGTAAAACTGTTTCCCCAACTTTGTTTCATTATTTGCTTGATGAGGGATAAAAAGTCCGCTGCTTGATAAGGATTGCCATCAGCAGTAAAGTTGCTACAAGTAGCAGATAACGAAAAAAGATGCTGCCTATCATTGCATATTTTCGAGGCTCCTACTTCTATAAAACTCTTAGAGCCGTCGGTGTAAATGTAGTTTTTCTTTAGGTTTATGAAATTCGTTTTTGTAAATTAGTGATGCTGTGTTGTTTTTAAGTAGCCTTGTGAGAGAAAGGATGAATTTTGGGGTAGGTAGTCCCCAGGGATGTATAGGAGATGTTACAGTCTCATGGAATGTGGATATCAAGGTCGAGGTGAAATAAGGATGCTGCAACACGGACTGGAAAGGATGTTTTCTTCTTTAAGGAAATTTGTTGTCGGGATAGGAACTGTCTATTGGAGAATAGATAATTCAAAGGATGATTGTAGGGAGAGAGGATTTTAACGAAGTATTTGAGATCGAGTTCTTAGATCAAGGTACGCCAGCTTCAACACAAAGACTACTAGAAGGGCTAGAACGAAAAGCACCGGTTGCTAATCTAAGACCCGTATTCTATACAGATTCTCCTAGAAGAATGCTCCTTAGCACTTGAGTAGAATCTGAGTTATTGAACAGCAGCCGTAATCCAATTTAGGTCGTATAAGAGTTTTTTATAACGTTGACATACTGCACCGATCAGCACCCCAACTTGTATTAGATATACTATTTTTAATAGGTTTGAGGAGCGGAGGCTATCTACTTTTAATAGTTTTATATGAGGAGATCAACTGAGAGTTCTATCAAAAGTTACACCTAGGTATTTGATTGTGTTTGAGCAAGAGATTAGTTGACCGGCTAATCATGTCTTTTACTGAACAGGACTGCAACTGTCTAAACTGTTGAAATGCCGTTGGTACTAATCCAATGATTGACCTTATTCAAACTGCTTTGAATATCTTCCTGCAGCTGTGTTAATTGTCTCCCTTCCGAATAAATTACTAAATCGTCAGCATATAACATAGCTTTTACCGACAGTTTAACTTCGTTCAAGACTTGATTAAAACCAAAACAACAAAGTGCCGCACTTAAAACGCAGCCTTGTGGTACGCCATTCTCTAATTCGAATTCTTCAGAAAAGCTATTTCCAATTCTAACCCTGAATCGACTGTTTGTTAAAAAATTTTTAATGAATAAGATCATGTGACCATTAATTCCATGTTAATCAGATTGTCAATTATTAGCCTTCTCCATGTCCTATCAAAAGCATTTTCTTTGTCAAGAAAAATCGCTAATAATTTACTTTTGTTTTCAAAGGCTTCTAATACATCCGACTCTAAACGCACCAGATTATCGTTAGTACTCCTACCCTTCCTAAACCCACTTTGCCATAATTGTAATAAATTTTTGGATTCAACATACCAAGACAGACGGTTGTTTATCAATTTTTCCATCAGTTTACTAATGGAGGAGGTGAGTGAGACCGGTCTATAACTCCTTAAGTTACTGGGACATTTTCTTTTTTCAGTATAGGAATGGTAATGGCAGATCTCCAATTGTTTGGAAAGCTTCCGGACAAAATAATTTATTTAATATCGCTAAAATTATTGATTTATTAGGCGAACATAAAATTTTGACATAAAAATAAATAATAAATAAATAACATAAAAATCTCTTGTGAACAATCTCTTTTAGAATTCAAAGCAGTAAGAAACTCTGTCATGGAGAAGGGTAGATTCAGAGGATGTTAGAAATAACTGGCGGTACTGATTCTACTAGATTTTTTATATTGAGGGAGTAAGGTGAAATGTATGCTGTTGATGAAGTGGTATAAAAATGTTTAGCCACGGCGTTTGCTCATGCTATAGGATCTATATCATAATGGTCTTGGTTTTTTATATATTTTATTTTGGGAGAAAGGCCATAGCCCTTAATCTTCCTAACCGTTTCCCAGAAAATGACAGGTGGTTTGTTAGAGCAAACGTTAGTAAGAAAATTTTTCAAGATAGTTGTTTCCTCGCAGAATTGTGTATTTCTAGCTTTTCGGAAGATGGTCGTTGCAGAAATTTTCTCAAAGCTTTCTTTCCTGCTTTTATAGCTTTTTCACATCCCTCTGTCCACCATGGAACAGGTACACGACTGTTATTTTTTCGGTTGGAAAAGGAGGTGCTTGGAATCGTTTCTTGAGCCGCGCTTAGTAACCTACTATTTAAATCCGCGATAAGGTGATCAGCATCACTTTTGGACATATCAATATCGTAAAGATTTACTATCTCTTGGTACCGCGACCAATCCGCTTTTTTAGTGTTCCATTTGTTATGTCCCCGGACAGTTAAGCATTATTCGGATGCTTTAAAAATTATAGGGAAGTGGTCGCTGCCATGCGTATCATCTAAAACGAACCAGTGAGTTGTCGGCTGTACCTGGGGGCTGGTAATGGTGAGGTCTATTGTTGAAAGTTTTCCGGATGTGGTGCACATATGGGTTTGAGAGACATGGTTATTTATAAAGCTAAAGTTACATGTATCAAGAAATGTTTCTACTAATTTACCCCGTTCATCCAGGTGGTCACTACCCCATAGAAGATTATGAGCGTTAAAAATCCCCGGCTAAGATTACAGGGGATGGTAGTGAATCACCCAATTCTTTTAACTCCCGTACTGTAAAATTACTGACGGGTGGGAGATAGACAGAACATAATGAAAAGGGATTAGTTTGTGATAATATTCTTATTGATATTGCTTGCAAATTAGAAGTGTAATCATTTTCAACAAAAGGGATATCATTCCTAATTAAAAAACAAACCTCTCCGCAAGCTATTCGCCCAGCTGTATTGTACTTTCTCCTAATAGCATAACCCCGAAATTCGTTATTTGTATCATCTTTTAGGTTGGTTTCCTGTAGGCAAGCAATAGAACAATCGTGAAAATTGAGCAAATATTTAAGTTCATTTCATCGATGGTGAAAGCCTTTTAAGTTCCACTGGAGTATGTTCATTTGATTGAGAATACCTTAGCTATACCCTTGCTAGTGATATAAGCACTAAAGAAGTAAGAAGGGATAAAGAGAAATTAAATGACGAACTTTGCTTGAAAAGGCATAAAGAAAAGTTGTTGATATAACATAATTAGTAGTGAGGGCCGGGGATAGCCGAGCGTGTTGGAGCGCGGCCCGCTTTAACACGCTCGAGCCGAACGGTGGCGGTTCGAATCCGCCCTGGGATGGTTGACTTTTATTTCGTGAAGGCCCGGAATAAAATCTCGACCTACCCACCATGGTTAGGATAGGTTGGTTACACCTGTAGAGTAACCCCCCGTATGCCACACATGGCCAGGAAGGGGTATCGAAAAAAAAAAAATAATTAGTAGTGAAAAGAATAAAAAGTAAAAGATAGATAGGCAAGAATAAACATGTATCATTGGTGTAATAAAGCTCCTTTGGTCATGGGAAAAAAACAACCTTTGGTCAATTATAGAATTTGTTGATGCTGGCATATTTCTTTTTAGATTTGTATCCGAATTCGGAATTTTTGACAAAGAGTGTTGTTCAATGTTGCTTTTATAAGAGACAGTTTGTTCATTAACGCTAACAACTTATTTATTTACAGAAAAATTCTACATCTCAGGCAAATTAACGACTATCTTTTCAGATCCTAATTTGTTCGTCTTCGGGTTGTTGTTCATTAAGTGAGATTCTAGGAAGGCTATTTTTTTTTATCGCATATCAACAGTGCTAGTAAATTTACCTATCTAGTCTAGTAGGGCCTCAGTGATTTGAGGATTGGGGGGAGCGGTCGGCGGAGCTCTTACTACTTCGGCAGCTAACGGCGATCGCTCGTTGTTAGTCGGTTCCTGTCTACTGATAATTAGTTCTGCTTGTCTGTAAGAAATTTTTTCTTGCGCTCTGAGATTTTCTGAGATTCTCTTTCATATACCGGACACCTAGTATAAAACGCTGGATGATGCCCTAGGCAATTAATAAATTCAGGGGAATTTTGGCAATGATGATGAGTTGCGTGTGTTTTCACCGCACTTTCCACGGTTAATAATGCTGCAATTTTTCTTCGTGTGTCTGTATTTTTAACAGTTAAAGCAAAGATTCTAAGTGGTTCTATCTAAGTGGTTTAGATTCATAGGGTCTTACTCTAATAGACATAATGTCTAATAAAATTCTTTCTGGGAGTTCACTTTTTTCAAATGTTAGAATTAATAAAGGTGTCGCTCTGTTTTCTTTATTTAGTTTTTAAAAATCCTTTTTACATTCATGACACCATACTGCTCGAGTTCAGAAAATTCTCAGAGCAGTTTAGTAGTTCAGGTACATAGGCTACACGGGAGAAGTTAACCGATTTATGCAATTAAAATGTAACTGGAATTCCTTGAGATGATTTTACGTTACTTAAATTTAAAAAGTCATTTTTATTATTCACAGTAAATAAAATGGATCCATTTTTCAAAAAATTTATGTTTATTTGTGAACAATAACTTTTAATAAATCGGCAGAATCTAAAAGGGCTGAAATCTTTAAACGATTTATTTAAGGAATTTGTTCCTAGGCTCATAATGAGATACTTATTTGACCATTTTCCTTTAGTTTTGAAAAAAAGACTCCTGAAGGTCAGGAGATTTAGGGTCTAATTCGCAAATGTTTCATATAAAATTAATCTAATCTTACTTTCTAAGCTTAAACCTAATTATTTCCTTATAATCTATTTGACTTATCTACTTGACTGATATTAAATTGATTCTATTTTTACTAACCAATAATTAACTACAAGAAAAAAACTTAGGACTACGACTTGAATGTAGAGAGCACAACAGGAGCAAATATTCACTTCGGCTTCTAAACACCATATAAAAGTAATATTTTATATGGTATTCAAAACTTATAGATTAAACAAAAATAATATTTTTTTTTTATTTCGGCCTTTTACAACCTTCGGTCATATGCCGAGACCCAAAACATATTGTTTCCAATATTCTCTATCTTCCCAATCTCCCTCTGCCAAGCCTCTTGCTGCCATCACCTCTTCAACTCCTTGCAGCCATGTTTTCCTTGGGCGGCCTCTTTTCCTTCTCTCTTCCGTTACAAAATCAACATCATTTTTGGCCATCTCTCGGGCCCCATTCTTCTTACATGACCATACCACTGTAGCTGCTTGGTCCCAATTTTGTGGATTATCGTTTCCGCTTTAACGATATCTCTTATAGCCGACTAATAATAATAAAATAAAAAATAAGTAAATAATCATCAAAATATTGAGAAAAACAAAATAAAATTATAAACAAAAATAGACTGTGGGGTACTCCCTGCTAGCAGAGAAGAAGAAGCCGGGCGGCTACAGAAAGACACTGTTAATCCTCTTCTAAAAGGTGCCGAAACTTCAAACAACGCAAACCGCGATCTGAACACTACCGTTGCTGAAGAAAGACTGAAAATAAAGAAAATGCCGGCTTCATCAAGCCTCAGCGGAGTTGTTTGGCAACACCAGTCGAGTGCACATCGAAGTAGTCAATGACAGTGATAAGTGATAAGTCCTATAGTGGTAAGCCGTATTGTAACAAGTAATCAAGATAAGGGTGTAAGTCGTAGAAAAGACTCTAGTTTTAACCCGTGCGGTTTGTTATAAGTGTGTACATATGTGTGTACACTTTTTATTTATTTATTAATTGTGTATTTATTTATATCTATTCACTTATTTATTCATATATTTATATATTCGTCTAGTTATTTATCTATTAGCTATTTTGTTTTTTGCTCTGTATGCGTGCCATGATAGGACGGGGAGAAAAATGAGAGAGAATGTTACAGATTTGCTCAAGAGCGATGTAAACTATAACGGGGGAAGAAAAAAGAAAGAAAAATAATGGTTTAAGTGAAAAAAAAGAGAAAAAAAGGAAAAAAAAATAATAATAAATAAAAAGTAAATAAAATATTGGAAAAGAAAAAAAAAATGTAAGATTTTGTAACCGTACGTTTATATGCATGAAAAATTATAATGTAATTTTAGTTTAATTAATGTACGAAATTGTATTGATAAGTATGCTGTGTGTTGTAGCAACCCAATGTAATTGGGCAGCATTGTTTTGTTTTGTTTTAAAAAATAAAGCATTTCTCTCTTAGAGTCTACATACACAGCCTATTCTGTACCTCATAATAAGGCAGTAATTACCATTGTAAGTATTGATTAATAAATTATAGTTCTAGTGTTAATCGTTCATTTTATCGAACCCGAAGCCCGTAAAAATATTAATCCTGAGACTCTTTTTTATAATTTAAACGAACTCAAGAAAATATCCACAAGAGTTGTAATTTATGCAATAAATAATATTTCTGTATATATTAATCTAATCTTAATCTGTGGGTGACCACCTTTTCTAAATTATTTTTAAATAATTTATTTTTTGAAGAGAAAAGATTTGGCTCCGCCGGGAGTCGAACCCGGGTCTCCCGCGAGACATGCGCGGATGCTAACCACTACACCACAGAGCTCGGCTCCAAGTAGAGCCAATCCTTCCTCTTCACTGATACCTATTAGCCGATCACGCAAATTTCGCGAGTTAGGGGAGGTGGACAAAGTTTATCCAATTTATGGTATTTATTGACATACGTAAATTTTAAATTATTTTATACTAATCTAACATCCGCGCATGTCACGTGGGAGACCCGGGTTCGACTCCCGCCGGAGCCAAATCTTTTCTCTTAAAAAAATAAATGATTTTTGTATTTTTTTTTTTATTTCTTGAACTCTTCCCTAACTAAAAGTGCGTTAATATGCGTGTATAGTATATATTGAGTATGTATGTTTGCGGAGCCAAATTAGACTTTGGACCCTGCGCTTGCCCAGCGTTAACCACCACGTGGTCCAGGGCTAAACCAACTTTAAACACCGCGTGGTCATGGTCTTAATTAATGATCCCCTAATTCATCCCAAAAAATATATTATTTTTATGGACATGTTTGAACTTGTCGCGTACTACCTTGATAATTTATCGAAATATTTTCGAATAAGCACAGCCATCATGATATTTCATCGAAATATTTTCGAATAAGCACTGTCATCTCGATTTTTATCGAAATATTTTCAAATAAGCACAGCTAACTTGATATTTCATCGAAATATTTTCGAATAGTCACTGGTTTCTGAGGATGCTGATTCGGAATATAACATCAGATTTTGAATCTACAAATTGATCAATTTTATATTTCAGACCTTATCAATTTTAAGATCATATCCCATGTTATAGAACATGTAAATTTTGAATATGGTATCGATCTTTAGATCCATGAAACGATTACAAAAGTTCATTGAAAACACGAATTGGAATCAATTACGCGCAATTTGAGATTTGAAATAGGAAACAGTACAAGTGATTAAAATCATGGCGAACCCCAATGACTGATAATGATAAAAATTTAATGAAATATGTTTATATAATAAATGTGTGAATTATAGATGTGTGAATACTCAATCTCAATCCCGGCCTTTTTGGTCGTAAATAGTCCCCCTACATACATACACAATATACACTATACACGCATATAAATGCACTTTTACTTAGGGGAGGAGTTCAAGAAATAAAAAAAGTATATACAGAAATTTTATTTATTGCATAAATTGCAACTCATGTGGGTATTTTCTTGAGTTCATTTAAATTATAAAAAAAAGAGTCTCAGTATTAATATTGTTACGGGCTTCGGGTTCGATAAAATGAACAATTAACACTAGAACTCTAATTTATTTGTAATATAACATTATTCTATTCTATTCTATTCTCTAATTTATTAATCAATACCCACAATGGTAATTACTGCCTTATTATTAGATACAGAATAGGCTGAGTATATACACTCTAATCACTTAAAACTAGAGTCTTTTCTACGACATAAACCCTTACCACGATTACTTGTTACAATAAAGCTTACCACTATAGGACTTATGTATCACTTATCACAATGGAACTTATCACTTATCACTATCACTGACTACTTCGAAGTGCACACGACGGGTGTTGCCAAGCAACTCCACTGAGGCTTGTTAAAGCCGGTATTTACAGTACACTGCAAGACAACGTAACAGACAAACTGTACGACCTTCTAAAATTAACACATATTGAGATATTAACCGAAATTTGGAATAAAAGGCGATGATGACCCTAGTGGTTGACGCCTTAAAAAAAAGAAAAAAAGAAAAGCCGCTATTTATTAGTCTTAGGTAGTTTGTTCTAGAATACTCCAGGCATGTGTAGCATGTTCGGGAAGCCATGTGATGTTAGCCGGCCGCCAGTCCCATGCCAAACAATGGACGGATTGTTCTCAATAGGTGCTTTGTCGCTGGCATCGCTGGCCGCAACAATATTGAAGGCCATTGATGTTGGTTCCTCAGCTTCAGTCAACTGACCTTCTCCATGTTTCTTACATGGTTCAACCATTTTGGTTATCAATTCCAGTGAGTCTTTGATTTTCTTAACGTCTTTAAAAAGCTTTGCCGTTTCATTTCTGCTAAAACATGCTGAAGGTGAATCGAGCTGAAGGGTTGGTGAACTCAGATTAAACATTGCTAAACAAATAACATCCTGTTCTATTTTCATAACTTTGTTCCTCCCCCTCTTGGAAAACGCGATAAACACTTTTAAGCGCGATAAACATTTTTACATCTCGTCCGATTAGCCTTATTAGCATAAAAATGGATGTTAAACAAACAAACATTTTTACATCTTACTACGTCTTCGACCTCAACCTTCTTGGAACTGCTTTGCAAGAGAGACAACATCCTTGGAATCTGATCAGCAACGTATTTCTATTCTTCCGTATTCATATAAACTGTAATTTTCTTGTCGATGACCGCGACAGTGGGCTCAACATTGAAAAGACCGACTTGTACTAGTTTAGTACTGGTGACGGGGGTAATCAGTCACTAATTCCAATCGACGGGCACAACCATCACGCTAGGTTCTCAGGTTAAAACTAATATGATTCAATAGAGAGGAGGGGACAAAGATGAAGTTTAACTATTTTTTTCAGTTGATTTATTTTGTCTCTCTTTATTTCGTACATCGATATCTGGTTTTTCAAGTCGTTTATCTGTTTCAGAAAAATTGTAAGTCTCTTGCGGAAATCAGGAACATCCCCAACAGTTTTCCTCTTCTTGGTAGCTTCTCTAGTTTATCTAATTACTTTATAAACGAATTTCTCTTGTTCTGTCGTGTTTTTTCCATTCATGTAATATTAATCCACAAAAAGGACACCTCGCGCTGTGCGAATTTTTCAAGTAATAAAATCCGGCTGCTGCAAGCTTCAATGAACTCAGTGGTGAATTCCAACCGATGAAGGTGGACAGCCGGTCGGGCTCATGGCTCATACCTCATGTTCTTACTTGTTAGTCGTCCCATAATAATCTGGTACTTGGAGGATAGTACTAGGACTTTGACGAAGGCTTAAGTATAAGTGGTGAGGGTCAATGTCAGTAGTGGGTAGAGAAAAAAATAAATTCCTCACTTTTGCTAAACTTTTATATGTAAATAAACCCGATGAATTCAAATAGGCTTCAAAAGAAGACGCTGATGAAAATTTGGGGCAAGTCACGTCATTTTCTTTAATCGAGCAATTAATAAGGAAAGATATGACGCACTTGTTGTACCGAGCTCGATCACATCATCGTACTACAGCTCAAATGTAAACAAAGCGATGTTGCCAAATCTCACACATTCAATGCGACGTTGCCGAATTGTGGTTGCAAAAATGTAAACGAACAAAAAAAGTATCAATGGACACCGTACTAAAGCACTCAGAGGATGATGTCACAAGGAGGTCGGCCACAACATCATCGTACTGCAGCTCAAATGTAAACAAAGCGAAGGAAATACCTTTGACCTTAGTAGACCGGGTCAGTGATCGCAAAATTGTGCAACCAACAGCCGAAGGACACCCCCTCTCGCCCGAGGTAAACACCCTTCGTTGCCGTAGTGTGACGTTGACCTGGTTCTACAGGCACACTTAATTAGAACTAAAACTACGAACTACATGAATGACTAAGACTAAGGGCAATGGCTGCTCTCACGTCCGAAGCAGTAGTGCTATCTGAGCATAGATAGTGGATTGAATGGATTTTTTGTCGGGGACCACGTGGTTGTTAAGGCTGGGCAAGCCCAGGGTCCTGAGTCCAATTTGATTCCTCCAATCGTGAGACCAGAACCGGCAATTCCTTCTTATATACCTACCTACATTTTTTTTCTTTCATATAAGTTGTAGTTATTTATTTTTATATTTTTTTAACCTTTCTCTCTTGAAATCCCTTGAGTGATCTCTTGAATGACTAAAAATAGACTTCTAAAACATTCCAACGGCAATTAATTAATAAAAATTAACAAAATAAAAAAATACAAAACATTTTATTAAAAGAAAAAATTATAATTTTCCACCAAAAACATATGGAATCAGTAGTTCAAAACAATTTTTTAAGAATTTTTGGGTCAACCGTTTCAAAATGTCAGCCATTTTTGTTTCAACTTTCAGGCCGATTTTTGAGTTTTTAAGCTCTAACAGAAAACTAATATTCTCAAGACTTGTAAGTCATAGATGATCAAACACGATCGTTTTCCTTGCAGTCTGTTCTATCTTTCGTGTTCACTTTATTATGTGAATATTTTGAAGTGCAATACTTGAAAAGTGCTACTGAAAACAACTGCTTCAATTTCTCAAAACACCGTTTTGGTTATAAGGGGTTTTTGGCATGATAATAAACCTAACTAAGTAGCTTTCATTTAAAGTACTCTTAACCTTAATATTCGTTACCTAATTTTTAAACTTCACATGTTTTAAATTTTAAATCTTCGACTGATGGGAGTGGTGGAATGGAGGAACGCGGCAGAGGATCGAGCCGAATGGAGGAAGATTGTCGATGGGGCCAAGGTCCTACAGGGACCATAGCGCCAACAGAGTTAGTTAATGTTTTAAATAATTTATTTTTTGAAGGGAAAAGATTTGGCTCCGCCGGGAGTCGAACCCGGGTCTTCCTCGTTACATGAGCGGATGCTAACCACTGCACCACAGAGCTCGGCTCAAGGCAGAACAAACCCTTCCTCTTCACTGATACCTACTCCCCCTATCTCACAAATTTTGCGAGTAGTAGCGGGAGGTGGACAAATTTTGTCCAATTTATGATATTTATTGACTTACGTCAATTTTTAAATTATTTTATATTAATCTAATCTTAATTAGTGTTTAACCACCATTTTAAATTATTTTTTAATAATTTAAAATGGTGGTCACACACTAATTAAGATTAGATTAATTCACATTTTTTAATTTTTCGTTAACTTTAGGCTCTAATATCTCTGGTGGGCTATTTGATAAAAGTCTCATATTTTTTATAGGTTTTGCTTGCATGCACATAAACCTATTGTAAAAATTTCAACCTGTTTTATTTGGGTACTTTGGTAGCTACGAATTTTTGAAAATGGGCATTTTCGTAAACTTGATTATAGTTCATGAAAATTTTAATATTTGTGAATTTTTTACTTTTAATAATCCGTTTGAATTGTATTGTTTTTTTAATTTTATCTATGTACTCCGTTTGTTGTTAGATCATGAGGTACTCAGTCGAGTCAAAAAAACGAACGGAGCATACTCTCAGATCGCTCTCCCATTACATTTAGGAAGGGGATCAGCCAACAAAGTTCCTCCTGTTCAAAACGGTGTTCCTACTAGTTTTGCTGTATTGGTGCAGAGATTTGGACGGTCCTGGTTCGGCATGCAAGTAGAGTTGCATCATCAGATATGAAGTTCCTGAGAAGGATCCAGGGAAAAACCAATAGTAGGGACACCAAATTCAATAGGAGGAACTTTGTAGGCTGATAATGGGAGAGCGATCTGAGAGTATACTCCGTTTGCTTTTTTGATTCGACTGTATGCCTCATGATCTAATTTCCTGCCTCTGCAAATAGGAGCTCCCAGGTACTCATAAATATCCACAATTGAAGCGGTACCCCATTGCAGTTTACAGATCTCCCCGCGAGTTGTTGAAATATTTTTAATTACATTTTAATTTAAAATATAATAAAAAAAATAAAATATAATAAAGAGTAGACTTTAAATTATAATTAGACCTAATATTTTTTTTGCGTTGGACATAGATAAAATTAAAAAACTATACAATTAAAAAGGGTTATTAATGTAAAAAATCCACAAATAGTAAAATTTTAATGAATTATAATCAAGTTTACGAAAATGACCATTTTCAAAAATTCGTAGCTACCAAAGTACCCAAATATACCGGTTGAATTTTTTACAGTAGGTTTATCTTCATGCAAGCAAAACCTATTAAAAAATGAGATTTTTATCAAATAGCCCACCAGAGATATTAGAATCTAAAGTTAACGAAAAATTAAAAAATCTGAAGCTTAAACATTCATAAAAAATAAGGTAACGAATATCAAGATTAAGAGAACATTTAATGAAAGCTACAGGTTTATTATCATGCCAAAAATCAGGGTTGATGTATATCCCCTTATACTCAAAACTTACCCTCAAAAACGGTGTTTTGAGAAATTAAAACAGTTGTTTTCAGTAGCACTTTTCAAGTATTGCACTTCAATATATTCAAGTAACAAAGAGAACTCGAAAGATAGAACAGACTGTAACGAAAACAATCGTGTTTGATCGTCTATGACTTACCAGTCTTGAGACAAATTTTCTGTCAGAGCTTAAAAATTCAAACAATTTTACAAAATTGTTTTGAACTACTAATTCCATACTTGGTGGTAAAATTATAATTTTTTTCTAAAATGACCGAGCAACCAAATTAGTTTAGTTTTTTCTGTCCATTTCAAATGGATTGACCCAATTAAGTATCTCTCACTTGGAGAGTTGCTAAGAAAGCGTATATGGTGAGTTTCACATCTTCCTTTGATATATCTTTTTTCCCACTTCTGCCCCGCTGTACCTGTGGTAATCCCATACCAGCGGTCTCCATTCAGATAATAATTTTTATTATCAAAGGGCCGACTTCGCCGAACTTACCCAAGCTAAGCGAAGTTCCGTTAAGACATCAGTTGGTGGGTGAAGTTCCAGTTTAATATTAATAAAAGTTCCGTAGTTAGGGTACCCGCAGCTGGCACCCCCTTGCCCTGTCAAGAGGATGACAACATAGCATATTCCTACTCAATAATCTTAACAACTTATCCAAAATATTACAATTGCTAAGTGCGTTAAAAGGTCTAATTTTTTTCCATAAATTCAACAAAAATTCAACATTTAATAAAATTCTAAAAAATACTAAAACCTACAATAAATACTAAAGCCTATAATAAATACTGAAACCTATAATCAAACCATATTGTGTGATTCCATTATGTTCTTATGTGCCTAGAAAATTTTTAAACGCTTAAACCTTTCCTGGCACTTCACGAATTCCTGGAAGGATGCTGGAGGCCATTCCAGGAATGAAAATTCTTCAATGAGTTTGACCGGTTTGCCCGCGTACCTTACGCAGTCCATGATAACGTGCTCCCCCCGTTTCCAGTTCTCCACAGCTGCACATCGGGAAATCCCGTTGTTTTTCGCCGAAGTTTCCGTGGCCACTCAATGTTTGGGGTAAATAGAAATCTGGTTGGACCCCTAAGTACTTCAATCTACGGTCTATACTTGGGACAAACCTATAAGTAAATCGGATATTGGTTAATGATCCCACCTCCACTGCCATTCATTAATGCAGACCTGAGAAATTTGCCTGAAAGTGTCCCCCATCCTTTGCTGACCGGCAGTATATACCATACTCCAATGGAGTATGGTATTCCTCTGCGGGCATGGTATTCGGCCACTCTTCTTTCCAGTTCCAGATCGATCGGTAGTACTCCTGCTTATAGTGCTTCCGTAGTACGATAAGTGCTCATAACCATGAGAAGTGTTCTCCTTTGTGCCTAAATAAGTGTTTTCCTCATGGTTGCAGTCATTCTATCAGCCAAGACAGGAACGGCATACGTGATGATAGGCAAGAATAAGGCTTTGTAAAGGACCTCTCTGTTTTTGTTGAGAAACCCCACGTGTTTTCCTAGCGCGCAACGGCCCTTAACATGTGGAAACGGTTGTTTGCAGTTTCTCTTAAGTGTGCCGCATTGCCGCAAATGTCTTTCGAATTTCAATCCTTTGCTGACGTAGACGCCTAGGTATTTGACAGTGATCTTAAGAGTTACCGTCCATTCCTCGTCAATCATAAAGTTTTCCTGTTCCAACATTCCCTTTAACAACAACGCCTCTGTTTTGCCATAATTGATCTGCTCATTTTCGAGGCACCAACCTCTAATCCTCTCCACCGGAGTTCTCCGGAGCATTTGTTCCACTTCGTTTGTGGTATAACCCTTGATGAGGGTGCACAAGTCATACACATACGCCAATGCTTCAATGCCATCTTCCTGTAACAACAATAAAAGATCGTCAAAAACGATCCTCCAAAGGTAGGGCCCCAACACTGATCCCTGAGCACACCCCCTCAGTATCTCTCTTCTAAGTTCGGAGTCACCACACGGAATAAAAGCCTCTCTTTGGTTTAAGTAACTTTTAAGTAGCTCATATGCATTTTTTTGGCATCCTCTTTTTTTTAGTGCTAAGAGTATTGACGGCCACCTTAAATGATCAAAGGCTCTTGTCCAACTCTTTCAACCAGCGATCGAATTGCGTCATTTTTGCATCCGAATTGGGCACTAGAGGCGTTTCGAATGTTTCATAAAGCTTTGCCACAATCAAACGCTCCAACGTTTTCCCCATAATTGGCAACAAGCTAATAGCTTTGTACCTTACACCCTCAGCTGAATTCGGTTTTAATATAGCCACAACCTCTGCTTCTTTCCATCTCTTGAGAAAATAGCCTATCCTTAAGCACGCGTTAAAGATCGTGCATAATGGCGTTCTTAAGAATTCCACCTTCTATGCTGTCCGGGCCTGCTGTTTTGGAGAAATTGATCTCTTTAAGGACATCATGAATTTATCCTGGAGGAACAGGAGGACATCCTCCTCCGTCCAGTAGGGTGCGTTTTGAGTATCAGGATGAGCCGTAATCTGATGCCTGGCCTCTTGTAATGCATGCGTCTCTTCGCGATCACTATCTGGCGGAGAGGGCTGAGTTACTAATGGGACCATTAGTGTTTATCGATCTGAACATAATTATTACTGGGGTTTTGCTCTTGGCTACCTTATATGGTATTTTTATTTGTTTATTTATTTCCTCCCTACCTTGCCTTTCAGCAACACGGGTGTTGGCAAAAAAAGAATACTAGTAGTGCTCTTATCTTGCCTAAAAAACTTTATTTATTTTGTTCAACTTTCTCTTGGATGGATTTTCTGTTTTGTCTAGGAATACTGCCTTCTATCCAGGTAGCTACCCAGGTAGCTCGCTGTCCGGTGGTCTTCCATGTGGTGGTCCCCTTCTCACGAGTTTGAACACGGCTGGCCCGACGGCTTCCTTCCACCCGTAGACGAACTCTTTGTAGTACGGGTAGTTACGTTCTTTCATCAACTCAGGGAACTGGTTCTCCGTGAGGACGTAGAGCCCAGTGTCCCTGAGTAGCTTAGACCTCTGTGCCTTATATGGTAGACTCCATATATTGTTCTTCGACTCTTCTTCCACGAAGCGTCTCCAGCCATCAGCTTTAGCTACTTTAACAGCCTCATGAAACGCCCTGTTGCTGATGTAATATTGCTCCTTTAGTCTCGATCTGAATGTGGTGATAATTCTAATAAAAACATATGTTTTGTTAAATTAACTATTGTAACCTCTATTGTAAAGTAGACTTTGTGATGTAATGTAATGACTTTGTTTGCTAATAAAAAACCTGTTTAGTGGGTTAAACATTTCTTTTCTTTTCATAACAATTTTATTAGCATACAAAAATTGATATTTTGTGAATCTGTTTGTTCGTAATGAAAAAATATTTGAAACCCGATAAATTCAGTGCCCATCCAGGCTCCCCAAACGCTGGCAAGGAATTCACACATTGGATAGTGACTTTTGAAAGCTTCATTGCTGCTTCTTCTGAGCCGCTGACAGACGACGACTAACTAAGTGTACTTGCAAACTTTCTTTCATTTAATGTTTATGGGTTGATTACTGATTGTACCTCATATGAGGCTGCAGTGAATGCTATCAAAGCCGTTTATGTAAAGCCGAAAAGTGAAATTTATGCTCGAGATGTGCTTGCGATTACAAAACAACAGCCTGGTGAGAGTGTTGATCAATATGTTCAAGCTTTAAAACTCTTAGGCAAAGATTGTAACTTTCAAGCTGTCACTGGAGAGGAACATAAATGCCAGTATATAAGAGATGCTTTCATTAACGGATTGCTTTCTCCACAGATACGCCAACGTTTACTTGAAGAGACAACAATGAGTTTGGATGGCTCAGTACAGCGTGCTCGAGCCTTCGAACTTGCTCAGCAACAAGCTGAAGGTTACGCTAACGGTTACAGTGGCCTCGACTATGCTAGCTGTAACTTACTTCCACAGTTTCTGATATGAATAATGCCGGCCCCAGACGTGAAACAGGGGATAATTCAAACAACTTATGTGCAACAGTACAAAAACCAAATAAAAACAGACGATGTTTTTTTTTGTGGTTTCGATCGTCATCCGCGATCAGCTTGCCTAGCTATTGACGCAGAAAGTGGGAATTTTGGAATCAAAGGACCCTACGCTCGAGTTTGTCGGAAGCCAAAGAAAGACAAGAAAAACAATAAAGAAGTCACAGACTCCATTCTCGCATCTGTTAACAATCAGTTCTTACCTCAGTTGAGCCGTGCTGTCATCATATGTGCTGTCAATGAAATACCATGCCGCTGCCTGGTGGACACCGGGAGTTCAGGGAGCTTTATTAGCCTAGACTTTGTGAAGGAAAACAATATTCAAATTGTACCAAATGAGGGTCGTGTTTCTATGGCAGCCAACATCCTACTAAATTTCGGTGGTCATAAGGGCCCCCTAACAATCCGCTCTTCTGCTGCTAAAGTTAAACCCCCACGTCTTTTCAATCACCTCTCTCCTGACTGTCGTCCAATCGCTATTAAGTCCCGTCGATACTGCGATGCCGACACAAAGTTTATTGAAGCTGAGGAAGCTCGCCTGCTATCGGAAGGGATCGTGGAACCCAGCGATTCACCGTGGATAGCTCAGGAGCTAATCACGGATGGAAATACAAAAAAAACGCCTTGTTATTGATTATTCGCAGACCATAAATAGGTTTACACTCCTCGATGCTTACCCCCTTCCCAATGTTGACGAGCTTGTTAGAAAAGTTGCTAGTTTCAAGCATTTCAGTACAATAGACTGGTTATAAATCTTACGTCTTAACCGTTAGAAGTGAAAGCTAAAAAAAAAAAAAAAAAAAACAGCTATAATATAAAGCTATTTAACAGCTGGTTTTGCGATAGAAGCATTGCAAATTCGTGAGTTGTTTTTTTCTCTTTTTTCTTCTTCATTATATCGTTTAGAGACAATATCACTGGACTCTGATCGTGTCAATTTTCTGAATGTAAAAAAAAAAAGTTCTATTTGTTTACATTTCAACATAGCTCGAGGTGAGTACAGCCTTTATCTTCTGTTATATATATAAAACAAAATTGATTGAAAATGTCAAATCCACACATTCCATTGCCCGACAAGATGACTGAAAAAGATAATTCCACAGATAATTGGAAATATTTTAAGTCTGAGTGGAAATTTTACTCTACAGCGTCTGGTCTCAAAGATAAGACTGCAGATGTGCAATTGGCTACGTTTATGGTACTCTTGGGTCGAGATACATGGCAGGTGTTGGAAAATATGAAGTTACCAGCAGATAAGAAGGACACGGTCGCTAAAGTTATTGAAGAATTAGATAAATTTTTCATTCCACAAACTAATGTGATTTATGAGCGATATGTATTCGGCTCAGCTGTACAGGAAGCTTCAGAGTCCATAGACAGCTACGCAGCTAGGTTACGCAAGCTGAGCACTGACTGTGGTTATAAAACTTTTGAGTCAGAGATGATTCGAGACAGACTTGTGTTGGGCATACGTGATGACGCTACTAAAAAGCAATTAATCAGCGATGCAAAGCTTACACTCGAAACTGCCATTAACATTTGCAAAGCTAACGAACTAGCAGACAAGCAGATGAAATCCATAAGAGGAGCTGAAGCAACAGACGATGTTAATCGAATTGACTTTCAGCGGACGAGAAGAGCCCACCGGAAAGACAAAAAGCCGATCCCATGCAAATACTGTGGCAGAATACACGCGCATGATAGACTGTCATGCCCAGCATACAACAAGATTTGTGATATATGCAAGATGCCAAATCACTTTGCGTCTGTGTGTCAGAACAAAATGCAGAAGAAAAGCTCTTCACAGAAAAGAAACAAAGTACACCCTAGATACCATCGAGGGACAGATGTGAAGCATCTGGATGAAGAGACCGAATCTGACGGCTCTTTCTCGGACCAAAGCAATCAAGCATTTGCCATAGAAGAAATCCGGCAATTCGGAAGCACTAAGCAAAAAACTATTTGGACTGCTGTTTTAGACTTCGTAGTCGGGAAGCCAGACGCAACTCGCAAGGTCAAGTGCCAACTAGACAGCGGATCTGGTGTAGATGCGATCGAAGAGAGCAACTTAAGAGCTATTTATGGAGGCCTTATGCCCCAGCTCGAACCTCCCTCGACAAAATTAAGAAGTTATGGTGGTGCAATCCTGAAGCCAATGGGCGAAATAAGCGTGACCGTCAAGAAGAAAAGACAAAAGCACTCTGCGGTTTGTGGTTGTACACGACTTTGACCATCCTGGGCCAAAGATGCCACTACTCTCATCCGTCACCACTGAGGAACTAGGCTTTGTCGAGCTCCAGAATGGAGCCAAAGCCGAATTTGTCGATGTTGCCAAGAGGTAGTAGAGGCAAGCCAAGCTGAGAACATCCTGGCCAAATATGATAATGTTTTCAATGGAGTAGGTTGTTTGCAAGGAGAATGTGAACTAAATATTGACCCTAACTTCCCACCAGTGAAACAAGCACCTCGCCGCATTCCTGTCCCTCTAAGGAATGAACTAAAGCTTAAGCTAGCTGAAATGGAAAAGAGCGGGATTATCAAGAAGGAAACCAGTCCCAGTGACTGGATCAGCAATCTAGTGCTAGTTAAGACTCCTAAGAAGCTACGGATCTGTTTAGACCCTAGGGATTTAAATCAAGCATTAAAACGAACAGAGTATGAGATACCCACGATCGAAAGCATAGTCCCTGAACTAAATAATTCACGATTTATCTCTGTTTTAGACACAAAGGACGGATTCTGGAACCTCAAACTGGAGGAACGAAGCTCAAAACTGACCACTTTTTGGACTCCATTTGGCAGGTACAGATGGCTCCGTCTTCCATTCGGCTTAAAAGTGTCGACTGACATCTACCAATGTCGACTTCATGAAATCTTTGCCGGTATTACAGATGTTATGATTGTTCAGGATGATATTTTGGTCTTAGGGCGAGGAGCAACAGACGAAGAAGCTTCTGCTAATCACGACAAGGCACTTGAACGACTTCTAGCCACAGCCAGAGATGCTAATCTGAAATTTAACAAAAGCAAGGTCTGCTTCAAGAAGCGCCAAGTCAAATACATGGGCCACATTATCACGGAAGACGGTCTCAGAGCTGACCCAGACAAGGTCAGAGCCATAAAGGAGATGCCTTACCCTACAGACGTAGGGGAGCTCAAAAGCTTTATTGGTCTGGCAACGTACATGGCCAAATTCGTACCAAATTTGTCCTCAATTTGTAAGCCACTCCACGATCTTACAAAAAAAAAATCAGTGTTGGACATGGACTAACGATCACAAACAAGCAATTGAAGAAGTCAAGAGACGGTTATCGGAGACTCCAGTTCTCGCGTTCTTCAATCAGAAGGTTCCTGTGGTCATCCAAGCCGACGCTTCATCCAAAGGTCTGGGAGGTGTACTCATGCAGGAAGGTCGACCAGTTGCCTTTGCATCAAGGAGCCTCTCTCCAAACGAGAAGAACTGGGCTCAAATAGAACGGGAATGTCTGAGTATCTTGTTTGCTTGCCAGCGCTTCGAACAGTTGTCGGATGCAAAGAGGTAATTGTTCAAACAGATCATCGCCCCCTTGAAGCAATATTTAGTCGGTCGATTCTCCAAGCACCGACACGCCTTCAACGCATGTTGTTACGACTTCAGAGATACAATCTCAAAGTCCAGTTCCTGAAAGGAAAAGACATGCTGATTGCTGACGCGCTGTCTCGCATGCAGCTCCCGGAAAACTGCGAACAACAGCTTGAAGAAGTATTTCGATGCGACCAAATCAATCCGGAACTCGAGTCAATCAAGATGGCAGACAACCTGAACATGATGCCTGAAAGCCTTCGCCGCATCCGAGAAGAGACCTGCATAGATAACACTCTCTGCATTCTTCTATCGGTGATTAAGTCAGGTTGGCCTGAGAGCAAAGAGAAGTTGCCAGCATGTCTACACGAATTTTGGAATTACAAGCACGAGCTAATGGTCCAAGATGGTGTGATTTACAAGGGAAGCCAAGTGGTTGTGCCAAAGAACCTACGCGCCGATTTCATTACAAAAATACATTTGTGTCATTTAGGCCAGAACGCATCACTCAGAAGAGCACGCGACACACTATTTTGGCCATTTATGAACAGCGAAATTAAGGACGTCATCAAAGGTTGTCAGACATGTCAAGAACTAGGTGCTGCACAACCCAAGCAAGCCATGACTTCACATCGTATTCCATCGCTTCCGTGGGAGAGAGTCAATCTGGACACATTTGAATTTAATTAAAAACAATATGTTGTGATGGTCGACTCATACTCCGACTATTTCGAAGTTGAGCAAGTACCAGACACCAAAGCTGAAACTATCATTGCCTTTTGTAAACGGAACTTTGCACGGCACGGGATTCCGTTAGTTCTGGTAACTGACAATGCGACATCCCTCATCGGGAAACAGTTTGCAGCCTTTTCCAGGCAATGGGAATTTTGTCATTCAACATCTGCGCCATATAACAGCCGAGGAAATGGGAAAGCCGAGGCAAGTGTCAAAATAGCAATACATTTACTAAAAAAATGTTTTTGTGACAACACAGATTTCCAGGCAGCCCTTCTTGAATGGAGGAACACTCCTTCAGAACACATGGATTCCAGCCCTGTCCAGCGTCTGATGTCGAGAAGAACTCGAAGTAGATTGCCGGCTGCGCGGCAACTTCTTATTCCCGAAGTCATGAGGGATGTACAAGAAAAGATTGAAAACAAAAGAAAAAGGTCTAAGTTCCACTACGACCAAAGAGCTAAGGTGCTACCAGAACTTAAAATTGGACAAGACGTATACGTAAAATCTCAAGACGCTGAGAAGGGTTGGAAGCTAGGACATGTGATAGATCAGGGATCAGCAGGGATCTTCATACGAAGTCTCTGTCAACTCCAAGCTCTACAGACGAGATCGCAGTTGGTTGAAACCTGCACTCCAACCCAGATCGCCGCCTCCAGAGAAGCGCATCTCGATACGACCATCAATATCAAGGTCGCCATCACCTCAGTTAGGAACATCGAGGAAGTCGCCGATGGGTCCAAAATCAACATCCCCAAGACCAGTTGGACCTGAAAATTCCACCGCTGCATCGCCAAACCAGAAGAAACAAAACAAAACGACAGCAGTGAGCCCGATGGCAGAGAGGAGCAAAACAAATGCACCTTATGTTACTTCATTCGGTAGAACAGTTAAACCAACTCGACGCTTCACTCTCACCAGATCCACCACTCCTCCAAGTGAAGAGAGCAATTAACTAATTTCAACAAGAAATTTCTAATTCTATTATTTTGATGATTTTATTATAATTTTATACGTATTCTAAATGTTCCATTGTTTCATATTATTCATTTGAATTCATTTCATACAAGAAATTTATAATTCTATTATTTTGATTATTATTTTTTTTGTATTCTAAATATTCTAGTGTTTGAATTCTTTTACAAAGCTTGTAAAAAAAAAAAAAAAAAAAAAAAAAAAAAAAAAATAAAAAAAAAAAAAAAAAAAATATATATATAAAAAAAAAAAAAGAGGGAGAGAATTGTTACGTTATCAATTAACATGTAATCGATATATTATCAATCAATGTATAATTCGATTATATCAATATAAGTCAGTATCTTACAAGCAAGCAGCTGTGTATTGTTTATGTTCTACCTTCTCCTATTTAATATAATTAATTAGAAGCAAATTAAACATCACGAAACAACTCTATTATTGAATATGCCACTCCCGCATGACACAAAATTGCTAAAACGCGCTCTAGGATTTTTCGCACATTATTCGAAATGGATAATGTGCGAAAATCACCCTCGTTTTTCGGAGAAAATCAGGAAGCAGATTGATTGCCCCTAGTTTCCACTAGATTCCAGCGCCTCTACAGTTCAGAGTTCGAAAATTTAAAGAAAGAAATTGGTGAGTCCGCTGTCACAACTGTTGATGAACCCCGCCCCCTTGTAGTGGAGACTGATGCATCTCGATATGCCTTGAGGGCTACTTTAAGCCAAGATGGTCGCCCAGTTGCATTCTTCTCCCGTTCATTGACTAATTCTGAAATTATCGGGCATCCACCGATTGAAAAAGAGGCTGCAGCAATCGTTGAATCCTTAAGACACGGGAGGTATTTTCTTCTCGGAAAACATTTCTAACTCATCGCCGATCAGGAAGCCCTCTCTTTTATTTTCCACCGGAAGAACGCGAGTAAGATCAAAAACGAAAAGGTAACAAGATGGAGATTAGAATTAGCACCATTTGTATATGACATAATCTACCGTCCAGGCATGGAGAATACTAAAGCTGACACTCTTTTCAGACTTTGCAACGCTGTCAGTGTTACTGAATTGTTCCAGCTCCATCAATGATTGTGTCACCCTGGTATAACTCGCATGTTTTATTGGTTCAAGAGTAAAAATTTACCGTATTCGCTTGAAGATGTCAGGAAAATGACTAACAACTGTCAAGTGTGTGCCGAAGTGAAGCCAAGATTTCAAAATCTGAAAAACTCTGGGATTCTCATTAAGGCTACTTCACCATTTGTACGAATTAATATTGATTTTAAAGGGCCAATCCCATCCAAGACGAGCAACTATTATATTCTCTCTATCATCGACGAATATTCTCGCTTTCCCTTTGCTTTTGCATGTCGTGATGTTTCAGCTGCTAGGGTGGTCAACTGTTTAAAGAACCTGTTCTGTTTGCTTGGGACACCGATGTTTGTACACTCGGGTCCGAGGGGCCTCTTTCATGTCTAAGGAAGTTAGGTCGTTCCTTCATGCAAATGGAGTAGCTACGAGTCGGACTACACCATACAACCCGCAAGGTACAGGGCGGATAGAGCGTCTGAACGGTACATTGTGAAAAACAATTACACTGTCCTTAAAGACCCATGGTTTGAAAGCCAAAGATTGGGAAAATGTGCTAGAGGAATCACTCCATGCCATCCGATCTTTGTTGTGCACCGCAACGAAATGCACTCCGCACGAAGGGATTTTCAACCATCAGCGACGAACAGCCAATGGCACTACTCTTCCATCATGGCTTACATCTGGCCCTGTACTAGCAAAGCGGAATATTAGACACAGCAAATATGAAGATTTGGTTGAAGAAGCCGAATTATTGGAGGTTAATGCTCATTATGCCCTATACGAAGAAAGGATGGAACCGAATCCACGGTCTCCCCCCAAGAGGCACTAGAGCTCCCGACGCCATCGGAATTCCGGATATTTGCGGACTTGCCGAACCTGTGCCTGGGTTAGAAGAAAATGAGGCCTCAGGCGCTAATCCTGTCGTTGAGAAACCTGCAGAATCTCCCGCTCCGGACACTGAAACTCCGTTCCTACCCGCTAGAGATTCGAACAAAAGACCACAGCGTGAAAGGTAGCCTCCCTAAAGACTATATAACAAAATTACTTACTATAATTAGTGTAATTTGTAATTCGTATTTTATAATCGATTTTTGTATTTATACTATATATGTAATTTTGTATTTGGTGTTTGATATTTTGTTTTGAACTAGGGGGTGAATGTGGTGATAATTCTAATTGAACATATGTTTTGTTAAATTAACTATTGTAACCTGTAGTCTACTTTGTGATATAATGTAATGACTTTGTTTGCTAATAAAAACCTGTTTAGTGGGTTAAACATTCCTTTTCTTTTCATAACACTGATCATAGGATCATGGGCTCTCTGAAAGGCACTTCTTGAGACGTTCTTTTTCTTTTCCATTACTTCTAGTACTTTAGTCCACTACTTTATCGGCTAATTTATTTGGGCTTCAATGTTTTTCTTCTAAGAACTTCATGGCAGATCGTAAGTAAACTCTGTGATAAGTTAGTAACTGCCATATCTATGTTCTCGGAAGAATCCAGGATGTAATCTTCATTACCTTGCAGGTGCCAGCTTAAAACCTCGTTGAAAAGGTTCCAGTTCGCATCTTTCGTCGAGAATCTCAATCTGGTAGTTCCACCATAGTGGAATGTGGAACTCAATGCTAGCATGCACTGGCCTGCTCAAAGTAAAACTCAAGACACGGTGGTCACTACTGGTCCAATCTTTATGCACCTTCCAGTTTCCCGCAAGCCTTACTATTTCGCCGTTCACCATTGTCAGGTCGATATGTGAGCTGCCTATCGTGTTCTTGAAGGTAGGAGGACCAAACGGATCGTTCAAGAGATAGAAGCCATGCCTCGCAATTAAACTCTCCACCTGCTCCCCATCATCATTGAGACTCGAGGATGGGGATTGTTCGGGTCCCTTATGTTGGGGAATGTGCGTTAAAGTCGCCGGCTATGACAACCTTCCCAGAGATCTGACTTAACACGCTATCAATGCTGTTCAGTATTTCCGCTCTAGATAAAGAGAACTTACAGTACACACTAATAAATAGAATCCGATATGTTTTCCTTGTACATGGGCAACCGCGACAAAAGGTATCATTAGGTGATAGAGCTCGTTCAAATCCAGGCTATAGTTAAAAATCACTGTGACTGACTCTGGTTTATCTACTTCGCTATTTTAAGCTACAACTCTATTGCTCAAACTGATGCCGGCTATTTTGTTCTTTCTGAAAAATGGTTCCTGAATTGCCAGTAAGTCAATTTTCCTCCAATCGCATTAGACTCTAACCTCCGAAGTTGCGATCGCAGTTCTCCTTGCGTTGTGCTGTATTATTTTCAAGTTATCACTGTCCATAATCGGTCCTTTTCACATTTCGAAGGACTGCGCTTTTGTAGGAGTCGCAATTGCGATCAGTTGCTGGATGATCAAAAGGCTTGTTATATCTCGAGCAATTAATGCATTAGCTTGCCTGTACAGTGAGAGCAATAAACGTATTGTGCTGAATAATGCTTCATTGAGTGGCCGAAATTTTGGCACTAATCTCAACGCTGCACCGCCGTCCATTTCTGTATCCTGCATGAATCAAAGTCCAGGAAAATTCTGCCTTCATTGCTGATCTCTCGATAAACTGCCGTGGAAACCTCCGCGAACCCAAGGCACGTAGTCTCGGTTCTTCGGACCTGTTTTGAATATGGGTTTAAACATCTCCTGCTCGCTCTTTAGCTGTTTTGCAGTCTGCTTCCAGAACAACTCCAAAATTTTATTCTGTTCCAATATAGTGGGCACATCATAGATAACTACCCTTGGGTTCCTTTTCTCTAAAATAGCCGGCTGTATGTATATATATATATATATATATATATATATATATATACATAAAGTGAATATTCACTTATATTTAAAAAGCCTTGTTGATGCTCCTGTTAATTAAGAACATATGTTTGATTGCATTTGTTTTTTATAGTTAATTCAGATTGAAGTTTTGTGACTGAAGATAATAAACTTTAAAAACCGATTTACCTTTTAGGTAAGATTCTATCTGTATTTCTGTATGTTTAATATGTTTGTCTTGTAATTAATGTTCAATATATTGTGTTGTAATTCATGTTAAATGTTTTGTTTTATGTTTAATGTTGAATTTTTTGGGATTAATATTTAATAAATTTACCCTTTAGGGACAAAAACGGCTTAAAATTATTTATTGAATCAAAAGAACATTACATATATATACATATATATGTGTGTGTGTATATATATTTATATATTTGTCAATTCATTACAACTATCACATCGTTTCGAGGCCTAATTGCCACATATTCAGATGTACTATAACAATTTCTTACATAATATTTATAATTTGATAAAATTAACTTACAATTGTTATGAAATTGAAAACAACATATAATTTAAAATTATACATTACATTACATATTTTATTGCATACATTCTGGCCTCCTTACTAACTTTAATTAAAAATATTTTAGTTAAAGACAATACTTCAACTTTTTTATTTATTTTTTTAAAATCTCTTCAATAGTTAAATATTGTCAATTACACTTCTCTCTTAGGCTACTTCACTGTTTTTGGCTTCTGGCTGTTATGCCATTTAATCTTGTTAGTGAATTTTCCAGCTATATGTTCTATAATTATTATTTTATGATATAAACATGTACACAACCTTTACATGCACACACACACACACACACACACACACACACATACGCAATGCACCATACACAAACAAAAACATACATTTATTTATTAGTATATATATATCATCAAATTTTCTATTCATTAATTATATCCATGTAATGGCAACCTATGTTTTTGATGTCTGTTTTAAAACTAATTGTTTTATTAATGTTTTTAATGATGCGTTACAGCAACGATTAATTAGCTCAATTCTCGTCCATTCTTAAAAGGTTGATCAGGAGAAAAACGACCCTTAGGATTGCCCTGTGCAACAGCAGGAGCTTTAATATGGTTAGAATCCTTATAAGATGATTCAATAGATACATTTTCCAAAGTGGAAACCTGGTGATCCAGGAACAAAATTAATTTCTCCGGGGTAGGAAATTCAGACTGAATAATAGTTCTCAAATCGAGTTCTTAAATTGGTAGAAAACCTACATAGTAAAAACTGCGCAAAGATCGTTACATAAACATTAGTCTTGGGTTCAATATTTTCCAGAGACTTCATGTGAGCATTAAAAGAATCTAAAAAGGTTCTACTAGACTTTACATCATCTGAAATATTAGGTAAATTAAGAACACTGCTTGCATGAAATGCAGCAGCTCTACTAGGCTTAGAATATCTGCCTTTCAATAATCTAAGTGCTTCTACATAATAATCTTCTTTAAACTGAAGATGAGATACCACTTGCAATGCGGATCCCCTTAGTTGACTTAACAGAAATTCAAACTTCTGTAGACTTGTGAATGAGCACAATGAACTTTCATTAACAAGAGAGTCCATTAAGAAAGAAGAGACCAGAAGTTATCGAATTCATAAATTCCCTTCAAACGTGGGGATTTTAACTTGGGCATACTAGTGGTATTGGACGCAAACATCACCCCTGACCCATTTAAAGGAGTTGAAGACCAAAACGGATTTGGAAGTGGTGGAATATGGCATTTAGCCTTAAACTTTGAATTAAAGGATTAGATCTCACCAAGACCCGTGTAGACCATGTCCTCAGTTAAATCCTCCGGATATTCTGAGGCCTCCAGATAAGGTTTCAAGAATTTCAACGCAGCATCGAAGTCGTGGTCAAGGAAGTGTGAGAGCTCCGAAATAATAATCCTTACCTCTGATGTATGAGAATCAACCTGTAACAGGCTTTTAAAGGTTGCCTCTTTGCATTTCTGACCACAAATTCAAAACTAGATGGATTTAAAGACATATTGAGTAACAGTTTGAAATACAAAGAAAAATTTCATATAAAAGAAAAAAAGGCAATAAGAAATAGACATACAAATAACTTCAAATATTATTCTTCGAATTTCTAAGATATAAAATTAAGTGTAAATAAACTTCTGGAAACTATATACGCACTTTCTTAAAACCAAAAATTCAATACACAAATCATAACAACAGAGTTATAAGCATAAAATTATTACAAAAATACAAAAGAAAATTACTTATGTATACAACATCACGTGTAAAAATGATAAGGCTGCGCATAGAATGATTAAAAAATATCTTTAGAATCCTCTTGTAGGAATAGAACCACCAGAAACAACAAAAATCTTAATTCCCTCTAGTAGGAATATGAAGTGTTAAAGTATGCTTCACGACATTTGTAAATAAAAAACATTTAAAATCAAAATGAAAGAAAATTAAGGACAACGAAGTTATAGTAATATATTTATCAAGGCAAAACTTATACGAAATGAATTCCGTAGCACTCGGAAAATGAGTGAATGTGGAATGATAATAAAAATACGAAAACACTTGAAAATATTGTGTTATAAACAAAATAAATGCAATTAGTAATACGAGTGGGGTAACCTTTTCAAGATAATGGTCTGATAAAAAAAAACCAGGGATAGGAACTCGGAAGATTTTGGCGGACCAGATACCTGCATATAATTACTAATCAGGCGTTCGAAAATATCCTTTACCAAAGAAAGGGTAGCGCAACTTGGTTGGAGGACACAACCACATAATCCTTCGTTCATTGAGAAACACAGATAACGGACGTCTTAACAGCAGCACGGTTCAATCAAGAAGAAGAAGTTCGGAGGTCATGCAATCCGCGCACCCTCAACGCCAAAGCTGGCTATATTATCACTGCAGTATGTATTCGGTAGTATTACCGCACATTCATTCTTTCTTCTAATCACAGAAAAGTATTGTAACACTTATGTGGGTTAAAGAATATTTACCAACAGAAATATACAGTTATCACAATGACAAGGAATTAATAAAACTTAAACACTTGAGCAGGTTACCAAATTGATAACATTATAACACACACAATCATATGACTTGAGAAGCACTGTCAAGACACAGACTTCAACTAACTCGTTCATTCACTGCTCCTTATATATAATCGTAAATAGTCAGGCCTGGAATACTCCAGAACAATGTAGGCAGTTCTACGCCAGCACGAAAAGATCTAGACACAATCAGTTTGTTCCAACCACTTATTTTGTTCCTACAAGCGGTCCGAGAGGTTACGCCATATGTTTTTTTTATTTGCTGATCGGTTTAACGTTACTCTGCCCCCTCCTTAGAGACATTTCTCCGGGATGTCTTCTTTTCCATGCGTGCCTGCTCCCTAGGTCGAACGAAAGGTCTCTTCCGTAATCCGCTGCACTTGTTCTTCTTCATGGTTCCTCCCTTTGGGATACTTGGAGACCCTGTAGATCACATCGTTGATGCGCTTCTTTATCACGTAGGGTCCCTCCCACTTCTTCTGCAACTTTGGGCAGAAACCTCGCTTCCTTCTCGGGTTATAGAGCCAAACGTGGTCTCCTTCTTTGTACCCGCCCTGATCGGCCCTACTATCGTAGTGCCTTTTCATCCGGTGGCTGGCGAGGCGAAGATTCTTGCGAACTACCTCATGCGTGAATTCTATTCTCTTCTGAAGTCCGGATACATAGTCTTGTCCAGATACATCCACTTCGGGTTTGACCCGATTACGTGAGTATTACTCTAGTCAGAGCGTAGATCCTGAAACCGTAGAGTTTGAGGATAGCTCTTTGAAGGCTATGTTTAATGAAATAAATAAGATAATTGATAAATTAGCCAACCATTCGGTTGAAATAAATTTTCAAATTTATCTAGCGAATTATATGACAAATTTGCAAGCCAGTCGGTTGAGCTTAATGGTAAGTTATTCAGCCTTAATTCAAGTTTGTCAGCCGAAATAAATGAAAAGATGACTAGCCAGACTGCTGAAATAAATAAAATAAATGATAAATTAGCTAGCCAGTCGGCGGAAATAAATAATAAGCTGACCAGTCTGTCTGGTGATATAAATGAAAAATTGGTCAGCCAGTCAGCTAAAATAAATGAAATATTGGCTAGCCAATCGGCTGAGCTTAACGTGAAGATAGCTAGCCTAGCAGAGCAGTAGGCCATGAGGAAGTATGGGATCTGACGGTCCCAATCTCTTTGGTGATCGGAGGTTACCTGGAAAGGTACTTTATAAGGGTCATCCGTTCTACCATTCCGTCAGACTGTGGATGGAGGGCCGTAGTCCTGGTTTTTCGAATCCCAAGTTTCTTGCAGACTTCCTGGAACTATGTGCTCTCGAAGTTCTTCCCCAGATCTGAGTGTAATTCAATTGGTACACCGAAACGGGTGATGAACTTCTTCACCAAAACGTCAGCCAAGATAGCAGCCTCTTGGTTAGAGACAGCATATGCTTCCAACCACTGGAAAAACAGTCCACGATTACAAAAACGTACTTATTTCCAGCTTCACTTTCTGGGAATGGTCCTAATATGTCCATGGCTATCCTCTCGAAGGGGCTCCCCGCTATATACTGTTGCATCCGAGCGCGGCCCTTGCGAGCTGGTCCGTTGCTTGAAGAGCAGGTGTTACATTTACGGCATCAATCCTTGTCATCCGCAGAGCAGTTCACCCAGTAGAACCTTTCACGTACTTTTTGGAGTGTATTCGTCACACCGAGGTGTCCTCCTGACACTTCATCATGTAGCAGACGAAGTACCTCTGGCACGAAGGTCCTCGGTAACAGAAGCTGCTTCATTGATAGGCTGCCGTCTACGTTTTCCACAACCCTCTTTAGCAAGCCGTCTTCTATTACAAGGGAGTTCCACTGTGCCCAGTACGCCTTTAAAATAGGTGAGAATGGTGCTACCTTTAGCTAAGTCGGGCGGCGATTGACTAGTTTCCAGTCCCGTATCATTTACAACTCAGGATCATTTTCTTGTCGGTCCCGGATTGTGACAGGTGTCCATCCTTTGCTAACTACTCCAACGAGGCGGAGTTTTTGTTCAATTCGGCTACTGTGGGAGCAATTAGGTGGGCATGGTCGTCTACACAGGGCATCTGCATTGCGGTGTTTTACATCTGGTATATGTTCAATTTCAAAGGTGTATTCCTGGAGTTTTTGTAGCCTTCTGCCAACTTGTTCCTCAGGATTCCTGAAATTTAGCAGCCACTTCATGCTTGCATGGTCAGTCCTCAACAAAACCTCGTACCATACAAGTATTTGTAGAAATGGTCAACGGACTTAACAAAAACCAGGAGTTCCCGCCTGGTGAAGCAATAATTACGCTCAGGTTTTGATAGCGTCTAGCTGAAGTATCCGATAACCCGTTCCTGGCCCTCCTGCAGTTCTGATAAAACCCCGCCAATGCCATTTTCGCTGGCGTCTGTATCTAGGATGAATTTTCCTCCTGGAACTGGGTAGCCCAAGATTTGAGCCGAGGTCAACCGTTTCTTCAAGGCGTCAAACGCTTCTTGACACTCGTTGTTCCAGCTGAAAGCTCTACCCTCTTCAGTCAATCGACTCAGAGGCTTCGCAATGTCTCCAAACTTCCTTACATACCGGCGGTAGTAGGAACAAAGGCCAAGGAAACGAATCTGCAGCTTATTGACAGGGGTAGGCCATTGCTGGACTACCTGAATTTTTGCAAGGTCCAACGCAACTCCTTCTCCACTGACGATGTGTCCTAAATAGGCTACCTTTGTTTGAAAAAGATGACACTTCTTTGCGTTTAACCTCAAATTGGCCGCTTTAAGCCAGTTGAAGACCTCTTCAAGATTTGACAGGTGTTCCTGAAACGTCCGGCCAACCACTATGACATCATCGAGGTACATGAGGCATATCTTCCTGGACAAACCTCTCAGAGTGTTCTCCATCAGGCGTTCAAAGATCGCAGGAGCGTTCCAGTGGCCGAACAGCAAAACCGTGATCTGCCATAGTCCTGACCCAGTGGTAAAAGCAGTCTTTTCCTTGACAGCAGGGTCCATCTCTACTTTCCAGTATCCACTTTTAAGGTCCAGAGTCAGGATCCTGAACAGAAAACAGTCTGGATCCTGCTAAAGCGTCAAGGGCGTCATCGATCCTCGGCAATGGGTAGCTGTCCTTCTTCGTCACATCGTTAAACTTCCGGTAATCCACGCAGAAGCGGGTCGTTCCATCCTTCTTCTTTACGAGCACTACCGGAGAAGCCCATGGACTACTCGACGGCTCCACCACTCCGTCTCTCACCATCTCTTGAAGAGCATTTTTAGCCTCTTCCTTCTTGACGTGAGGGAGTCAGCGCGCAGCTTGACGAATAGGGCGTGCATCACCAGTATCGATTCTATGACGCACCCCGCTTGTTCTATCTGGCTTTCCGGATTCCGAGCCAAAGACAGAGCGATAGCGAATCACAAGGTCCTTGGCTTTCTCCTTTTCCTTTCTTGACAGCGACGGGTCTTGGCCTTCTAACATCCTTCGGAGATTTTCATTAGTTTGTTCCTTCTTTGTAGACTCCTGAAGTATCATGGAGGTTACAGGCTCTAAACTTCCCACCTTAGTGCCCTTCTTGATAGTGACATTGATATTGCAAAAGGGTATAGGAACCTTATCAGAAGGTATTACGAGCGCCTTCCTAACAAGGATGCCTTTCTCTACCTCCAGGTCATGATTTCTAGGCTCCAGTAAGACGGGGTGATTCGGCTGATCCGCGGGGGTTGAAGAATCGAGACGAGCGGCCACGATAGTCTCACATATTGCAGGAAGTTCCACGTCTTTACCTAAGGTGATTTCTAAGCTGGCCAATTCTCGATTATGCATAAAAAGTTCCTCCTACCTAACATTTAGTACTTGCCGTTTTAGGTAAATTTGGAAACCACATGCGTTCATTATGTCCATTCCAAGAATCACTTCTTCTTCTATTTCAGCCACTAGAACTGAGTGCGAGACACAGTTTGAACCCAACTGTATCCTTACCTCTGCTTCTCCGAATACTTTAGCTACTTCTCCTGTAGCGGTCCTCAATCGCCACCTGGAGGGCGACAGCCTTTAATCATGAACTACCTTCGGGCCGACAATGGTCTTCTAATGGTGACTGACAATGATGCCTACCAAAATGGCGTATCCCGTGCCGTTGACGATGCCATCCGCTTCTGTGCCCCAGTGAGGCTACTACCACAAGGGTAGGGCCATGAAGACGTTGTTGGTTCGATGTCGCCCTCCAGGAGTCAACCAGTCTTAGTTTCCCTGTGGCTTAGGCGCGTCAGAAGCGGTCCACTTTTCCTGGACTCCAAAGCCTTCGCAACTTTCAGAACCGCAATTTTTACGGTTCTCTGACTCCTGCTGCCCATCCTCTGTGTCGGTATTGTTCATACCTCGGACACGTGCCCCGGTAGCCGCTTCGAATTCCATTGCTGTGGATAAAGCGTCTACTAGTAATTTAGGGCGAGTCAGACGTACCGCTCTCTGAAGCTCTAAGTCCCTTAAGCCGTCGACGACGCAAGCCCGTGGCTGCTAAGCACTCCAACAAACTGTCTGGGGCTGTTGGATAAGCCAGACCTACCATCCTGGCAACGTCCGCTTCGAACTCTTGAATAGTCTCGGCTGCCTTCTTCTTCCTTCTCTACAGCTGGGACTGATATACCTGTTCGAGGTGGGCGTGGCCAAACCGCATCTCTAGCCGGCTTACTAGCATGTTAAAATCGTATGGGTCGTCAGCATTCAGGGTCTGTAGGACATCCAGAGCGTCGCCTCTGAGAGCCACCGTAAGGACTACCGCCTTATCTCCTGGAGACTACCCTTTAGCACTGGCCGCAGCGTTGAATTGCTTCCGGTAATTCGCCCAGGACGACTTGCAATCAAAAGTCGGTGGCTTTATCCTGGCTCGGCTCTCAGTAACTGCAGGTGCACGTACTTCGTCGTCCCTTAATGGCTGTTGTGCAGACTGCTTTCTCACGACCGCCTGGATCTTTTCTTCCAGAGTCATTTCTAATTTTTGTACCTCCGCTTCTTGTTGAGCCAGCCTGCCGTTCAACCCAACCACGTCACCGTACATGTTGGTCAGCTTGTCATTCGTTTCACTAGACAGATTTACCAATCTCTCATTTAATCTATCCATCTCACCCGACAAGCTTGACTTAAGGCTAGCTATCTTCACGTTAAGCTCAGCCGATTGGCTAGCCAATATTTCATTTATTTTAGCTGACTGGCTGACCAATTTGTCATTTATATCACCTGACAGACTAGTCAGCTAGGCACCGTTGTCTCAAACCATTAGGGTATCGAAAAACTCTGACATTCCCTCATTACCCCAGCTGCACGTGTACTATCATACAGACATTAAATTATATTAACAAATTTATTGGAGAAGCCACATTTGAATAGTTTATAAAGTAGAAGCTCCCTTGGTATGGAATCGAAAGCAGCTCTGAAATCAACAAAATAAGGCCTAAATATTTTACTAAATCTTGCGCGAAGTTAAACTTTGAAAATTTAAGTCTAAAGCCTTCTAATTGCTTCTATCAGTAATGTTAACCCTTAGTTGCACGCACCTCTCAAACTTTCATTCCTGCCCGCTAGCGGCACTGCGTGCCGCATTGCTATTTTTCTTTGTTTTTCGACATTTACGTTCGACGTCTTCTTAGCTACTATTTAAATATTATTGCCAATGTTTTTATTAAAAGAATAAGAATAGGAGGTATTTATAAGATAGATAAAGTATCATAAACATTTTTATTTAAAAAAAATAAATAATTTAGAATGAAAAGGAGTAATATAAAGGAACGGTGTAAACGAGTAGTAATAAAAAGGAACACAATCAGGAAACATAATAGTACAGAAGAAGACGAATGGCGAATATTGTGAACATCGGACAGTTGTATTGTTTCTATGTTTTCTACATTAATGGCATGGACCTTTCCTACGTCCATAATAAGTCAGTAGTGAGATTTCCGTTTCTTTTTTAGGTTTAATGAGGCGTTTTACTATACCTGTTGGTTCGTTTGATGATCTGAAATTCACATACAGTTCGTACACGCTAGCGGCACGGGATGCCGCAAAAATGGACTTTTTCACTTAAACCAATTGCTAGGCACTGCTAGTAAATCACAGAAACTTGGCTCCACTTTTCTCCTATTCTACGCACGTCCGATGAGGAATACTGTAGCGCTCATCAAGTTGAATTTATAAATTAACGCGAAAATTCAAAATTACCAAAGAGCGGCATGGAGTGCCGCTTAGCGTGTAACAAAGGGTTAAATGTTGTATATGTTCCGAAGATGTCGATATGATATATGTAATAAGAGGGAACTCCGATAGCTAGTTATAGATAATGCCAGTTAGATTTAACTGAAAAAGCGATGGGGAAGTTTTCATCCCCAATCGCAGGCTGAAAGTGTCCTTGAGTAACGAATGCTATTTTTACCCGCTCATCAATTTTCAAGGAAATAGACAAGAAGGAAAAAAAAAAAAAATACAATTTTTGTTTAAACCACTAAATCCTCAATTAGTGGGTAAGCTTGAGGTTGAGGAACTACAATTTTATTTAAATCGCTGAAGTCTATACACATTTCTGATTTTTTTTTCATCTTCTTTTTTAAATGCCATTCTTACGGGAGCAGCAAACGGGCTAAATGACTCTTCGATTAGGTTTTTCTCTAATAATTTTGATACTTGTAGTTCTATTTTTTTTTTAATCTTCAATGATGGATCTGCACAACCTTTTGCAACAATATTTATCTATTAACAAATCAACATGAGCCTCATAACCTTTTACAGTGTCTATATCATATTTATCTTTAGCAAAAAGGGGTTTGTGTATTAATTCATCTATTTTACCCTCATCGACTACGGTGGGTCAGATCCGACCGGAGTAAAAGTTTTATTTCGCGCCAATTTCGGCGAAATGAGTGCAGAAAGCTGTCCTCCAAAGGCACCTCCACCTCGGTCGTTAGGTACCCGCTGACCCAATTAAAACTAAAAGGAATATACCGTTTTGCACTTATACCGCCTTTGGTCAGATCTGACCCAACTGTAGCAGATATGTTTTAGGTCGGATTCAACCCCACTTTAGTACTTTATGCTATAATAAGTTCTTTTATTCAACATATTTTTACAATTATTTATCCCTTCAGTGAATATCCCATTATATGACTAAAATCAATTGAAGACTCTACGCTAAAACGTGTTCAGTCCAATTTTTGTAAATATTGTTGTACAGCGCATTGTAGTAAACCATTTCGATTACTACATTTCTGTGTAGTTTATACGAATTCAGCGGATTCAGTCCGTGAGATATTTACAATTCTTTTTTGGGGGCACAAGCAATTACAATTCTTTTTCGGTCATTAATTCTTTTTGAACTAGAAAATAATGTATTGTATTTTCATTAACATTACCATTATTTGAAAATATATTGAGCATACGATACTTTTTTCCCATTGAGTTAGAGTTACTAGGTTGTGTTCTATACAAGATATAAACATTCTTTTTGTTCACCTGTAAAATTTGCAAAATGTGACTGAACACGTGGGGTCTTCAATTACGAAATCTTTGATTTTAGAATCTAGAAAAATGGCATTCAACAAAATCATTTCACCCGTTGAAGAGTTTAGGGAAGAATTTCGAAGGCAATCTCTCTCGAAGAAGAACATAATGATGACAATGATACCTCATCAGAAAAGTAAGATGAAATCTTTCCCGACTCTCAAGTTCTGGATGAGTTTGAAATTGATAAAAATGAAGAAGACGAGCTATTCAGAAATGACAGTTCAGGGGGAGAATGCGTAGCCAACATTCAAGCGAAAAAAATCGAATTGAGGAAAAATGTAGAAAGCATATAGACGGAAAGCCTATTCCTTCAAAATTCGCCAGAGTTCAGCCTATAAATGTAATAAAAAGGAACCCAAGACCAAGAGGAGAGGCTGCATTGGAGACAAAGCAGCAGTGCTTGAATGATTGGCAGATCATTTTCAGGAACTCCTCAACGTTCAGAGGAACATAAATACAGTTATTCCGGGCCTAACTAAGAGAAATGCCCAAGAAGATGCAGACGATATTCTCCCACCAGAGAAAGTAGAGATAACTTAAATAATTCATCGACTCCACTGTATAAATGCAGCAGGAATAGACCAGTGCCAAGGAGAACTACTAAAGTATGGAGGGACTGATGTCGTTGATCAAATGTACGACCTGTTCTTTGAAATATGGATGAATGAAGAAATGCCCAAGGAATGGAGTACAGCATTGCTATGCCCCATATATAAAAAAGGTAATAGGCTTGCATGCGAAAACTATAGAGCAATGCTCTAATTAAGGCTGCCTATAAGACAATAATAATAACCCACAATAGAGTACTCGTGTGGATGGAAAAATTGGTTGGAGAATACCGAAGTGGTTTCCGACCTGGGAGGTCTACGTATATATATATATATATATATATATATATATATATATATATATATATATATATATATATATATATATATATATATATATATATGTAATACTCCTAACTGGGACCTTCAGGAGGGTACCAAGAAACTCGGTCTTGAGGTTAATGCAGAAAAGACAAAATATCTGAGATCTTCACGAAAAGTAGATCACCGTGAGAGGAAAAGGATTTAAATATGTGGACAAAGCTCGAACATTTAAATATTTAGGATCTGTGGCCACAGATAAAGACGAAATAAAAAAAGAAATAAAGGCAAGGTAAAGTGCTTCATCGGCCTTAGCATCAATGGATAGATAGATAGATTTAATTATTAATTTAGTAAATTAATTTGTAAATAGTATATTAAATTGTAAATAGTATATGGTTTAGAATGATTCTATACTTATTGTTGGAACGAACTAACAGCTGGAACAAACGTGTTTGTGATTACGATGTTCGAGTACCATCTACAGCGAGCCAGAACATTCTAGGCCCATCTACTTTACGACTACATACCTATAAGGAGCGTTAAGTTAAGCTTAAGAGAGTAAGTCTTGATCTCAAGCTCAATTCGTATGGTTATTTGTTGGTTATATATTGTAACGTTAAATCGATAAGCAAATAAAAAAAAAAAAAACATATGGCGTAACCTCCCGGACCGCATGTTGGAACAAAATAACCGGTTGGAACGAACTGTTTTTGTCTAGATCATTCCGGAATGACGGAGAATTGCCGACATTGTTCTAGAAGATTCCAGGCCCCAATATTTACAATATAGGGACTGAATGAGTTAGTTGAAGTCTGTGTCTTGACTGTGTTGCTCAAGTCATATGATTGTGTGTGATAAAGTTATCAATTTTGTAACCTGTTTAAGTGTTTAAGTTGTAATAATTCGTTGGCATTGTGATAACTGAATATTTCTGTAAATAAATATTTGTTACCCACAAAAGTGTTACAACTGGTGTCAGGAAAAAAAAAGAAAAAAAAAAAATGCCAGGTAAACGAATTGGAGAACTTAAAGTTACGGAGCTGCGGAGAGAATTAGAAGAGCTGGATTTAGACACTACAGGGACAAAAGCGATCTTGTTGGCCCGCTTACGTGAGTATTACTCGAGTCAGGGCATAGATCCTGAAACTGTAGAGTTTGAGGATAGCTCTTTTAAAGCCGCTTTAAATAATTTGTCAGCCGAAATAAATGAAAAGATGAATATTCTTAATAATAACTTGTCGGCTGAAATAAATGATAAATTGACCAATTTGTGTAGTGAAATAAATGAGAAACTCACAAGCCAGTCGGCTGAAATAAATAACAAATTGATCAACTTATCTTCCGAAATGAATGATAAATTGGCCAACCAGTCAGCTGAAATAAGTGAAACATTGGCTAGCCAATCGGCTGAGCTTAACGAGAAGATGGCTAGCCTTAAGTCTAGCTTGTCGGGTGAGATGGATGGCGTGAAGGAAAAGCTAGCTCAACAGGAAGTAAGGGCTGTGATGTTGGAAGAGCAGTTTGAAAAATTAGAAAGGAGGATGGAAGAAAAAGTTCAGGTAGCCGTAAGAAAACAGATCACCTAACAGCCACTGATAGAAGAGGAAGGACGTGGACCCGCAGTTATGGAGAGCCGAGCAACGATAAAGCCACCGACTTTTGATGGTAAGTCGTCCTGGTCGAATTACCTTAAGCAATTCAATGCTGCGGCCAGTGCTAATGGTGGTCTCCTAGAGATAAGGCAGTTGCCCTTACGGTGGCACTCAGAGGCGACGCTCTGGATGTCCTCCAGGCCCTCAACCCTAATGAACCTTATGATTTTGACCTATTAGTTAGCCGGCTGGAGATGCGGTTTGGCCACGACCACCTCGAGCAGGTATACCAGTCCCAGCTGAAGAACAGAAAACAGAAGGCATCAGAGGCGGACGTTGCGAGGATAGTAAGACTGGCTTATCCATCTGCCCCAGAAAGTTTGTTGGAATGCTTAGCAGTCCAAGCATTCGTTGACGGATTAACGGACTTAAAGCTTCAGAGAGCGGTACGTCTCGCGCGCCCTAAATTACTAGTAGACGCTCTATCCACATCGTTGGAATATGAAGCGGCTACGGAGGCTTCTCGCAGCCATGCAAGAGTCCGGGCCATGAACAGTACCGACGACAGCGAAGGGCATCAGGAACCCGCGAACCCCAACAACCTGGAAGAGGTGCTTTTAAAAGTTGTGAAGGCGCTTGATTCTCGGAAAAGGAGACCAGTACGGTGTTGGGGATGCGGAGATCTCGGACACGTCAGGAGTGCCTGCAAGAAGCGGGTTGCTACTGACGCACCAAAATCCCAGGGAAACTAAGACGGGTCGACTCCTGGAGGGCGACATCGACCCAACAACGTCTTCAAGACCCCCCCCCTTGTGGTTGTAGCCTCATTGGGGCACAGAACCGGTAGTTTATATGTGGATGGCATCATCAACGGCACTGGATACGCCATGTTGGTAGACACCGGTGCTACGAAGACCATCGTCGGCCCGAAAGTAGTTGGTGATAAAAGGCTGTCGCCCTCCAGGTGGCAACTGAGGACCGCTACAGGAGACCGCTACTCTAAGTAGCCAAAGTATTCGGAGAAGCGGAGGTAAAGATACAGTTGGGTTCAAATTCTGTCTCGCATTCAGCACTAGTGGCTGATATAGAAGAAGAAGTTATTCTTGGAATGGACATAATGAACACATGTGGTTTCCAAATAGACCTAAAACGGCAAGTCGTAAATGTTACGGGGGAGGAACTTTTTATGCATAACCGAGAATTGGCCAGCTTAGAAGTCACGTTAGGTGAAGACGTGGAACTTCCTACAAGAAGTGAGACTATCGTGGCCGCTCGTCTCGATTCTTCAACCCCCGCGGATCAGCCGAATCACCCCGTCTTACTGGAGCCTAGAAATCATGACCTGGAGGTTGGGAAAGGCGTCCTTGTCGGAAAGGCGCTCGTATTACCAACTAATAAGGTTCCCATACCTCTTTGTAATATCAATGACTACTCAGTTACTGTCAAGAAGGGCACAAACATGGGAAGTTTAGAGCCTGTGACCTCCGTGATACTACAGGCGTCTACAAAGAAGGAGCAAACTAATGAGAATCTCCGAAGGATGGTGAGAGACGGAGTGGTGGAGCCGTCGAATAGTCCATGGGCTTCTCCGGTAGTGCTCGTAAAGAAGAAGGATGGAACGACCCGCTTCTGCGTCGATTACCGGAAGCTTAACGATGTGACGAAAAAGGACAGCTACCCATTGCCGAGGATCGATGACGCCCTTGACGCTTTAGCAGGATCCAGACTGTTTTCAACTCTGGACCTAAAAAGTGGATACTGGCAATTAGAGATGGACCCTGCTGACAAGAAAAAGACTGCGTTTACCACTGGGTCAGGATTATGGCAGTTCATGTTTTACCTTTTGGCCTCTGCAATGCTCCTGCGACCTTTGAACGTCTGATGGAGAACATCCTGAGAGGTTTGTCCTGGAAGATATGCCTCGTGTACCTCGATGATGTCATAGTGGTTGGCCGGATGTTTGAGGAACACCTGTCTAATCTTGAAGAGGTCTTCAAGAGGCTTAAAGCTGCCAATTTGACGTTAAACTCAAAGAAGTGTCATCTTTTTCAAACGAAGGTAGCCTATTTAGGACACATCGTCAGTGGAGAAGGATTTGCAAAAATTCAGGTAGTCCAGCTATGGCCTGTCAACAAACAACAGATTCGAAGCTTCCCGGGCCTTTGTTCCTACTACCGTCGGTATGTAAGAAAGTTTGGAGATATTGCGAAGCCTCTGAGTCGATTAACTGAAGAAGGTAGACCTTTCGGCTGGAACAACGAGTGTCAAGTAGCGTTTGATGCCTTGAAGGAACGGCTGACCTCGGCTCCAATATTGGGCTACCCAATTCCAGGAGGCAAATTCATCCTAGACACGGACGCCAGCGAAGAAGGTATTGGCGGTGTTTTATCACAATTGCAGGATGGCCAAGAACGGGCTATCGGATATTTCAGCAAGACGCTATCAAAACAAGAGCGTAATTATTGCGTGACCAGGCGAGAACTTCTGGCTGTTGTCAAGTCCATAGACCATTTTTACAAATACTTGTATGGTACAAGATTCTTGTTGCGGACTGACCATGCAAGCCTGAAGTGGCTGCTAAATTTCAGGAATCCTGAAGGCCAAGTTGCCAGATGGCTACAAAAGCTCCAGGAATACGATTTTGAAATTGAACACAGACCGGGTGTAAGACATCGCAATGCAGATGCCCTGTCTAGAGACCATGCCCGCCTAATTGCTCCCACTGTAGCCGAATCGAACAAAAGGAGGCCAACCTTTGCGCCGTTGGAGTAGTTAGCGAAGAATGGACACCTGACACAATCCGGGACAGACAAGAAAATGATCCCGAGTTAAAAAATCTGGTGCGTGCGCGCAACACAAAACTTTCACTTACGAACTTCCTTAAATTAGAAATTGATGAGTTTTGTTAATTGCCACTTCTCAAAGACAAATTTTTCCACATTCATTTCTTAATTTTGTTTTTATTTGCTCTATAAAAAACACTATTTTTTATATTATTAAATAAACATTTTACTTACGATAATTCGGCCATATAAGCATAATACTCCAAGTCGTCTGATTTTATAATTCTGTATGTAGTTGTTGAAAACTTCATTTAGTTACCATGGAAACAAATAATTTCCATTAAATGAACAGAACGGCTTTAATTATGAACAATGGTCTATCATTAAAGGCGTACTCCGACGCATGCTCCACGTATTTTATGAGTTAACGGAATATTTTTCTTTTTTTCTCCTCTTTATGTTTTCTTTATTTTTTTCCTATCTCATATTTAGCCATTTCTTATTTTTAGGCGTAACGAGAGGCAGTTAATTTCTCCATATAAACAAAAACAAAGGTACTTAATAGGAAACAAACAAACAAAAAAGAAAGCTAGAAAGCCCTAGAAAGCCCCCTCAGAACATTTTAGTAATGATAAAGCTTACCTGATATTAAAGAACACCTAATTTTCATTTAATATGTCGAATGATCTGTATATAGAGGTGGCAGTGGATTGTGGAGTCACGGTGGAGTTTGTTTGAATAGAAAGGGGACGATTAAAGTGGTTTTTGATGAGTTTATTGATGATGTAGGGAGGATAGTTATTGGAAGAAAGGATTTGTTTGATACGCTGGATATTGGTTTTATGAAACTGGGGATCAGAAAGGGAAAGGGACTTCTGTGAATAAGATTTTTTGCAACATTTATTTTTTGGTGGTATGGATGTTGGGAGTGAAAGTTTAAGAGTCGGCCTGAGTATGTTGGTTTAGTGTACCAGTCAGTGAAAATACTGTTGTTGGAGTTTCTTATTAAAAGGAGGTCTAGGAAAGGTAGGGAATTGTTGGCTTCACGTTCTACGGTAAATTGGAGGCGCGGGTGGTAGGAATTAAATGCGGATAGGATATCTGGAATTTTGTTTGGATTAAGGACAAGGAGGAGTTCGTCAACGTATTTACGGATAAAAATTATGTCTGTTGGGAATAAGGGGATGATGGAGTTTATTACAATGTTTGCTAGGTCAGGAGCTAGTGGGTTGCCCATAGCGAGTCCTGATATCTGTTTGAAAAAAATTTCGTGGAAAGTTAGGTAGCCGGAGTCACAACAAAGTTGTAGGGGTTCAAGATACGTTGAGCGGTTTAGGGAAGTGTGCGGTTCGATGGTGGACCAGTTGTCTTTAATAATGTTTAAGGCTTTGTCTATGGGAATGTTTGTGAACAGGCTTTCAACATCAAAGGAAGTAAGGATATAATTGTCAGGAATGATGAATGATATAATTTGTTGGCGTAAATGAAAAGAATTGTTAATATCGTAAGGGTTGTCGTGGCTGAGTACTTGTAGAGAAGGTAATAAAAATTTGCTAAGCTTAATGGAAGGAGAGTTTATATTGGAAGTGATAGGGCGAAGGGGGGTACCAGGTTTGTGAATTTTTGGAAGGCCATAAAAACGGGGAGCTACTGAATTGTAAGAGATAATTGTAATATATGTAAATATATATGAATTGTAATATATGTTATTTCACATATAGTGTTTTCATTTGACCGCACCCCCAACCATTTCCATCTCATAAAAAGATATCGCATTGACAAGGTTGGTAGCAGTAGTCGGTGCGGTGGGGTGAAGCCCCATCCCCCCTTTACCACTGCTACACCACACAATAAGGACTTTTTGAATATTTACCTCTGCGAGAGAAAATTAGCCTAGGAAAAACAGCCCCATAGAAATTAGTTAATGTAAATTTACGTTTGCAAGAGCCAACTTGAGCGCGTTGGCGACGAGTAAGCGATGTTGGTGGTTTCTGTTGGGGTCAGGGAATACCCGCCCCCCCTCCCTAACCTATAGTCTTACCTAATAAAGATTTTGGACTAATTACCTATGCGAGAGGTAACTAGTCTATAAAAAAAAATGCCGTATTAATTACGGTTTTTAAAATTTTAGATTTTTCACTCGTTTCTTGAAGGTGTAACCCTTTATGGTTCGGAGATGTGGGTAGTTTGAGCAAGAGAGGCAAAAAGGTTACAGGCTCTAGAAATGGACTTTTGGAGAAGAAGCTGTGGCATCTCAAGAATTGAGCGAGTGAAAAACTCGGCTATAAGAGATATCGTTAAAGCGGAAACGATAATCCACAAAATTGGGACCAAGCAGCTGCAGTGGTATGGTCATGTAAGAAGAATGGGCCCCGAGAGATGGCCAAAAATGATGTTTGATTTTGTAACGGAAGAGAGAAGGAAAAGAGGCCGCCCAAGGAAAACATGGCTGCAAGGAGTTGAAGAGGTGATGGCAGCAAGAGGCTTGGCAGAGGGAGATTGGGAAGATAGGGAATATTGGAAACAATATGTTTTGGGTCTCGGCATATGACCGAAGGTTGTAAAAGTCAGAAATAAAAAAAAAAAAAAAAAAAATTTAGTTCGCGAGAACTGACAAGAGATCGCATTGACAAGGTTGGTAGCGGTAGAAAGGGATGTGGGGCGAAGCCACATACCCCCTTTTTTTACCGCTACACCACATAATAAGTACTTCTTTAATATTTACCTCTGCGAGAGGTAATTAGCTAGGGAAAAAAAACATAGTATAAAGTTAATGAAAATTTACTTTTGCGAAAGCCAACTTGAGCGCGTGGGCGACGAGTCAGCGATGGTGGTGGTTCCTGGTGGGGTCGGGAAAAACCACCCCTTCCCCGATCTATGGTCTTACCTGATAAAGATTTTGGACTAATTACCTATGCGAGAGGTAACTAGTCTAAAAAAAAAAAAGCCTTATTAATTACGGTTTTTAAAATTTTAGTTCGCGAGAACTAACAAAAGATCGCATTGACAAAGTCGGTCGAGGTAGTCAGGGGAGTAAGGCCAAGCCCCACCCTCCCTCTCACACCACTACACTACATAATAAGTACTTTTTTAATATTTACCTCTGCGAGAGGTAATTAGCTAGTAAAAAAACCTATAGTAATTAGTTATTGAAAATTTACGTGTGCGAGAGCTAACTTGAGCGCGAGGCAGACGAGTCGGCGAAGGTAGTGGATCCTGGTGGGGTTGGGGAAAACTGGACCCCCTCCCTAATCTACAGTCTTACCTAATTAAGATTTTTGACTAGTAAACTATGCGAGGGGTAACTAGTCACGAAAAAAACCCCGTAATTATTACGGTTTTTAAAATTTTAGTTCGCGAGAACTATTAAGAGATCGCAATGACAAGGTTGGTAGCGGTAGTAGGGGAGGTCGGGCGAAGACCCACTCCTCCTTTACCACTGCTACACCTCATAATAAGGACTTTTTTAATATTTACCTCTGTGAGAGATAATTAACTAGGAAAAAAAACCCAATGTAATTAGTTAATAAAAATTTACGTTTGCGAGAGCCAACTTGAGCGCGTGGGCGACGAATCCGAGATAGTGGTGTTTCCTTTTGGGGTAGGGGAATATCCGCCCCCCCTCCCTAATCTGTAGTCTTACCTAATTGATATTTTTGGACTAATTGAACAATGCGAGAGGTAACTAGTCACGAAAAAAAAAGCCGTATTAATCACGGTTTTTAAAGTATTACTTCGCGAGAATTACCAAGAGATCGCATTGACAAGGTTGGAAGCGGTTGTCGGGGAAGTGGGGTGAAGCCACAGCCCCCCCCCCCCTTTACATAATAATAATACATAATAAGTACTACTTTAATATATACCTCTGCGAGAGGTAATTAGCTAGTAAAAAAACACATAATAATTAGTTATTGAAAATTTACGTGTGCGAGAGCCAACTTGTAGTGGATCCTGGTGGGGTTGGGGAAAACCCGACCCCCTCCATAATCTACAGTCTTACCTAATAAAGATTTTTGACTACTAAACTATGCAAGGGGTAACTAGTCACGAAAAAAAGCAGTATTAATTACGGTTTTTAAATTTTTACTTCGCGAGAACTAACAAGAGATCACATTGACAAGGTTGGTAGCGGTAGTCGGGGAGGTGGGGTGAAGCCCCACCCCCTTTTACTACTGCTACACCACATAATATGGATTTTTTGAATATTTACCTCTGCGAGAGGTAATTAACTAGGAAAAAAAACCCGTATTAATTACCGTTTTTAAAATTTTAGTTACCGAGAACTAACAAGAGATCGCATTGACAAAGTCGGTCGCGGTAGTCAGGGGAGTAAGACGAAGCCCCATCCCCCCTTTACCACTGCTACACCACACAATAAGGACTTTTTGAATATTACCTCTGCGAGAGAAAATTAGCCTAGGAAAAACAGCCCCATAGAAACTAGTTAATGTAAATTTACGTTTGCAAGAGCCAACTTGAGCGCGTGGGCGACGAGTAAGCGATGGTGGTGGTTTCTGGTGAGGTCATGAAATACCCTCCCCCCCCTCCCTAACCTATAGTCTTACCTAATAAAGAGTTTTGGACTAATTACTTATGCGAGAGGTAACTATTTACGAAAAAAAAGCCGTATTAATTACAGTATTTAAAATATTAGTTAGCGAGAACTAACAAGAGATCGCTATGACAAGGTTGGTAGCGGTAGTCAGGGGAGTAAGGCCAAGCCCCACTGCCCCTCTCACACCACTACACTACATAATAAGTACTTTTTTAATATTTACCTCTGCGAGAGGTAATTAGCTAGTAAAAAAACCTATAGTAATTAGTTATTGAAAATTTACGTGTGCGAGAGCCAACTTGAGCGCGAGGAGGACGAGTCGGCGAAGGTAGTGGATCCTGGTGTGGTTGGGGTAAACTGGACCACCTCCCTAATCTACAGTCTTACCTAATAAAGATTTTTGACTAGTAAACTATGAGAGGTAATTAACTAGGAAAAAGAACCCATAGTAATTAGTTAATGAAAATTTACGTGTGCGAGAGCCAACATGAGCGCGATGGCGACAAGCTGGCGACGGAGATGGTTCTTCTTCTTGGTGGGCTCAGAGAAAACCCTCCCCCCCACCCTACATTACAAGACTGAAATGATGGAGAGGGCAGAACTTTCTAATTTCCATGGGTTATACAAGAAATTGAACCTGGACTTGGGGGAGAAGCACTATATAAGTGATTCTAATAAAATGAATTTTATGAAGGTTATATTCAAATTGCGGGGACAGTTATTTTATCTTAATAATAACGTAGGGAGGAGCGAAGAGCAAAGATTGTGTACCCTCTGTAATTTGAATGTAATTGAAGACGTTTATCATTATGTTGGTGTCTGTCCTGTTCTCCAGGAGTTTAGGTTTAAGTATTTTAAGAAAAATGTGTTGAGGCAAGACGAACTGGTAGATCTGCTGAATGGTGGTGATTGGAAGGCTTTGTTTTTCTATCATTGTAATGCGTATAAATACAGAAAATTTTTAGTTGAGCAATACAATTCATAATATAGGAAATTACCTAAATTACTATTATGTATTGCTTTGTTTTTATTATTAATTAGGATTAGATTATTAATCAAATTAAGGTTATAATTTTTAACTAGTTTTATTTTTTAATGGTGCTCATATTGAAACGTTGATGTTGATTTTTGTATAATTTTATGTATCTAAATAATTTTTTCTCCTATTTTGTTTCTTTATTTTATCTATTATGTAGGTGTTGTATAGTTTTGTTTATTTTCATTATTATTCACACACGGCATATAATTGTATGAATCTATATATGTTAATAAGGATGTTTATTTATTTTTATTTATTATTATTTATTTTTTTTTTATTCATTATGAACATTGAAAAAGACTTTTTATTTTATCGAGACAGCTCTTGGCAGACGGTGTTTAACCATGCCAATGCAGGCTTATATTTTTCTTTATAATGTTGTAAATGTATATTAATTGAAAATAAAGCTGTTTATCTATCTATCTATCTACCTAGACTTGTCCTGATGTAGTAATTATGCTATTTCAATCAGTAAAGGTTTTCAAGATATTATATTTTTAAAGGTCCTTTGCTGTTGTAAAAAGAGACTGCTTTTTTTTTTTTTTTGCTTATTTTATTGAATGTATCTAATTAAAAAATAAATCCCTGCTTCGTTACTTTAAATAATAAATAACTCAACACCTGTGAGGTGGTTATAATGTTAAAGCTATGGAGGATGGATTATTGATGATTTCCCTGATAACCTTAAGTTGCTCAAGGCGTTGGATATTGCCGGTTTAACCCCAGACTATACAATCTATGTAAATGACATTGAGTCTAAATATAAAAATATCTATAAACTGCATAATATTGGTTAATATTTTCAAATTATTCATTAGAAAAAAATTGGGTTTTTAGCAATATGAAGGTAGACTCGTATTTCATATATTTTTTTCTTTTCGGCCTACTGACCTTAAAGATCCTTAGCCGCCTCAAGTGGCCTCTATATGCTCACAGTTACCAAGGTAAGTAAAATAATACGAAAAAGTAAAAGAGCTTAATTTCAACCTGAATTATTACGAACATTCAGTTCGAAAGAGAAAAATACTAAGAGAAGCTATAAAATAGTTTAGAAAAAACCGAATGCTCAACGATTCCCCAATTGATACTGTAAACAAAATCATAAAATTAATTATAATGGTTGCTGGAAATTCAGATTATAAAATAAATTATAACAGGTGTACAGAAAATAAATGGTTCTATAAATTCTGTGGAGAAAGTAGAATAGTGGTATCCATTTTGTTATAAAATTCCCTTTAAACTAATAAAATAGATGATAAAATATTATGCATCAATTAAATAAGAAATATAAAAAGATTTGTCAAAGAAAAGAAAAAAAAAAAAGAAGAATATACCGAAGGTATTACTGAAAAATTTCAACTATAGTGCATTCCACGTCGACATGGAGGTAGATTTCGTGCGCTGTCGCCAAATTTTGAAATCTATCCGACTTTCACATTACAATTCTGAAAAACTTAAATTTATTTTTTTAAATTTCACATCATAATGTGCAAAATTTGATTCTCTGTCAGCCTAGTCTAAAAATAAAACACAAAAGATAAATTTACAATCGCAATAAATTATTTTTGGTAATTTTTTTACTTAAAATTTTTAATGTAAATTCATGTTTCTTTCGTCCCTGTTTCCTTATTTTTAGAGAATTTGCCTTGACATTTTTCATAAAGACACCAGAGGTTCCGTACCCTAGTAACAATGATAATGGTTTTAATGTTGTTCCTTTCCTATTTATTGGCAAAATAAAAATAAAAATGACATTTTCGATTTTTAAAAAGTAGCCCGCGAGGAATTTTCGTTATTTAGTCGCCTGCAGAGGTACACCTATGAGGTGTACTGTTCGCTCACATATTAAAATTAATTAGTCCAACTCTATGCGTCCCACAATTGTCGGACATACCTTAAAATTAAATTTGAATTGTCCCTTTGTAGGATTTTTTACAAACCTCCCTTATGAAAATATACTAGCTTTGTTTCTTGTGTATTGACCTCTAATTTTTTTACCATACAGCACTCATTTAAGATTTTTAATTTCTTTCTTGTATCGGGGTAACTATCACCTAGGATTATTAAATCATCAGCATACAGCAATAACAGTATGTCGCAGGTACTATCAACCATTATGCCTCCAACATTTTTGTTTCGGAAAAATCTCTCTTTATCACTTTGGCTGAATAAGTATGGCGACAATACTCCCTGCAACAGGCCAAGTGATGTGTCGATCTCCAATGAAAACCCATCCTTGCCTTTCACTCTATCCGACGCGTTTTGATAAAAATGTTTTATATTTCAGATTACTTTGGTACTTACTCCTAGATTGTGATTTACGGAGTCCAAATCTCGCTTAAAATCGACCAAGAGAGGTAAAAGACGATTCCCATGTAGTCTTAAATGCGACTGAATAACAGCATTTAAATAAAATCAATTATCGAGACAGCTTCTACCTTTACGGAGCCCAGATTGCGCTTCAATACATTAGAGAAAAAAATTGAAATAAAATTCACTAGAGCTTTATCGCTTGCTTTATATAGTTTATAAAATAGTGCATTTCAGTCAAAATGCACTTTTCTTCCTTTGATATTTAAATTAAAGGTTACAGTATTGACAAGATTGAATACATACAAGAGTCAAGCCCCTAAGAAGTTCCACATGTTTGGATCGAAAGAAGAAATGTTTTAACTGACAATACATGTTTTACCTGACAATTAATGATCCTTTCGTAAAGAAAACAGTTTACGATCATCAACCCACCCGTTGAAATTTTATCTAGATCCCTAATGCCTTTGTCTTTACTATAGTCCGTTCCATGCCGAGATGGCAACAACCTGGAGAGCTCTGTATCTCTCCAACAAGGGCCGCTCTAGATAACTCTGTGCTTTTCCCTCAGTGCGACGTTGCCACTAATTTCAACTTCGTCCAACCTTTTCGGGAAAAATTCTATAATGAGCAGAATTTGATTCTTTATCAGCCTATTCTAAAAATAAAACACAAAAGATAAATTTACTCTTTGGTATCTTTAGTAAATAAACAAGGTATTCTGGAGTTAGAGAACGTAGACCAATTCCTGTTGGAGATTACTGAAACGCTAAGTCTATTTAAAAGCTACACTGAAGAGCGTGATAAACAAAAACTGACCAGCCCTACAATATACTCTATCCCCTAATGTATATAGACAGCGATCAGGCCCAGCCATACTTGCTCTAAATGCCCCCTTCCCTATGACCAAAACTATAGCACATATTAGGCTCTCCGGTAATTACAATATAAATTAACATTTAATAATATTTATTATTACTTTAGGCCTAAGGAAACCTGCATTATATGCAACTTAAATTAACTTGAAGATGTTTTTTCATATTATGGTCCGCTTCCCGATTTATTCTGCTTTCCGCCATCACTATCTCCCCCAATCAATCGATTTAAACAGGTCGAATTGCTCAAAATCGAGAACATTAGCACCCTCGAAAATCTCTTTTGTTATATCAGGCAATGCTGTAGACTAAAATCATTCATTGTCAATGTATAACTAGTAAAATGATAGGTCGTGGGAACCGTTAAATGACATCAAATATATATTTTTAATTTTAAATAATTTATTTTTGAAGAGAAAAGATTTGGCTCCGCCGAGAATCGAACCCGGGTCCAAAATTGACGAACGTCAAGAGATGCCCAAAATTGGACAAACATTATTAAAGGTCGGACAAATGGACAAATGGACAAACAGAAAATCGGATCTGGAATGAGCCGATGGTCATTGTTTGTACCTCTTGGGTATCAAATTCTATTATTTTCTACCTCATGGGTATAAAAGTTATGATTATTTCAAAGTTTTCCCTTCAACCCTCGTTGTCCGCAAAATTCAAGAAGGACGAGCAGCAGGTGAAAATTTCCTTCATCCTAAAACAATCCTTCAATATCTTTTACCCGATTATCCTCATTTCAACCTTGTCCGAAATTCCGAATCAGCGTACAGGGAAAGCTTGGTAAGTTTAATTAAAGACTTATACTTCATTTTTTTTATTTATAGTTCTTTTAATTGCTTTTTCGAGCTCACCAGAGCGAAATATTTTTTTTTTTATCCCGTTTTTACGTTGGTGATTTTAATCAGATTAATTGTATTCCCCCTCCCCCTTTTTTTTTATCTTCACTAAAATTATCGTATATCAAAATCCACCAGATGTTAAATTTTTGCCTTTTAAACATTCAAGTAATTTAAATTCCTTGTTTGTTTTTTTCGGATTTAAGGGCGTTCATGCAAATGGCAACTGCGTAATTTGTTACAGGTTATTCAATTAACGATTCCAACACTAGCCTTGCTGGAATTCCGCCATTTTGTTGAACAAGCATTTTAAATAAATAAATTGTAGTTGTCGAGGAAGGTTACATTATTTGTTTCCCTGGGTTGCTTATTACTGATTTTGATGAGACAACGTACCCGGATGTTGACTTTTTTTATCTATTGTGACTATTTTGATAAATTCCCGATCGTGGAGAAATGTCCTAATTTTGAACTGTCACTTGATACCAGTTTGGCCTGGCGATTGCGTCTCTGAGTCTGTTCAGGTATTTTTTGTTTATTTTTTTTCCTTTTAATTGTATATTTTGCGATCTTTTATTACTTAAATTGTATTTCAAGGGACTTTCCCTGATTGTAAATTTTTGTGTCATTATTGAAATGGCTCCTAACCTAACGTTGGCAAATTTTAATAGAATTTGTCATTTGACAAAATATGTTCTGAATTATTTGAAGGTCCAAGTGGATCAGTTAGCGAAGTGCCCACCCGTAAGAGTCAAGGGCAGAGCAGAATATCTCAAATCGTCTCTGACTGCTGAAATGAATGAGTTTCTTTTGCAAACGGCACCCTATCGTAACGCAGAATAGTTGAGCGAAGAGCTTACAGAGGAAATTCTCATAACCTCCATTGAGGCTATCAGATTTCTGGCAGTTGAGCTACAATACGCAGTGGCTAAATAGGCCGGTCCACACGAGGTAGTGAACAGGACGAGAACACGACCAGTAATGCGCATGTCACCTGATTTGCTTTCTCCCAGTAGAAGCTTATGACCTTATCTAGTTCATACGGTAAAGTGCCTTTGTTGGTCGTGCTTCTCTCGCACTTGTTCTCGTTATGGCAGAATATGAAGCCGCAAAAGTTGTATGCGAACTATTAATGCAAGAGTTGAGGATTTGCTTGAAAAAGTAAATGAAAATTATATATATATATATATATATATATATATATAATACATATATTCATACATACATAAATATATAATATATGTAAAGTTGCTCTCTACTTGTAACATACCTATTTATTACGAACCTTTCATTTAAACTATTTATGTATGTTGAGCCCATCTGTTATAACCTACCTTTTCTACTTTTGCATTTGAGAAAATATCTTGTAATTTAATTATTCTTACCAGGTATGTTTATTGTTCCTATTTTTATGTAATGTGTTTAAAACCTCTCTAAAAGTTGTATTACTATTTGTTAATTCTTTCCAGAATAATAAAATTTGTTATTAACCCAACCTATCTATCAATCTTACAAATTAAATTACAAGAAGGAAAACATGGATGAAGCTAGATTATTCGTCCACGTAGTAAAAAGAGGTGAAGCCGAGTACTAGCTTTCTGGTCTGTCTGAAGATAAAGAGCTCTGGATTGTATTACCTGAAGAGTACAGAAACATGGCGATACATAAGGTAATCTTGTCTAAATCAGCTATTAAAGCAGCTACGAGTATCTCAGCTATCAAACCTATAGACGGCTACCGAAAGTTGGGAATAAAACTAGATGAAAATATTAAGCATGAATACTTCGATGAGGATGGTAATCTGAGTTTCAGGTCCATCCCCCTCGAAGAAAGCCAACCAATATCTGAGTCTATCCATCAATTGAGAGATAAAAATTTAATTGAAAAGATAAATTGGTTTGAAAATAAATTAGAATTATATGAAGTAGAAAAAAAATTTCTTATCGATAAATTTGATAAAACATGTGATCCGAATGAATGGTTAGGTAGGTTTGAAAAAGAATGTACAAGACACTGTATAAATTCCGTTGAAAAGAGGATCGAAATTCTTCGGATTTTTGTGACTGGCTCATCGAAGGATTGGTATGAGGCGAACGTAAAGAAGATAGGTTTAAACGACTGGTTTTCTTGGCGTTTTTCCTTCCTAAATGTATTCGTTGATAAGGGTTGGTCAAAAGTGAGAAAAGCTTACAGCTACAGATTTTTAGGTGGTTCCTTGGTTGATTACGCCCTGGTCAAGGAACGATTATGTTTAGAGGTCGAAAGTCAATCAACTGTTATATCTAGAATTAATATGATAGTTATGGGGCTTCCGGTTCAGGTACAAGATGAATTGGATAAGGAAAAAATAATTACAATCGATAAACTGTATACAGAATTAAGGAAACTTGATGGAACATTTGGCAAAATTAAAAATAATAATGATCATTTTAAAGTTAATAAACCCTCTGAAAAAACCCGGGACATAAGAATGAAAACGGCCGACCCAGAGAAGAAACCATGTTCCATGTGTGAAGAACTTGGATGGCCTAACCGATATCACCCTGTTAGCCACTGTAGGAATAAGAAATTGTACAAAACCAAAAGGGAAGTAAATTTTAGTGAACCAATTACTACTTTTAAGGCAGTTGATGCTTCTGAGTCGTTGATTGAATTGAAGGATGAATGTTTAAACTAGAAATCCCGGGGAAATTGAGTCCGTTGATTAAAATAAATGTTATTATTGATAATAAGTTACGAGTGAAAGCTGTATATGATTGTGGATCAAACGTCAGCTTAATAAATCAGAGAATTGTGAAAATTTTGAGGTCAAAATTAATAAATAATCGTACTGCATTTAAAACAATCAATGGATTAAATTTCTCCACTGACCGGTCAAATATCATTCTAAAAATTACAGTTTTACATTACAGACATTACAGTTTTACAACATTACAGAAAATCTGAGTACCTATGTAGTGAAGAACAACAACTTTTCTTATGATCTCCTACTAGGTCTTGATGCTATAAAAAAATTAAGGTTAATTCAAGATGAAAATTTAAATAATAAAAATTGTAGATCATATACAAGATGAGAGTAAGAGGAACCAAATGTTAACATTATTAAACAAATTTAGCCATCTGTTCGCTAAAAATAAATATGATGTGGGCAGGGTAAAATCAAGAGAAGCTGAAATAAGATTACTTAAGAATGAATATGTTACTTCAAGGGCTTATAAATGTTTAATTCTAGATGAAAAAGAGATAAAGACACAAATTAAGAAACTGTTAGAAGCAAACCTTATTCAAGAATCAGACTCGCCATTTGCATCCCCGGTAACGCTTGATTACAAAAAAGAAGACACGACTTTGCATTGATTTTAGAAATCTCAACAAGCTCATTGTACCAGAATGTTATCCATTCCCGACAATTAATGATATAATAGATAAGGTCGCAAATTGTAAATATTTTACGGTTATTGATATAAATTCTGCATTCTGGTATATACTTTTGAAGGGGCAAGATCGCGAGAAAACGTCATTTATAACTAAATTCGGTAAATTTATGTTAAATGTTCTACCTTTTGGTCTAAAAAATGCTCCGGCTATTTTTCAACGAACTTTATCAAGTTTGCTAAGGAGAAATAACATTGATAACTTATGCGTTAATTATATAGACGATATCCTTTTTTTTTCTAAAACATTGGATGAACACTTGGAACTAATTGAAAAACTTTTAAAAGCCATTGGACAGGAAGGATTCAAGATTAAATCAGAGAAATGTGCCTTTGCTGCTAACTCTGTGAAATATCTTGGTCATTTTATACAAGAAAATAAAGTATCGCCGGCAAAAGGAAATTTGATCGCGATCCAGAATCTTAAAAGGCCATCGGACAAATCAGGTGTTCGCAGTATATTGGGGTCTATTAATTTCTATTTAAAATACATCGAAAATAGCGCAGAGAAATTTGAGCCACTTCATAGGTTGTTGAGAAAGAATGTCGAGTTTAAATGGACCGATGAATGTAAGAATAGCTTTAATTTAATAAAGCAATACTTGTGCTCCTCTCCAATTCTGGCAATTTATGATGTCGGAAAAGAAATATATATTGAAGTGGAGGCCAGTTTTAAAGGCTTGAGCGCGACGTTGAAACAGCCGCAGGCTGATGGAATTTAGCACCCCGTGGCCTATTTCTCAAGAAAACTATCTCCAACTGAATATAAATGTAAGGCTATTAAAGAAGCTTGGGAAAATATCTTGTAATTTAATTATTCTTTCCAGGTATGTTTATTATTCCTATTTTATGTGTTTAAAACCTCTCTAAAAGTTGTTTTACTATTTGTTAATTCTTTCCAGAATAATAAAATCTGTTATTAACCCAACCTATCTATCAATCTTACATATATTTATATATATATATATATATATATATATATATATATATATATAAATATATATATTCATGGGTCCTATATTGCTATGTATTAGGTTAAGAGGTAGTAAAAATAGTCATATATCTTTGTCTGCTGCTGCTCAGCTGATGATAGAGCCACTTACCAATTAGAAAACTTAATCAAAGTACAAAAGTAATCAAATAAAATATATCTTGTTGGATATCAAAAATTTTCATTTTTAATAAGGAGTCTAAATTTAAAATCAGCTGATCAATATTTTAATTAATAACTAAATCAGTTATTAGGGAAGGACTAGGCGAGGAAACTTAAAATCCTTCCCGGCTCCTTTTTAGGGAGATAATGTGCTATATTCAAGACTTTTTTTTTTTTACCAGAGGATATCCGTTTCGACCGCTAACATAAAAGCCGTTAAAATAGAATGTAGTCCCCACGCTATCTGTTTTTCATTAATTACTATCCTAATAACAAGAACCATGCGAATCAAAGTTTACAGGTGTTTTCCTGATAGAGAACCTACAAATATATCAATTTTGTTTTCATTTAAATGCCTTTTTAATAAATTTGTCAGTGGAGGAATATTTCCCCCTCCATTCTTTAGGTTAGACAAGGGATATTCCAGTGAGGGACTCTTGAATGTGACAATGTGCTTTTGGTTATAACTTTGGATAGTCCTGATGTGGAGTGATAGTATCATTAGTGATTTTTTAATTAACATGGTAATCCATGGTGAGCTTAAAAGAGTATTTGAGGATTTTAAGAAAGTTTTTTAAGTTAGTGTTGTAACGATGATTGTCAAGTTGACAAAACTTCAAACTACTCTCATCATTTGGCGCTATTAGTTAATTGCTCTATCAGAGGTTGCAATAGTGGAGAGAACATAGATCCTGGGAGTATCTAGATGAGTACCCAATATGTATATATAAATCTGTGATTTATATCATGTGTTTCAATTCATATAAACTTCAGTATTCAGGTTGGTTGATTCTATTGTGATTTGAGCATCAATTATATAAGGACTTTAAAATCGTTTTGTAATTCTGTTTATTCTTCTTAAGAAGTAGAAGGAATAAATCGTGTTCCACTGTAAGCAATGAATTTATTAAAATATTGTATTACAATGAAATAACTATTTAACGCGTCTACATTTAAAGATAAATAAGATTGAAGATGTTTTAGATGTTTATGTTGTAAAGAATAGTAATTTTTCTTATGAGCTGTTGCTTGGATTGGATGCGATCAAGAAATTTAAACTGATTCAAGATGAAAATTTAAGAATATTTCAGAAGATAGATAAGAATCAAGACAAGATTATTCATGATGATAAAGACAAAAAAGATAAAACAGATGTTAATTTTAATAGATTAATTGAGAGTGAAGAATTTAGAGGTAAATTAAATCATTTGGATTGTAATAAACAGAAGATGGTGACTGATTTATTAATTCGATATGACTCAGCATTCGCTAAGAACAAGTACGATGTCGGTAAGGTTAAAAGTGAAGCTCAAATAAAACTAACAGAGTATAGGTATGTTTCAAAAAAGCCATATAGGTGTTCCATTCCAGACCAGAAAGAAATTGAAGCACAGATCTCTAAATTGCTGGAAGCAGGACTGATACAGGAGTCTACTTCACCATTTGCATCTCCAGTCACTATGGCGTTTAAAAAGGAAGATGGTCGCAGAACACGGCTCTGCATAGATTTCAGGGAATTAAATAAATTAGTGGTTCCTGAAACACATCCTTTTCCTAGAATAGAAGACATCATGGTTAAAACTGGAAATTGCAATTGGTTCTCAGCATTTGATATTAACTCAGCATTTTGGTCGATTCCAATTAGAGTCAAAGATAGAAAGAAGACAGCATTCGTTACTCAGAATGGCCATTGGGAATGGACTCGTTTACCTTTCGGGTTGAAGGTGTCGTCTTCAATATTTCAGCGAGTGCTAGCGAACATTCTTAGAAGAACTGGTTTAAATCAATTTTGTATCAATTACATAGATGATATACTGGTTTTTTCTAAAACTTTTGAGGAACATTTGGCGCATATAGAATTTTTATTAAATACAATTAAGGGCGAGGGATTTAAATTAAACTTAATGAAATGTACTTTAGCGAAAAATTCAGTCAAATATTTAGGCCATGTCATTGAGAAAAACAAAATTAGACCATATAAAGATAATTTAGTTGCTATTATGAACTTTGACAGACCACAGAACAAAAAAAATGTAAGGCAATTTTTGGGCAAGATAAATTTTTATTACAAATATATTGAGAATGCTGTACAGAAGCTTCAACCACTGTATAACTTATTGAAAAATGATGTTAAATTCGAATGGAGTGACTTATGCGAAGAAACGTTTACCGAAATAAAAGAATATTTGTGTTCCAGTCCGATTTTAGCTATTTTCGATCACAATAAGGATGTCTATATCTTCACAGATGCTTCTGGCATTGGTTTGGGAGCTGTATTAAAACAACCTCAAGAAGACGGTATGCTTCATCCAGTTGCTTACTTTTCAAAAAAACTGAGCCCCACTCAAAAGAAGCAAAGAGCTATTTATTTAGAATGCCTTGCGATTAAGGAGGCAATAGTTTATTGGCAGCACTGGTTGATTGGCAAAGCATTTACGGTTGTTTCGGACCATAAACCTCTTGAAACTTTAAGATTGAAGGCTAGAACTGACGAACCTCTTGGTGATCTTATGTTTTACTTATCCCAATATAATTTCAGGATTATTTACTCCCCAGGTAAAGAAAATGTAGAAGCAGACTCTTTGTCCAGAAACCCAGTTTTAGAAAATTTCGAAAATGGAGAAGACGTATTACAGGTTGTGAACATGGTTACAATGGAAGAAATATTGGATGATCAGAAAAGAAATCAAAATGAAATTCAGAACTCCAAAATGGTAATCCAGAAAGGAGGTATTAGTTTTAAAAACATTAGAAATAGTCAAAGGATTTTTTTATCCCAAAATTTTGGTCTTCAGTTGATACAGAAGGTTCATGACTTTTATGGTCATATAGGTGAAGGGCATTTAATTCAAAAGATTAGACCTCATTATTATATAAAAAACCTGGATAGGCTGATCCATCAATTTTGTAGAAGTTGCTCTGTATGCAACGAAAATAAAACAAGAAGACGTAGACTGTTGGGATCACTCTCAACACTTGGGCCTGCTACAGAGCCATATCAAATAATGTCAATTGACACAGTTGGGGGTTTTGGTGGCAATAGGTCGTCCAAACGATTTATGCATATTCTAGTTGATCATTTTTCGAGATATGCTTTTGTTTCAACTACAAAAGGTCAATCTGCAAAAGACCTTATCAAATTAATTGACTCGGTGGCACACAAAAACACTATAAAAACCATTCTAGCAGACCAATACACAGGGATAAACTCCAGACAACTAAAGAGTTATTTAAAAAAAAATGGTATACACTTGATCTTTACTTGCGTCGATTGCCCTGAATCGAACGGTTTAAACGAGAGACTAAATCAGACTTTAGTAAATAGAATTCGCTGTAAAATAAATAGTGGTACTAATAAGAGAGCATGGTCGGTAATAGCAGCGGAGTGTGTCCAAGAATATAATAGCACAGTCCATAGTGTGACCAAGTTCTCACCTGCTTATTTACTATTTGGTGAACGATCGGAGATTGTACCTGCAGGTCTTCAGAAAGAATGTGTTCTTGAGGAAGACAGAAAAGAAGCATTGTTGAATACTATAAAAAATTTTAAGAAGAACAAGGATAGGATAGATCATTACAGAAGAAATTATGAATTTGCAGAAGGCGAGCTGGTCTACGTTGAAAATGGGAATAAATTGAACAGAAATAAACTAGATAAGGTCAGAAGCGGTCCATTCAGAATTATCAGGAGGGTTTCGAATTCGATATATGAAGTAAATTGTGGTAGAAGACGTAAAGAAGCAAACTTCTTTCACATCAGAAAGTTAATACCGTTTAGTAATTAGCTCCCTGTTTATTCGATTCATTTTAAATCCGTCATAAATTCTAAATTTTAATGTTTTTCAAGAATAGGCCAAATTCTCTCTAACCTTGTTCGTGACTTATGGAGGGGTGGTATAAATCTGTGATTTATATCATGTGTTTCAATTCATATAAACTTCAGTATTCAGGTTGGTTGATTCTATTGTGATTTGAGCATCAATTATATAAGGACTTTAAAATCGTTTTCATTGCTTACAGGTGAGCTAATCGGTTAAGTTATTAAATAGTTATTTCATTGTAATACAATATTTTAATAAATTCATTGCTTACAGTGGAACACGATTTATTCCTTCTACTTCTTAAGAAGAATAAACAGAATTACATATATATGTTTGATTATTTTGTAATATAGTAGTTTTAGTATATTGTTGCATTTGGTTGAATCATATTTATTTTATTTGTCTACTATGTCTTATGTGTAATGGTTGTAAGCTATGACAGTGTTAATAATCAAGTTCATTAAAATCCATTTAATTTTTTTTTTAAAGATGTTTGTTACTAAAGTGTTTGTTACTTTGCTTTAAATGTTAATAAACAAATAGTTAATACAATCTTTCTTTATTATTAATAATAATAATAATCACCATAAATTCATTGATTCAGTTTTTTATCTATTTTAATAATATATATATCTTCATATTATAAGCATGCAACATTATATTGCCCCACATATGCCTCTGAGAGAATTCTGGAAAGTCTATTATCTTTTGATTCATAAAAGGGGAATCATATTTTCATTTTATTATAAAAAGGGGAAGGTATTGTATGTAATCAGGGGAAGTAAATATTTTATTAGTTTGGGCATTTCCTAGAAAATGCTATGGCATCCCATTAAATCATTAATCGTTTCTTAATAATAAATGAAATGCTTAATTAATTAGGAATTTTAATTAGTGAAATTTTGTGTTCTTTTTATATCCGTACACATAAATACAACTTTATGATTAGGTACAAGTGTTCTACTTCATAATTTATTTTAGAAATGGTTGGAATTTCCTGGTTCAGATAAGAGATTTTATCTTTACATTGCTTTTTGTTAGTTGAGTTGTCTTGGTTGATTGTTCATACTTCTTGATTTATTTACACCTAAGTCTAGTGTTAGTTCTTAGTTCAATATATTTCTCTCGATGCTATCTTTGATACTCTATTCACTCTAATACATCAATATGCCATTAAAGAAGGACGGAACTAAAAAGGGTATTCTGAAAATACCGTCACCTGCTATCTCCGACGTTGATAGTGGGGATGAAGAGGTTTTAACTACTAGGGGGCAACCAGAGATGAGTCTTGGAGTATCTACCCCTACTACAATAATTACTCGGTCAAGTACAGCAAGTAAATCAGAGGAGATAGGACATAGCTTTGGGACGATCGTACTAAGAAGGAGAGTACTTCTACAATCACTCAAAGAGAAGAAGGTTCAATGATAGAGATGATGTAGAAATTCTTCCAACAACAGTCAGAAAAAATAGATGACCAGTCAGAAAAAATAGATAAGCAAAGAGAAGAATTCAAATAAATGGAAAGTAAAATCGATGGAAAGATAGATCAACAGGTAATGGAGCTAAAGGAAGATTTTCCCAATAAATTGAAGGAGAATTATAAAAGGAGCACAGAGGAATACAGAAAAGAAATGGAGACTTTTAGGGAAGAACTAAATGTCCAATGTGATAAGAATTCGGAAGTGGTTCAAACTCAATTTAGGATGGGAATGGAATCTTTTAGATCTAGGATGGAAAATTTAAATTTAAAAGCTGAAGACAATATAGAAAGGTTAGGATTTGTAGAAGAGGATTTGTCAAAATAGAAAGAGGACATCAGTCAAAAGATGGATAACCTGAAACAAGGAAACTCTACTTTCAAGGGAGAAATTGCAGAAATAGTCAGCAACCAAGAAGACCAACTGAAACGTCATGAATCCGACATCTTATTATTGGATCAGAACCAAAAGATTTTAAACATCCAAGTTAAAGAGAATGGGTCTGCTACACTGGTCGACAAAATTTAACTTTTTTTCTTTCACAAGAATTAAAATAACAGATTCTAAAAGTATTTTTCGTGCTGAATTCAAATATAATTACAGTTTATCCCCATCGGGCAGGAGTTTTGTGTGATATTCATTTGAATTTTTTATAATATTCTAAAAAATCCTTAACTAGCTATCTAACTCAAAATTATAACTACTGATTCTGACTTACCTAGAAAGTGGTAGATAGTGATTTTCGGGTATATTTTGCATCTGGAACGTCTCTCATTTTAGTCTAACAGTAGTCAGCCAGCATATTGGAACTCCACTTGCCTTGGTACCTCTCCTCTATTGTAGAAATATGCTGATGAAAACGCTCCCCATGTTCATCGCTGTCAGCTCCAAGGTTTTCGGGGAAGAAGTCCAAGTGAGAGTCCAAGAAGTGAATTTTTAAAGACAGGTTGCATCCCATAGCTTTATAAGAATGCAGAAGATCAGCCACTATGTCACGATAGTTTTCTGATTTATTGTTTCCAAGAAAATTGCAACACAAACTTTGGAAAGACTGCTTTCTCCAGTGGATTTAACAGTCCCTCGAAATGTTCATCAGCCATTAATTATCGGATTGGCGGTCCTATAAAAACTCCTTCTTTCAATTTAGCATCACTGACTTTGGGGAATTTCGATTTCAAGTACAAGAATCCATCAGAAAGTTTATCCATAGCTTTGACGAAATTTTTCATAACTCCTAACTTAATATGCAATGGAGGTAAAAATATTTTTTCAGGCTTCTCTAAAGGGACACATGCAACATTTTTCTGGCCAGGGATAAGAGATTACGTTTTGGCCATGACTTTCTAATGTAGTGAGACTTCTTATCTCTGCTGTCCCACTCGCACAAAAAACAGCAAAATTTGGTGAACCGAAGTTGCAAACCAAGCAATAAAGCAATGACCTTTAAATCACCACAGATATTCCATTCATATTTTCCATATTGTATTTTCTCTAAAACTAGTTTCATATTTTCATATGTCTCTTTCATATCAGCTATGAGCTACCGGTATTGATGGAAGTTTATTGCCAATATGTAGCAGCACAGCCTTCAAACTTACTTTAGAGGAGTCTATGAACAATAGCCACTCATCTGGCCGGGGTTGAAGCCCAAGAGTTTCCATAACTGAACAAATATTATTATAAAACACAATACCATTTTCTTCAGAGAAGTATACTTTGAAAACACTATGGCGGCTACGATATCTACTAATTCTTACATCTTTTTGGAGTAGATCCCACCCTTTGAGTCTGGAAGCTAAAACTTGCTTCCGCTTGCTGTTTAGACATATTTAAATCGCGAATCAGGTCACTAAGGTCTTGCTAATTGGGAAAGTATGGTTCTGATGAACAGCTACTGGCTTCATATGTAAGATCATTTTTATTTTCATCTGAATCATTTGGAATTTCAGTAAGGTCAGAACCAGAGTTATCACTTAAGGTTGTATCTGCATATACTGGTACGGGGAACTCTTCACTGTGTAAGACAGGTCTCATTGCAGATTGCGAATTCGGATACTTTACTGTATATTTTGTTTTAGATGTGATTCCTTTAATATTTGTCAAACAAAAATAACAGTCAGTTAAATGATCCTTCGGTTCCCTTCAAATCATGGGAATTGCAAATGTCATATGATGTGTACCATTTTTCCACCCAGTCAGCAGTCTAACACACGAAACACAGCGTGTATTTGGGGCCCAGCTCTTATCAAAATCACCAACTTGACAGCCAAAGTAAAGTTTATAACACTTCTTTACAAGTGGGGTCAAATTTCGCCTCTGAGACTTGAAGGTCAGCTCACCACAAATATAGCCGATATTATCTGCATGATTTACACAATTTCTTGGTATGATGAAAAAATAAAGCACAGAAATACAACATGCACAACATACACAATACACTTCTAAACAGAAAGGAAGGAAATATTTCACTACTCAACAATCTCACAGTCAGCTCAATACTGACACATCATAATCCTAAAGAGGTCTGAACATGTCTAAACAACAACAATGAACAACAATTAACCTGCACAGTCATGTTTTATTGCGCTTCAGCATGACATTGCAAATAATTTCAATAATATAGCTTGGGTATCAAGGCTTTGTCGTTTGTTATATTTAATAAAATAAGGGTATCTTTCTTAGAAACTAGTAATTTAATGGGAAAACAAATAGTACACATTTAATGTACATAAACCAGTTTATTGAGCACAGTGCACATGTACATCACAGTGAACAACTCAAACATACCAGTGTAGCCAACACCAACTGTCTCATGATGGCCAACATGATAAATAATTACAAATATAAAAAATATATATACATAAAACTCTGATACCCCCTCTCAATTTCAAGTCCATACATAAAACATAAACAACAAATCACTTGAAATTGTATCGATTAATTCAAATCAAACAACAGAAATCAAACAACATAAACAAAAATAAAACAAAATTTAATTTAAACAAGGCTGAGATCAAAAAAATGAAAATTTATTGGTATTGAGCGCTTTAGTGAAAATGTCTGCTATGTTTGAACAGATATTTATATAACTAATACTAATTAAGTTCTTAGAAACAATATCTTTTATAAAATGAAACTTAATATCTATATGTTTCGAGCGGCTAGTGTTTTCATAATTTTTAACCATACTCAAAGCACCTTGATTATCCACCAGTAAACTGCACTTAATATCTTCTTCTTTGCCAGGATACAATTCACTCAATAGTCCTTTTAGGTATAAAAGTTCAGCTCCAGCCAGTTTGCATGCCACATACTCAGCCTCCGAAGAACTCAGCGCCACTGATTGTTGCTTTCGAGATCTCCAAGATATAATGTTTCCACAATGATAAGCTGCAATTCCAGAAGAACTCTTCCTGTCTATCCTGTCTCCTCCCCAATCGGCATCAGAGTAGCACACAATCTTAGGTATATCTTCCCGGTTCTTTGTTTTTCTATAGATTAACTTTTTCTCGATGGTCCCTTTTAGATAACGCACAACTCGTTTAGCAGCATTCTATAAGGTTTTAGTTGGCCTGTCCAGGAATCTGCTCAGAAAAGATGTAGCAAATGTAATATCAGGACGACTAATTTGGGATAAATAAATTAAACTCCCAACTAATTCACGATAGGGAACTTTAATTACTTTATCAGAGTCATTGACATCTAATCTATCCTCCATCGGTGTAGGACTCGATTTGGCTTCCTGAAGTCTAAATTTGGTAATAATTTTTTGAATCAGTTGTTGTTGACTTATTTTAATTTTTCCCTCTGAAAAGTTTAACTCAATTCCAATAAAACATTTTAAATGTTCCAGGTATCTCACATTAAATTCTTTTTCCAAAATTTGAATAGTTTTTTCCACTTCACTTTCTTCTCCAAAAACAAGGATATCATCCACCCACAGTATAAGCCACACCCCTTTCTTAAAAAACAGACAGGCATCAAAATTTGATCTTGTGAAACCTTTGTCCATAGCAAAAGTTGTGAACCTCTCGTTCCAACATTTAGGAGCTTCTCTGAGCCCATATAGTGCCCGTTGTGATTTTAGAATTTCACTTGTTTCATTCATCCCCTCTGGTTTGTAAATATAAACATCATTTTCCAAAACACCATTCAAAAATACTGTTGGCACATCTAATTGCCTGATATGCCAATTCTCTTGCTGTAATGTCATGCTGAGAGCAAGTTTGATTGTGGGTAATTTTGCGACCGGAGAATATAAACTGTCATAGATGTTATCAGCTTGAAAACCCTTCGCCACTTACCTGGCTTTCTTTGTTCCATCACCTTTTGCTGTAAAAACCCACTTTGTCTCAATAGGTTTTGAGGTGGATGAAATGTCATCAACAGGTGTCCAAGTTTTGAAATCCTCGTGTGCAGTCAACTCTTTCTTTTTTGCATCAGTCCAACCCCTTTTTACTGCCTCCGCATAAGTTAGTGGATCCTCCTCCGTTAAAAGACAAAAGGCTGTATGCAGATGAAAGTCTTTAAGGTAGGAAGGAATTTTTCTTTGCCTTTCTGGTCGAATTTCCTTCGCATCACGGTTTTCTTCCTCAAATCCGCAGAACTCTTCTTCATTGTCTGAGAGTTCTTTCTTCTCTGTGCCTTCCCTTTCATTCTCTTCTTTGTTTTCTTCTTCTTCAGATGGAACATATGTCCAAGAATTATTTTCCAAATAGTTAATCTGCGTCTCATCAAACTTCACATCACGAGAAATAATAATCTTATTCTTCTCAGGGTCCCAAATACGATATCCCGTACCAAAATATCCAACCATTCGTCCTTCCCGACCTCTAGGTTCAAGTTTGCTTCCCTTTGGTAGTTGAAGGTACCAGACTTTACATCCGAAAACCCGCAGCTTTGACAAATCGTTTTTTCCATAAAACATTTCAGCGGGTGTCCGGCCATTAAGTGCAACTGTAGGGGAACGGTTAAATTAATATGCTTCGGTGATAACGGCTTCCCCCCATAGATTTTTAGGCAAATTACTATCAACGAACATAGTTCTTACCTTATTAAGAAGAGTCAAATTCAACCTCTCCGCAGCTCTACACTGTTGAGGTGTATACCCAGCTGTAAATTCATGAATAACACCATTCAATCTGCAAAACTCCTTAAAATTGTTTGATCGGAATTCTCCACCCCTATCAGAACGGTTTCTGAGTTAATATCAACTCCTTTATTTTTCATCATTCTATAAAAATCCACTAATTTTTCTTCAGCATCCGATTTTTTTTAAAGTAAATAAATGGTTGTAAAATGAGAGAAATCATCTAATATAGACAAGTAATACCTTTCGCCATCCATTGTACTTTCATTGACAGTCCCCCAAACATCTGTGTAAATTAGTTCCCCTATTCGTGTAGATCGTGGGTATTCTTTTCTATTAAACGGCCGTCTTTCCGCCTTACCTTTTTGACATGAATCACATACTCTACCCGAGCATGGTAGATCAGAAGTTGCAGTCCACGTCGATTCAAGTGCCCAAGTCTCAAATGCCACAAGTCATCGGATTTTTCAGAAAGGAAACAGTCACTGCTCTTTTTATTAAGTTTGAAACGGAACACAAAAAGATTGTTGGACATTACACTAATTATTGGTTCGGGCTTCATCATAATTTTTGCTAAGTTATTTGTAAATATGACATCATAACCAGCTTTGTTTATCTTTTTCACTGATAGAAGGTTATATGGAAGGTTGTCCACAATTAGTCCATTTATTTGGAACTTCACACCTGTTTTATAAATATATTTTAAGGATAGCTTCTTTCTTAGCAAATATATTTGAGCCATTAGCAATTGTTATTGCAACTGGTTCAATACACTTTACTTCTGACATTAAATTCAAAAGATCACCTCGAAATAAATTATGACTCGCTCCACTGTCCAGTATAAAATTAACATAACTATGTTTACTTGACTTTTCCTCAGCAAGCTCTGTTGATAATGCTATAAATGTTACATCCTTGTGATTCTTTTCAGTTTCTGCCAAATAACCATCATCATATCTCTGTTAATAAAAACTGCCTTTTCTTGAGGAATAACTTCTCTCCCTCGGTGGGAAATTTCCCCTTCTTGGCGAGAAATTATGTCTTTCATTATTATTAATTCTTGGACACGAATTCTTCAAATGATTTGTACTTCCACAACCAAAACACCGTTTAACTCTAGCGCCGAACTAAAACTCCTCCGAAGGAGATGAAACATCATTAGTATTATTCATCTTCAACTCAGCATCCAGAAGTTTGCTCTTGTCATAACGAACTCAGTTGTTAATTTTTTATCTGATGTTTCCAATATTGTAATCACCGTGTTGTATTTTGGGGCATCGTCAAAAATAAATGGCAAACTTTATCGTCTTCGGCCATTTTTGTATCAGCTGCCTCGAGTTCAGCCATGATCTCATCAAATTTTACGTGTTATGTGGTCTTGAAGTGCTGTGTTTTCATCACACTTTAAATGGATTAACTTTCGACGTAAATACAATTTTGATAGTACACTTTTACGTTCAAAAACGTTTTCAAGACATTTTATCATCCCATAAGATGTTGAAGCATTTTTCAAGTATTCAATATGCTTGTCGGATACACAAGCGATTATAATAGACCGAGCCTTGGCGTCATTTTCCTTTATTGCTTTGTCCTCCAATGATATGTCTTCCTTTTTTACCACATCCAGTACTCCTTTATCCTCGAGAATATTAAATACCCGAAATTTCCAGGTTGAGAAGTTATTGTCACTTAATTGCGGGAACGGAATCTGTAAAGCCATGATGCTTTCAATTCACTCTTGGGAATTTTTAATGATCACACTTCCTAATACCGTTAAACTAACACTGACTGGGTGTCTGGGCCCATAACCTCTTAGCAACTAGTAATTTAATGGGAAAACAAATAGTACAGATTTAATGTACATATACACATTTATTGAGCACAGTGCACATGTACATCACAGTGAACAACTCACACATACCAGTGTAGCCAACACCAACTGTCTCATGATGGCCAACATGATAATAATTACAAATATAAAAAAATATATGTACATAAAACTCTCATAATCTTTAACTGATATGACGGGGATCTTTGTTATACTCATATGCACCTATCATTATTTTTACTAGGATGCTGTTTTTGAAAGAAATATCCAATTTGAATTTTCGAGAGGGGGGGTTGAAAAATCATAATAAATTGAATAAATTGAAAAATCATACCTCCCGGTTTTCTTTCATGAGGGGTGTATATCATTATGTAATAGATGGTGTTGTTTTAAAAAGATATGTCTATTTAGAATTTCTTCGAAAATTAATAATTCAAAGAATTCAAAAATTTAAATTTAATTTATAAATTTAAATTCAGTTTCAAGTTTTTCAATTTACAACTATCAAAATGACTGTTATCTTTGGTTGCGTTTCTCGTTCGACCAGTCTGGAATGCGATGATAACATACCGCGGCTTTTCTAAATTTGTCGATGTTTTGACAGTCCAATTTTCTTGCTGCGAAGTAGGTAAATTTGGGTATTCATAAAGATCCCATGATCTGAACGGTATAGTAATTATCTTGTTTTTCTCTACCATTTTCAACAACCTCAGTCGTTCTTGATCGGAAACACGAACATGTGGCATCCTCCAGACCACTTTATCTAATTTTATTTGTACGTCATCGCTACCCTTTATGCAGTTCAAGTCCGTACTCAATCTGATCAAAACGAGTTCTTGCTTAAGATTAATTAAAATTTTGCGATAGTCCTCACATATCCTTAGAGAATATCCAGTGGCAGGCATAAGCTAAAAAATCCGTCTTTATCGATTGAAAGAGTTTTATCGATGCCAGGTATTATCCACCCCGAATTTTCAAGACCTTTTACTTGATTAGGTGAAAACGAAGCGTAACCTTTAAGCGTTGTAGTTATTCCAGGGTTTCTGACTCTATCAACTTCAATGCCATTTAATTCGTATCTGATCTCATCAAACAAAAACGCAAACGCGTTATTAGTCAATTTTGAAGTAGTTCCTGGAGTACCGTCTTTTTTTAAAATTCGTCCTTCAATGTAAATAAAACTTAAAGAAGGAAACGTATAAACATCTTGTTGATGGATCGGAATTCTGATTTCATCAGACTTTTTAAAAGTGTTGCCTGCATACGGTTGATGCGAATGATATTGAAATTGTGTAAGGGACTCATCAAATTTCACGTCTGATGTCATGTTTAGTATATTATTCATATTTTTATTTTTAACCGAAAACCACACTGTTTTAAAAAGTTTGCGTTTGCAGGTGTTAACCGCCTTGATGGTTTAGGTTTACTAAATTTTAATGGGGTCTGACATCTCCTTTTATAATCAGCTAGAGATAGACTATCTCTGGTAAAATCAATCCCCATTTTTCTTTAAATGTAATCTTATAGTAATTGTTTCTCCTCTAAAATCAATAAGCTCGCCGATCTGATCTACTTATCGAACAGTAATATCGTCAACAGTTCTCACGTTAGTAGGATAGTAAATGACTGGATTCAGGGTTTCGATGATTTTATATCCTGGTTCTACTGCAGGAAAGAATTGATGTATACTATGATCCGGATCTCCATTCATGAAAGACCCCGACGCGATGTTACAATGAATCGAAATAGTATTTACACTAAGAATTTTCACAATGTCGTTTGATTCAGTATACTGATGCTTTGGGTTAATGACTTGTCCGGGGCTAGTAAAACCCAATAGCGGGCCTATGGAATGTGGTTTGCCTTGACAGTTGAAAAAAACCTGCTTAGACGATCTAATTTCAGTCTTTAGGGTACTTGGATTTCCTCTAAGTACAAGTCCAGCACCCCGATCACGGTGAGCGATTTCATCGCTTAGAAAAGATTGTATAGCATCCATATCATACGATCCTTCAGGTATTTGAATGGCCATATCACCGAAATAAAACATATCGTTAACGCCCTTTCTTATGTTTGGAATAGTATTATATGTGTCAAAAGATAATAACCCGATTGTACAATCCGACCCTAATTCTAGAGGAGGTAGGAAGTTTACATGAAGAACGCTAGAATTGCCAGTAAACGTTACTGTGTAGCTCATGATTATTAATGATAAAAATTTATGAGAAACATCGGCTAAATACTTTAAGCAAAGGTGTCCACAAACCGGAGTATTCCACTTTTGATGACGACGGCGGTTATATAATACTTGACAACTTTTAAAATAATCTAACAATTGAGGAGGAGGTTTTAAATTTCCAAAAGAATCAAAGTATTTCACTACATTATCTTTTTTTACATAACAGACCCAATGAGAACCAGGTTCTGAATTTGTATTTAAATTTACAATAGCTGACTCGAGTTTTTTTGGATATTTGGGAAGATTATCAATCATAAACACTCCACGAAAATTTGGAACATTTAAAACTTTTGCTAAATGATTCAATTCCAAATCGGTCAATGGTTTATTTGGTAGTCTTATTTTTCTTGGTCTTTTTTGTCGGGTTATAAATAGACCGTAACCACTCTTATACGGTTTCAAATAAAGTCCGTTTCCAACTTTTTGACCTTCCATGGCCAAATTATGCCTCTTTAGCTCATCCAATTTTAGTTTGGCTTCTTTAGCTTCATTGATCGCCTTGGCTACACTCGCGGCTCCACCTGCTAAAGACCCCACAGCGGAAAGTCCTGCCATCAATGGTACAAGAAATTGGAGAAAACCTCCCTGTTTTGGCAGCGGAAGAACTCTTGGCGGTGAAGGTTTCGCCTTACCACGTAGATGCATTTTAGCCTTTTTATATGCCGCTTTTGCAATGAGAATAGATGATACATCATCTACTTTTGACGATTTAACCAAATCTTTAAAACTAATCTTCTTCTTTTTCTTCCTCAGCCCCAAACCAATTTTCCTTTTTGCTTTCATGGCATTTGTAACTAACCAAGCCGCAGCCTTTTCTCCCCATGATGAATCTGGAGCTTTAACCCGTTTCCAAGCATTATCAGCAAGAATCTTGTCCGCTTGTTTACGACTCTCCATATCCTTATTTATGCTATAAGCTATGTCGTGTTCTTTACAAGCTCTATCAAGCTCGTTTATTCCGCTATCACCTCTAGCTAAGCGTTTTTCTAGTTTCGTAGCGGGACCATGATATCCAGGAAGGTGCAATTCAATCGGCAACCTATTGATAAGACTGTTCAACAAGCCTCTGCCTCTGCGAGCCTTGTGACTCATACTGTACTCAGAAAATGAAACAATAGGGTATATATAGCCGTATTGATGTTGTTTGCGTTCAGAATGAAATTTGTTAAACAAGTGCAATGTTTCCCTACTACCAACTTTTCCCCAATTAAAGGACAATCGGAGGAGAGACATAGTTCATTATTACCAAACACTATCCGAGCCTCGATATGGCCCGAGCGGATGTGGAAAGACTAATATTATGATTGGATTGCTATTGAACCCTAACGGTTTTTTTTTTTTTTTTTTTTTTTTTTTTTTTTTTTTTTTTTTCAGTTGGCGCATTAGGCCTAATGAGACCTTTGGCCGCGCAGTGTGGTCTTCTTACAGACATTTGTTTTGCTTGCGGGAGTACAGACAGCCTGGAGGGGGTAGCCCAAACCTCACGTTGCTGCAAGCCATGGTCACCATGGTACAGCGGCAGACTGCCCATAGCTCCATAACCAATCCCATTTGGGCCAATTTGGCAGTGTTCTTCCCACCGATGGCGTCAGCTCTCTCGGGTTCAAGGACAGTGACAAACTGGTCTAGGTCCAAGGATTATGGTAGCTCAGAGTCAGCAGGCCCCGGGGACCTATATTTCTTTCCCTGAAGCATACCGTCCCTGAACCAAACCTCCGGGCGGTTACTGACATCCTGGAAAACCACACCACGATTCTCGATGAGATACACGGGGAAGGTTCATCACTCCTACGCCAGGAACCCTAACGGCTTAAAGTTTAAAAATGTGTATCTGTTTGGAAAAACTTTACATCAACCTAAATACCAGTATTTAAAAAGCGTCATAAATCTTGTCCCTGAAATAAAATTATATGAATTTGAAGATGCAAAAGAATTGCCTCAAAAAGTCGAATCAAAATCGGTATGCATATTTGATGATGTCACCATGGAAGATCAGGACATAATTAAACGATACTTTAGTTAAGGCCGTCATATGAACCTCGATTGCTTTTATTTAACACAAAGTTATGTTTGTATCCCGAGACATCTTATCAGGTGTAATTTTAACTTTTTAATAGTTTTTCCTCAAGATGAATTAAATTTAAAATATTTTTATGAAGAACACGTAAGCATGCCAGATTTAAGTTTTACTCTTTTTAAAGACATGTGCTCGTTATGCCGGAAAGAACCGTTTAGCTATCTCGTTATTGATAAAAGTAGGGGTATGAACGATGGACGTTTTAGAAAAGGAATCGACACATACATTGTAGATATATAAAGAGCGATCTCGGCAGTAATTATCATTAACAATCATGGACCCGAAAGTCACTCGTGAAATAATAAAACCAAGTGAGATTTTGAAAAAAACATTTCGAGCATTGAAGCGTAACCTCCAGGATATTGAAACGGGTCGTAAAGAATTTTTTACACCCGTGCTTCAACCTTTAGAAGACATTAAACAATCATTAAAACCTAAACCGGAACAGACTTCCAGAGAAGGTGTTAATGAGCGGGACGAATCGCCAGATAAAAACGAGTCTGCTAGTATTTACCGAAAATCAACTTTATTGCCGAAAACAACGCCTCACTACAAAAGAGCTAGACCGTTATCTAGTTTTTCCTTTCCCGTATTATCATCTGAAGAATGCGAGGACGAGTATGTGACTGACGAACCACTATCAGAGCTAGTCAAAGAATATGCTAAATGTTCAGTCTTAGATTGTTTGAATTTAAAAACAAGATTTCCCGCCATACAATGCCTCCTAAACTTATTGTAAATGCGTAGCTTAAGTTTGTCAAGTAGAAGGCTATGAAACAGCTTTCTTTTCGCGCGCTCTCCCACCACTGGTGATTCCGGCCACGAGAGCTTATTCTGCTGCCAACTGCCGTCACGTCAAGCCCTTCATCTTTCATTCATCCTGTCACCCGCCGCCATTACGACGCAGGTGTTATATTTGGTCAGATTGTTAGCCGACCACGTAAGTAAGATCTTACTATATGCAATTGCCTTTTTTCTTCAAAGAATTGACTCAGAGCAGAAGAGAGGTCAACGTTGGAGATTGTGCAACCCAAGCATATCTCTATGAGTTTAGTTCACCGGACATTAAGTTATCTACAGAGTAACTATTTCACTAATGAGGAAGTTCGCCATCAGAAACACTAGCTGGTTTGTTCGCCGTATTTAATAGCTAATTATTTTAATCATCAGGATTGGGTTAGAATGCAGAGCTCTGTCAATTAGTTTGTTTTTCTTTATCTCTGTTTGTTTCTCAATGTTTTATGATCATATATTAACATACTCTAAGGCCTTAATTCACTGTAAAATTGTTAGTGCTAATTTTTCATTTAATTTCGAGATTTCTAGATTCTTTCTCTTTTATCTTTATTAATTCATAACCTTTAAATATATTGTTATTATCAGAAGTGTCATATGGTTCAGCTTTATCTTAGTTTATGTTCGAGCTGTTTATTAATTGTGATTTCCTTAAGAATAAAAGTTTTGTTTTTCTCTCTCTTGTAATTTCACCGCTATCTTTATTATTCTCCTTCATCATTATATTTAATATTATTGCCCTCCTGAACAACTCCACAAGGAGAAGCCGAATTGAAGGAACATCTCGCCGAATTTGGAAACCTGCAAAGGGAATACTTGGATAAGACTTTAAAAAAAGATGATGAGGCATATGACGATCGTTATGGAATTAGAGTCATGCCTTTAGGGGGATTAGCTATTGGAGATTCGACAAACGTTCGGCTGTTTCCAAACAGCGACGATATTTCTATAAACGACATAGAGTATGAAGGAACTCCGGGATTGTTGCAGCTGCTCTATTTGAAAAACCCACAAGATTATACCGAGACCGACTTGGAAAATTATAAGAATATTTTAATCTCGACTAATGCACACAGGAAAGGCTGTAGCGAAGAACAAGGGGTATTTAAAAACAGATCTGAGAAATATAGAAATGTAATATCCAAGTTATTTCCACCGGAAACCTTAAAACTCTATGCCGCTTCCGCAGCTCCGAGAATGAAGCTCCGTTCTCACAAAAGGGGCCATGGTCTTATGAGAGCCGATAAACCTCTGTATGAGTATTGGAACGATCCAAATGAGCTAGTAAATCGTCTAAAGCTGTTAATAGCTTCCGCTCATGCTGGTCACGAAGGACACCAAAACGAAATAGAATCAATAATTGAAGAGCTACGAGAAGAAAATATTATATATTAAAGACTATATATAGCTAGGTTTAGTATAAACATGACAATAAACAAGTTCGGATCTCACATGTCATTAAAGCACTCCAAATATAAAAAACGCTATTTTCCGTTTAGCATATTGAAGTCGGTAAAGGACATCGATGCACGCAATTTACGAATAATCAATGTTGCCAACCCAATCACAGCTCATGACGCTGCTAATAAAGTGTATTGTGATACCCTAGCGGCTACTTACACTGATTTAAACAATTGACCTGGTAATTGGATTGATGGAAAAAGAAAAAGACTTTTCAACTTTGCACCACCTATAAATAAACAGGATGTTGTTACCAAAGAATTTTTAAACAGCGTTGCTTTAACCTTGGTTGAAGGTATATATGACTCTCTTGATAAGAGAATAACAAACGTCGCTGAACCTGAAAAGGAATCTGATGTGGTCACACTTGGTTACCTAAACAAAGTGCTTGATAATGGATTCATCAATTATTAAAAGAACTGTTGTAAATGAATTACATAAGCCAGCTCGCAAGAAATATCCTAGGAGAAAGACAGTTTTGAAAGGAATAAATGACTTGTGGCAGATAGATATAGTAGAGATGATACCTTATTCTCGAGAAAATAAAGGGTACAAATATTTATTAATAGTTATAGACTGCTTTGCTAAATATGCATTGGCCATACCAATAAAGAAGAAATCTGCTGAAGATGTAACTAAGGCGATGGAGAGCGTGTTTCTTTCGAGTAGACAAATTCCAAAAAATATTCAAAGTGATCAGGGAAAGGAGTTTTACAATTCCAAGTTTAAATCTCTAATGAAAAAATATTGTATTAATGATTATTCCACCTTTTCTAATATGAAAGCTTCCATTGTAGAATGGTTTAATAGAACATTAAAAGGGAAAATGTGGAAAGCCTTCAGTATGCAAGGAAATTACAAATTTTTAGATATCCTACCTCAGATTTTACAAGAATATTATTTTTTTTTTTTTATTTATTTATTACATCTGTTATAGTCAGTTAGACATACAGAGGGAGTTGGCTTAATCTACATGAAATACAATGTAAAAATAAAATTCAAAATAGATTTACAATATTTATATATCTACATTCTTTCCACTTTGTTATCTTTACGTTTTCCTTCTTTTTTTTTTTTCTTTTTTTTTCTACAGAATATACAAAGGAGAAAAAGTAAAAGAAATATTTGTAAATACAATCATAAATGGTCGACTGTGCTGCCGACTATACAAAAACAACAAAATAATAAAATAAGAATGATTATAGGTTTCCACTGTACATAAAGGTCCAAGATGTATACATGTTTATAAACACTTTAGTGTTAAACTAGCCGTTTAAGTCTAGCCAGTTACCAGTTACATTATAAAGAAATACATTCATATAAAAATAATTATTACCCATCTCTTAAACATCTTTCTAATTCGATTATTAATGATATCTTTCTAATAGATTAGATGGTTTTCCCTCAGTTCTTTTTTAAATATTACTTTTTTTTTTTTTTTTATTCGTTTATAATGAAAGACCTTAATTTTAGGGCGCTAGCTACATATTTAAATACCTCATTTATTTTATTTAAGTTATCTGCCATGAGCAGAATTTTTATTCTTTCCTCTCCTATTATATCACATTTAGGATTAATATCCTTTATATATTTCTGTATGTAATGGGTCCTTACATGTTTATATATTGGGCAGTTTATGAGGAAATGTAATAAATTCTCCTTTTCTTACATTTTGCATAGAGTGCATGTTTCTTCCCTATTAATTTTATAGTTGTTGCCGTTTAGGTAAAATCTAATTACATTTGAACCCGCAACCCTAAGTTGACTAATTATTCTTAATTTGTTTATTGATATTTTACTATTGAGATATGTGTCGCCGTAACCAAAATTTGCTATAGTTCTGTACATTGGGTTGAAGTTGCTATTGTTTATTCTTTCATAATCTATTGAGACTGCATTGTTATTCCATTGGTTGCACAGATTGTCTATTATTTGTTTATTGAGGTTTATTTCTCTAAGATTCGGTTTTTCTCCGATGATTCTGAACATTTCGTTTACTTGGGAAACCCAGTTTAAATCGAAACGGTTAACCTTGCTATTGTGAAGGTCACAAAGTTTATGGTAACATTTTTTTACTATTCTGTCAGACTTCATTTTTGAGGTTTTACTTAGCCAGTTCAAAGTCCTTTTGAAAATTAAACAACTAATTGGCTTAATTTGTGTTTCGGATCTTACATAATGGTTCGGTGTATTAGAGGGCCAGAAATAGATTGATTTAACAAATTTTGTTTGAATTTGTTCCAGTTCCTTGATATATCTGAGACTCCACAATTCTGCGTTATATAAGAAAACATTTGCAATTAGGCTTTGGAAAAGGTAACTTTTTGTGTCCCATGTTTTCGACTTTGCTTTTATAAGTATATTTCTTACCCTGTTTATTGCGATGTAAGCTTTATTTTTAAAGTGGTTGCTTGCTAATAAAAATTTACCTGAAGAAGCAAAAGGTACCCCCAAGTATGTGTAATTGTTAACATATTCTATTATTTCTTCCCCATAATATAACTGTTTATGTTTTCCCTTTCTTCCTGATTTATTAAATTTTATTATTTTGCTTTTATTTACATTGAATTTTAATCCTTTAGCTTCACAATATTCTTTTAGAATAGTGAGTTTTTCTTGAGTGTCAAACCTTGACGTGGCAAAGATTACCATGTCGTCTGCAAAAAGTAAGGTGATTATTTTTGTGTTTCCATCTATGGTGATGCCCTTTGCTCCCTTTTTCTTAAAAAACTCTTCTAAATCATTTATAAATAAAATAAAAAGCCATGGGGATATTGAATCGCCCTGAAATAATCCTTGTGTTAAACGTATACTTTCAGAGGCCGTGTTATTTGTGTTAATACTTACGTTTGCCATTTCATATAAATTTTTTATAATTCTTACTATTTTTCCACTTACCCCTAAATTGTGAATTGTTAACCATAATAGTTGGTGATTTACTGTGTCGAAAGCTTGGGACAAGTCTACAAAAACTGTGAACATATTTCCTCCGGTTTTTTGAATTTGTAGCGTTATTAGGCTTTGTAGGATAAAGATATTGTCTTGACAACTTCTATTTGGTCTAAAACCAGATTGGTTATCTGGAATTATTTGTAATTCTTCACACCAGCTAACTAATCTATTTCCAATAATCGAGGTAAACAATTTAGTGATTACATTAAGTAAGGTGATTCCACGATAGTTACATGGGTCTTTGGGGTCTCCTTTTTTAAATAATAGGTTAACATTACCTGATGCCCATCCTTTTGGTATATTTTCAGATTCAAAAACATTATTAAATAACATTAATAGATAGCTTTCCCAAGCTGGGGTGAGAATTTTGAATAATTCATTAGGTAGGCTGTCTGGACCGGGTGATTTTTTATTCTTTAATTTACCTATTGCATAGCTCAATTCTGATATTTCTATTGTTCTGTCTAAATATGGGTGTGTGACATCTGTTATTTGTAATTTTTGAAAAATTTCTGTTGTATGTATATTTTTGTAGTATGTGCACCAATCGTTCAGGGGTATTTCGTTTTTGGTTTGGTTTGATGGGTAACTTATATTTTTTATTATTTTCCAAAAATAGTTGGTGTTTCTAACATTTGATAGAATTTCAACTATTTGGTTAAAATAATTATTTTTTGATTCCGAAACCATGCATTTGTATTTCTTTTTAGATTTTAGGTAGTCGGCAAGGGTGTGTTCTTCATAGTTTTTTCTTTTTAAAATCTTATAGTTTTTTCTCATTTCTTTTTTTAACAAATTGCATCCATCATCAAACCATGGTTTATTTTTTACTATTGTTTTTGGTTTGTTAATGTCAAATGTGAAATTTTTTATGATGTCAGTTTTTTCTAATATATTTTCTATTGTTTTCTGAAAATTTACATATAGATTATCTGTATCAATCGAGTAATAATATATATTGTGTGAGCTATTTAGCTTATCAATTATATCCGACACTTTGTTATCATCCCACTTTATAAGTTTCCGGGTTGCAATTTTTTTGCCTGCCTTTCCGGTTGTTTCTAAAGTGCCCGCTCTCAGCAGCAGTACACACATTAAGTGGTCCGAGCCAGTCCCTGAGTCCGTGACATAAAAGTCCTTTAGGTCTGTCAGTGCCCCTTGATTGACCCAGATGAGGTCGATCACACTCCGACCTATATTTGAGATGTAGGTGAATTCTCCCGGGCTATAAGATGGGCTTCGTCCATTGCAAACAATAAAGCCTAAACTTTCCATCGTCTCTATCAATATTCGGCCCCGTTTGTTGACAACTGAATCTTTACTTTCTCTAATATTGGTCATTATGCTTCCCTCAAAAGATTCTGAATCCAAGCAATTTAAAGAGCCTATCCTACAATTAAAGTCTGAACCAACTATGTATTTAGCATTGGGGTATATATCCATAAAATACAACAATTGCTCCTGTATTAATTCACAGCATTGGCTTACATCACTATTAGGGTTCCAGTAGTTTATTCCTATAATTAATATGTCACTATTAATGAGTTTTACTTTGATATAGACCCAAAGATTAGTTTTAGATAGTATTTCTGTTTTGAATTTTTTGTTTTTATTTATGAATATTGCAAGGCCTCCACTACCTCTTCCTACAGATTTTTCTTTTACCGCGTTACTATAGAATATATCGTAATGTGATTTTAAAGTTGAGTCTGTTGGTTCAGTTGTCAGGTGGGTTTCCGACATTAATAATATGTCATTACTAAGTACTATTTCCATGTTGTTTACAAAGTTGGAAAAGCCATGTACATTTTAAAAAGCAATTTTTAATTTATTTTCTTTAAAACACTTGTTCTTTCTTTTATCAATTTTTGAGGTATTTGACTGATTTTTTTCCAACTGAGGTTTATTATTAATTACTATGGAATCACCTGACAAATTGAAACAACCGCCATCGATTGGTATAATGCTATAACCAGTTTTACTGACCGAACTGCACCCTAATCCTTCTGGTTTATATTGATGTTGATGTTGATGTTGATGAAGATAAACTTGGGACGATTCCGATCTGTTGTGTGATCCTTTTAGAAACTCAGCTGGTTGCTATATTGTATCTTTTATATGTTCCATGTTTTTTGATTCTGAAAATGATCTGTGACGAAATTGCTTTAATTTTTGGGCCACTTCCAGTCTTTTTTCTTCTTCTCTTCTTCTTTTAGCCTGATTTTCAACATCAATAGAATTGACCAAAGTTATTATTTCGTTCAATGTATATAAATTATTATCTATTAGTATTCTGCCCTGTTTAATTTTGGGAGATTTCCCATTCTTTTTTAATATTTCTAAATATGGGCGCGCATCCCTATAAAAGGTTCTTTCTCCTTTGGTACGATCTGGGGCCACATTAAAACCAATTTCCAAAAGTGATGAAAAAATATTGTATTAATCATAATTCCACCTTTTCTAATGGGAAAGCTCCCATTGTAGAAAGGTTTAATAGAACATTAAAAGGAAAATGTGGAAAGCCTTCAGTATGCAAGGAAATTACAAATTTTTAGATATCCTACCTCAGATTTTATAAGAATATAATCATTTCATACAACAATTGGTATGAAACCAATTGATGCTTGTAATAAAAAATCGGAAAAATACTTGCTAAACAATGTGTATTCTACAGTTCGGACTAAAGTGAGAAAGCAGAAGTTTGAAGAGGACGATTTTGTGAGGATATCTAAACAAAAAACAACATTTTCTAAAGGATATTTATCAAATTGGTCAAGTGAAATTTTTAAGATAGTCAAGATTCAGAAGACATATCCTTACACTTATTTACTGGAAGATCTGAAAGGACAACCGATTAGTGGAGCATTTTATGAAGAAGAGCTACAAAAAGTTAAATATCTAGATGTACACCTTGTAGAAAAAGTTTTAAAAAGAAAAGGAAATAAATTGTATGTAAAATGGCTGGGATTAGATGAACGCAGCTGGATTGACAAGAAGGATATTGCATAATGTATTAAAAGAAAAAAACACTTGCTGTTATAATATAAATTTATTAATTCTTTTTACAAAAACTGTATATTTTATATATTTATTGTAACTCTTCATTTAAATATATTTATTCCTCACAAATTGTGTTTTTTTTTTTCTTAACCTAAAATATAATTTGTTCATAAAATAAACAGTACCAATATATTACTGCACATTTAATTTAATTATGTTGCGTCAATGCATAATGACCGTAAGGAAGAGTATTGACTTTGTTTTCCAACGTATGACGTTTATCATCATACGGACATAGTGACTTTTTATTTATTAAAACCGTTTGCACTTGATGTTTTTTCGATTGTATAATATGAAACTGGCTGTACATTGTCATATCATTTCTTAGAGAATCTAGATAATTTTGAAACGTGAATCCTCGAACAGCACATTTCTTTATTCCTTTGGATCGTTTAATTAATAAACCTTTTTTAGTTATGAAAGAATACATTTTTGGCCTTAAGCCAACGTATTCGACAATCGGGTCACCGGCTGTTTCATCCTTGAGCATTCCGACCACTTTTTTGTTTTTATCAGAATAACAAGGGTGGTCTTTCGGGAAATTGCTTGACGATCAGAATTCTTACAAATGTAGGGGAAACGGAGGCACCAGGCGGTGATCCTCTGGAGTCGAGTCAGGGAGGAATATCGACTTTCCAAGTCGAGGGATGTTAGGGCGATGCAAGTAATGATCTCTGTAGAGATTCGACGCTCCTTGTTAACGGCGTCAGGCGGGGAATCTATGTGTGATTTGTGCCATTGGTTTGGCGGTTTCGATAGCCAGGAGGGACCTGTCCACCACAGAGGATGACGGGTAAATTCATTAGGAAACAGCCCACGAGAGGCACAATCGGCAGGATTTTCCTTACCGTCAACGTGGCGCCATTGAGAAGGAGGGATAACTTCCCGTATTTCAGTGACGCGATTGGCCACGAAGGTTTTCCATCGGTGCGGTTCGCCGCGAATCCATGTGAGGGCTACCGCGGAATCTGAGAAGGCAACAATATCTTCAAACGGTTGAGGGAACATACCGAGAATCTTAGTGGCTAATTATGCTAAAAGGTGAGCTCCGCATAATTCTAACCTTGGAAGGGATACATTTTTGAGGGGAGCCACTCGGGATTTAGCTATGAGTAGATGAACCGCGATTTCACCGGCGGATGAGGTAGAGTGGAGATATATGGTGGCAGCATATCCTTATTCTGAAGCGCCGCAGAAGGCGACCAGTCGTTGACTGCTGCGGGATTCCTGATAAAAGGGGAAACGGCGTGGGATGGATATCGTTGATATAGATTCAAGTTCGTTTTGAAAGATGTCCCAGTCGCGGCTAACATCGGCGGGGGCAGGTTAATCCCAATCGGAGTGCCCAATCCACAGGCGTTGGATCAACAGCTTGGCGGTGAATATAACAGGAACTAACCATCCAGGCGGGTCATAAATGCGAGCCAGTTTAGATAGTATCAACCGCTTGGTAGCCGGTAATTTATTGGAACAGAAGCGGTATGAGAAGGCATCGGTATCGGCAGACCATATTAAACCTAGAATTTTAATGGTGGGCTCATCAGTCGTGTCAAAATGTCAGGGTCAGGGTCCGATACGACAATGATCGACGGGCAAATTGGCGAGGATATCGGGATGATTGGTGGCCCACTTTCTCAGTTCAAATCCCCCGGCGTGCAAAAGAGCTATTAAATTATCCCTAAACTGAATGGTTTCGGCGTGTGTGGAGGCTCCGGTGATTATATCATCCACATAGGTGTCATCGCGTAGAACCGGGGCGGCAATAGGGAAACGGTCCCCTTCATCTTGAGCTAATTGGTGAAGTGTCCGAATGGCTAGGTATGGAGAGGAACTAACTCCATAAGTGACCGGGCAGAGGCGGTAAGAGCGCACAGGCTCTTCGGGTGAAAACCGCCATATGATTCTTTGGAGGTCTTGGTGTTCCGGGGGGACTAAAATTTGGCAATACATTTGCCTAATGTCCGCGGTGAATATATAGCGGTGAGTACGTGAGCGGGTGATAAGGGTAACAATGTCCGTTTGTAGCTTGGGCCCGGTGTAAGAAATATAATTGAGGGATTATCCGTTAGACGATTGTGAGGAAGCGTTGAATACTACCCTAATTTTAGACGGAGGGTCATCAGGTCGGTGAACAGGATGATGAGGAAGGTAATAGGTGGCACCGCGGGCGTCATCAGGATCCGGAACTAAGGACATAGGCCTCCCGGAGAATGGATTATTGTTGAAGGCAGACTTCGAGTCGGTGAAATTGTTTGAGAGCTCGGTAATAAGATTCTCCTATATCAACGGATTTTAGTGGTAGAGGGATGATGTAGCGACCCTCAGGGTTCCGGGAGACGGACCTTAGAAATAGATCCTCACACAACTGTTCTTCAGCCGAGAACTTGGGGGAAATGGCGGACACTTCTTCGAGATCCCAGAATTTCTTCAGATCTTTGTTGAGTTGGAGGTTGGTGAGCGCGTTAAAAGCTATTACTTCTGGAGGACTGGGAACTACAGGAGAGGAATCTTTGGTAGTCAGGCTATCAGCCTTGGGTGCGAGCGGAGGATGACGAGAACGGCGGCGAGGAGGAGGGCGATAAGTCTTTCCTTCGTTGTCGATCACTTCTTTCGACCAGGTGATACGGCGTTGGTTGGCCGGGGGGTGACAATTTCCCATAATACACCAGCCAAATAAAATTTCAAGGGCGATGGGTCCACCCTGAGATACGGGAGCAATCCCCAGAATGATGAGGGGAAGGATGTCTATTCCTAACAGGAGATCAATCTCCCCTGGTTGACACAAGGAAGGGTCGGCGAGTGGTAACTGGGTAATATGCGGCCAAGGAGACAAATCCACATGGGATGTAGGAAGAGTGTCGGTTATTTTCTTAATTACAAAGAGCCGTACCCTAAGTGACGAGGAGTTCGGGATTTCTATAGAGGCGGTGGTATACCCTGGGCAAGAAATGTTTGAAGGTTCCCCAAGAACATTAACTCCGACGGGCGAGGGTGTGACAGGCAGCCCTAGACGAGAGGCGGAATCGGCGGTGATGAAGATTCATTGTGATAGGGGCAGAAGGACCCCCCGAATGGTGATAAGAAAAGGGGGCATCGAACGGCGAGGGCGGTGAATTTTCATAGGACCTTTGTGCATGATCGTGTGAATTGGGCAAACGTCTTTGTGAGCCCCGGGGAGGCGATGGCACACCGGTAGAGGCGGCGAGGAACGAGGTCCTTGCGAACGGACCGCGGGGCGTTGAGCGGAATAGCGGCGCGGCTGAGAAGCTCGGACGGGTGGAGAAGCTGGCCGGGGTGAACTAGGCGGAGAGCGCGGACCCGGCTCTTGGCGCGAGGATTCCGAAAACCCTCTATTTAATAAGATATGGTGAAATTCCTGACAATTATGACAGCGCTGGCTAGACTGACATTGATTTTGTAAATGGGCCCCCAAACAGTTATAACATAACCCCGATCGGCGAATAAATTGCAATCATTGTGGTGAAAGATAGGGAGGTAAGTAGTTTTAAAAATTTGGAATTGAGAAATATCTCCGTTGAATGTGGGCAAATTAAGTAACGGAAGTCACATTTCCGTGAACCGGTGAACTGAGGGAGGAACTGGTGACGCGGGTGCCGATCGGCCAGGCAATTTTGACTCTAATTCTATGATATCCAATTGCGCTTGTATGCATTGTTCCTCCACGTCTTCGGGAACCCCTCGATTGAAATTGAAACATTCCTCGACAAGGGAGTTGAAAGATGCTCGCATCTCGTCTATTAATTGAATCAATTTTTTAATAAAAACCTTTGATAATTGGAAATCCCGGCGAGCCAATGCCTCTTTACATTTTTCCGAAAAGGTGAAAAATTGTTCTAATGATTTAATCAGAATTGCCTTATGGGCACTCACCCCTGAATTATTTGATTTACGGTGGTATCCCATAATTAAAATTACAATATACAAAAGGAAACGGTGTACTGAAAGAAAATTACAATGTTAGAAAATATATGTAAAAGATGTTCGCCGAACTTCTTTTAATATAATTTGAATTGTAATTGATTTATCCCGAAAGAACATGTGTGATAGCGGGAAGGTTATAAACATATGAAAATAAGACTAATTGTGACCACTATTAAATGTGATCAAACGTGATTATTATTTATTATTAAATTTCAAGTTGAATATAAGATATTGACATTAAAAGGTGTGAAATAGTTTCTTATAGTGTTGTTTCTTTGGTTACAGGTAAGATTTCACATTAAAATAAACCTGTAATGTAAATTATAAAAAGTTTTGTAATTAATTAAAATAAACTTTGGTTACAGAGAAACGCAATATAGTTTTATTTCTCAACGCATTATAAAACAACACTATAAGAAACTATTTCACACCTTTTAACGTCAATATCTTATATTCAACTTGAAATTTAATAATAAATAATAATCACGTTTGATCACATTTAATAGTGGTCACAATTAGTCTTATTTTCATATGTTTATAACCTTCCCGCTATCACACATGTTCTTTCGGGATAAATCAATTACAATTCAAATTATATTAAAAGAAGTTCGGCGAACATCTTTTACATATATAATAATTAAAGTAATAGAAATGATAATAATAATAATAATAGAAAATAGTAGAGCTAAAGAAGAATAAGAACTTATATCTTAATACTCAGAACACAACAATGACTCACTAAAGAAACAGAACAACAATGATGATTCAGCTTTACCAGGAATGACTCTAAACAATGGCGAAACAAATTTTCTGAAATGTAAGCCGTTAAATACAATATTTAACTTTATATATAGTTTTATTAACTTCCCGGGTTTCGGCACCAAAATGTTCGGGATGGCATTAATATCAAATATAATGATGAAGGAGAATAAGAAAGATAGTGGTAAAATTACAAGAGAAAGAAAACACAATGTTTATTCTTAAGGAAATCACAGTTAATAAACAACTCGAACTTATATTAAGATAAAGCTGAAACATATGAAATCTCTAGCAATGACAATATAATAAAGGTTATGAATTAATAAAGATAAATAAAAACAGAAGGAATGTAGAAATCAAATGGAAATTTAGAACTAGCAATTTTACAGTGAATTAAGGCCTTAGAATATGTTAATATATGATCATAAAACATTAAGAAACAAACAGAGATAAAGAAAACTAATTGACAGAGCTCTGTATTATAACCCAGTCCTGATGATTAAAATAATTAGCCATTAAATCCGGCGAACAAACCAACTACTGTTTCTGACAGTACTCTGCTCCGAGTCAATTCCTTCAAGATAGGGCAATTGCATACAGTAAGATCTTACTTACGTGGCCAGCTAACTCAGATTGATCCAATAAAAACACCTGCGTCGTGATGGCGGTTGGTAACAGGGCGGAAGAAATATGAAGGTCTTGACGAGACGACAGCATGCAAAGGAATGACGTTTTCTCTCGCGGGACGAGCAGCTCCGGAGTGGGGGTAGCGTGGTAGACAGCTGTTCAGTGTCTTCTTGATTCTTAACCTGCTTGGTTACAATAAGTTTAGGAGGCATTGGATGGCGGGAAAATCTCGTTTTTAAGTCCAAAACAATCTAAGACTGAACAATGTGCCAAGGTTACCTACATATGAACGATACCTCGATTCAACACCTCCCCCTTTAAGCCGGAGGTTGATCTCGTCCCACTGCAGACTTGATAATTCTCTGGCCAGGTTCTTTTGTCAGCACCTCCGTCTTTGTGTTTACCTTTGACACTTTTGGTTTTATGAAGTCTTTAAATATTTCTTTCTCTACTTCTAGACCTTCTCGATTCTTTTCGGTCTGGATCCCCTTCTCTCCCAACTCTAGTCCTACCTTGATCTCGACCTTGAGATCTGCTTCGTCTTCTATTTTATCTTCATCTCTTCTTAATTCTCTAGAGACTCTTCCATCATGACTACCTCTTGTACCATCATGCCACGAGGAATCGTGCCTATTTCTTCTTGAATCTCTTCAGAGAGGCAGGACTTGATAAACTACTCCGGTTTCTTGATTCCTAATGACGATGATCCTCTCACAGCGCATTTCCCCCAAGTTTTTTTATTTCAGCTTCCGGCGATAGGTATAGGTAGGGATATATATATGTTTATCTTTAGGAATAGGTAACGATGTTTATCGATGCCTGCGAGATCATTGTGATCCAGCTCTGCCAAAGGAAAAGTTTTTTCAGGAACTGTGTTTCATTATGTCAAGACAATTTGTTTCACGAATTTCTATTTTTAGGCAACGGATTAAATTTTATGAATTGTCACAAGGCCGAAATGAATCTATCGCTGATTGGTACAGGCGCGACAAAAATGGCGCGGCTTTATGTAAATTTGGCAATTGCCAATAAAGTATTTTAAAAGATAGATTCGTTTGCGGCCCTTTTAATAATTCTTTTTTCGATAGATTGTGCGAGCTGATTCCGGATAACACGTCATTCCTTTTTATTTTTGACTTTTATGAGTTGGCCTTAAGAAGTGAGCCTTCGGAAAAGGGAAAGATCAAACCTTCGGAGGAGGTCGATAAAATAGGCGATATCCGGCGCCACAGTGGTATTGAAAAATGTATAGCGTGCGGGAAGTCAAATCACTTATTTGATAAATGTAGATTTAAGACAGTCCAGTGTCACAAATCTGGAAGGAAAGGGCACTTGGCGAAAGTCTGTAAGGGTCCGTCGCGTACAAGCACAAAAAAAGGCCCATTCGTATCGAATTAGGTAAACTCCTTTTTCTTTCAAAGTCGATTAAAAAATGAATCCACAACTCGCGAAGAAATGATAAGGTCATTGAAAACTGCTGAAACCAAACATCAAAACATTTCTGCCGATATTACTAAATCATGGATTGAGATCTGATATCGATCTTGTTCGCTCATATTTTGATGATTCGTTATCTCTCCAAAAGAAGTTCCAAGCCTTCAATGATAAAATTGTTGAATTAATTAAACTTAGACCCCAATAAGGCCGTTGAAACCACCCCAGTTTCCGCCTCGTTTTCTCCAAGTATCATACCTATAAAAAACTGTCCCCTCAAAAAAAAATTAAAATATACAACCGCTAATAATGATCCACCTAAAATTACTCAACACATGCCTCCCACCACCATCCCAACATTTACTGGGAATATTGAAAAGTGGAGCTAATTTTTCTCAATTTTTAACTCTCTTGTAAATGAGAAAACTCAATTAATCAACAGCCCCAATTTTCTATTGTATTCCAGTATCTACGTACATCATTCCCAACTATGCGAGAGGTAACTAGTCACGAAAAAAAACCGTATTAATTAAGGTTTAAAAATTAGGTAACTAGAGCGCGCAAGGTATCAGTTGGGGAAGAGATACCTAGGACAAGGCAAGGGGCAAGGGGAGTCGGAAAGTCCCACCCGCCACGCCTCTACCACAACACCCACCTAATAAGGACTTTTTGAATATTTCCCTTTGCGAGAAGTTATTAGCAAGGCAAACAAAAACCATAGTAATTAGTTAATGAAAATGTATGTGTGCGAGAGCTAACTAGAGCGGTCGGGGAACGAGTTGGCGATAGTGGTGGTCCCTGGTGGCATCGGAGAAACCCTAATCCCCTTTCCCGGGGAGAAACTCTATAGTCTTACCTAATAAAGATTTTTAGACTAATTACCCATGCGAGAGGTAACTAGTCACGAAAAAAAAATAACCGTATTAATTACATTTTTAAAATTTATGTTAGCGAGAACTAACTACAGCTTGCATGGACAAAGTCGGCGGTGGTAGTCAAGGGAGGGGGGCGAAAGCCCCACCCACCACTACACCACCTAATAAAGACTTTTTGAATATTTACCTTTGCTAGAGGTAATTAGGTAGGAAAAAAAGAAACCATGGTAATTAGTTTATGAAAATTTATGTGTGCAAGAGCTAACAAGAGCGCGAGGGAAATGAGTTAGCGACAGTGGTGGTTCCTGGAGGGGTCGTGAAACCCCTCCCTCCATAATCTGTAGTCTTACCTAATAAACATTTTTGGACTAATTACCTATGCGAGAGTTAACTAGTCACGAAAAAGTAACGTATTAATTACGGTTTGAAAATTTAAGTGTGCGAGAGCTAACTAGAGTGCGCGGGATATCAGTTGGGGAAGAGGTAGGCAAGGGGGTGGGGGGTGCGGAGTGTGGTATAGGAGGTAGTCTAAAGAAATAGGTAGGTAGAAGGAGTAGAATAGGAGGACGGGAGTGAAAGAGGAGGTTGTCTAAATATTGATAATTAAATCGAAAGAGTAAAAATAGCTAATTCAATTGAAATATTAAAAATTGAAAAAAAAATTGAAATCGAGCGGAATTACGGTTCTAAGGGTAGAAGCTAACTATCGGCGATGGAAATTGGATGAGACCAAAAATAGGGGGTAGGTGCGGGGGGCTATATGGACTCTTTCGACTTTTTGAATATTCAAGCGTGCATTAACACCAATTAGCTGACCTCCCAGGTAATCACTTCCAGGTAACGCGCGCCCTGAGCACAATATATGGTTGGACAATTGTCGGCCTCATGAACTCCCAGAATCCCTCGTCGAACAGCACTTAGCAAGTTTATGCTGCTGAAATTTCTCAGTAGCTTTCGAAGTTATGGAAAATCGAGCTCGTAAATGCGTCCATAATCAAAGATTTCCTTGAAACTCTAGCTAAGCAACACTTCCGAGATACTCACGTACGACTACCTGATGGCCGGTGCTTGTTATCCCTGCCTATCCAAGCCTGACGCAACTCCGGTCCGGAGTAATGCGTCCAAATCCTACGCTTCTATGTTGGATTTGCAAAAGCGATTGCCAAATACACATGAGATTGCTTCAGGGTACAATGATTTTATGGAGGAGTACTGCTCGATCATATGTCCAAGGCTCCCTTTTCATCCTCTATTATTATTCCTCATCACTTGATAACAAAAAATTACCAACCAGGGCAGCAACTTGCGTGCTGTCTTCTATACCTTAAGCCATGACTCTTTTCGCTTTTATTTAAACCACCGGTTGTAAAAATCCCAAGCTAGAATATGACCTTTCGGTGGTCCTTTTAAATTTTCAGCTTACGAAATATTCATGCACGATATGAAACATTTATCGCCAAGTGGTTGTCCACATTCAGGACCGCCATCTGCAACACATATATTGGGCCCTGACAACATTTCTCGAGTCGAAAAAGAGCAGCTTACATACGGTTTGGCTCCTTCAGCATTCCTGGCGTTGAGCGTGCAGCATCTACTAGTAAAAGATGAAGGCTCTGCTTTTCCCCTTGCCTTCAGCGGCCTTAATGAATCAAATTTATGTCGATGCCTTAATCACAGGCGCCAATGATGTCCAGTTTGGAAGGTGCCTGCGTTCGCAATTACCAAACTTGGACTTAGGCGGATTTGAACTCAACTAATGATCCACCAGCCACCCTCGAGTTCTTGAGGATCCCCCCTCGATATCTTGAGGATCTCCCTGAGGAACATTGCGAATCCTCTTTGGTTCTGAATGATGAGGACATGTCGTTGAAAATTTAGGGCTTAAATTGTAGACTCTCTAAAGACCAGATCGTATATAGAATGATATCCTTCAACGCTAATCCAACGAACGCAACATGCTGTCGTGTTTGGCCCGTATTTTTATTTGTATTTTGTATCTTCTCGTATCTAAGGCTATTTATCGCCTATCATCATGTACGCTTCAAAATCATCATCCTGATGTTCATCATTCAAGGTTTTGAAAGGCTAAGCTTGACTGGGATCAGAACATCCCAAGCTAAATTGAATCACAATGGAATGATGTACACCAGTTGCCTAGCGTTACCGATATGTGTACTCCCTGCTTGCTACCACTCTGTTCGATTGGTTGGTTTTGCTGACGCTTCTGAGGTTGCATATGCCTCTGCTTTATACATTTGTTTCGAGGCCGACCTGACTCGATCTTTTTTTTTATGGGAAGCACAATCTCGTGCCGCTCCTGTAAAAAGTTTATCGGTTCCCAGGTTATATGCTTGCTTATTGCTAGCAGACTTTCTCAACTCTGTACGCGATGTGCAATATTCTGGCTTATATGTCTTGCACTGGGTTAGGTCTTGGTCTGAATTACAATCCCCTTTGAAACTAGGCACATAATAAACACTGCTTTCATGGCTTGAATCAAGAAGTAATTTTATTTATTCCATCTGGCGATAAACATATTCTTTATCATTATTATTCCTTGAGTGTATGGTGTGTTCTGCCTATTGTCATGGTCTAATATATTTTTTTCCTACACTCATCATGGTTTTCCAATGTTTGGTGTATAAACTTCTTTCCTACCTTACTTCATCCCTACCTTGGCTTTAAAATCTCCTAGGATTGTTTATTTTTGCATCATATATAGGATAGGAAGGTCTCCTATGCTCCTTTAAATTCGCTTTAAAAAAACATCCTTTTTTTCGTCCTGTTCTTCAGTTTGGGCGAACACTCAATAAGGATATATTTCATAAGATTCCTTGGATTCGAATTGTACAGATTTTTTTATTAATCGCTGAAAACCTGATGGGTGTTAAAAGATTCTATTGCGAGTTTGTTCCCAAGGTGTTCCTTATGGTGTACTTATGTTTTTACGATAAACTATGATGTAATCCTTCATCCAAGGCACACCTTCTTTCTGAAGAAGTCCGTCTTAATTCCCTTATAAAAGCTGTATCAATTATTTAGAAAATCTGTTAGTCGATGTTCCGAGGCTCCTTAGGTTTTTATTTTTATTTTTTTTGTAAATATTTATTTTATGGTTATTCCCAGTAAGTTGTTAAAAAAGATTCATCCTTCTTCTTTGAAAGCGGTTTTCCCTTCCAGTTCACTTTAGAATGAAAATAAGCATTGTTGTGGTATAAACTGTTTTATGATTTATACAATGATTATATGATTTTAGAAAACAAAAACAAAAAATATATAAAATTTAATTCAGAGTTATGGTGTACTACGCAAAGATTTGATAAAACTATTTACTATTATGACAGATTCTGTAAAAAAAAATTGTATAAAAGAAAAAATATTTTAAAAAGCTTATCTCTAAAACGTTTCCTAATGCAAAAAAAAGAACGAACGCGTTTTTATACGATTGTGGCTGTGATACTAAAGATGATGGTGGTGAAACAACTATGCATGAGTAGCTGGTATGAGAAACATATTGACTACATGAGTTTTAAGAAAAAAATCAAATACCTGGAATCATTCACAAACCATGTTCTAGAAACAGAAGGAATACGAAACAACTTGCTTTTCAGTATGAAGGAAACAAATGATGGTGAAGACCTCTATTTTCCATTAATGTACCAGTATACCAAAATTAGCAAACCCCAGTATAACAAGTTTTTGAAAACCACTACAAACGTTCTGTATAAATTTGAATTTCTAAGAACTTTTAAGCTTCTACAACTACGGGTCCACTACTACAGTAGGATAAACACAACATTACTCTTGAGTAAACGTCTAAGTCGTCTACTGTATAGTATGGGGAAAAGAAATATTGAAGTAATAACTTTTCCAATGTTCAAAAAAAGACCGACGTTTTGGTCGAATACAATGTTAATATCAGTTTACTTACATTTATCGTTATTACAAACACTATATTTTAAGGGCATTTCTAATGAAGGATGGTACAGCTTTACGTTTCTCATGTTTAATTCTACTATAGAGAATAAACGTAACATTAAAATTTATGAATGGTTGACATACTTTCTTGTCATAAGTTCTTTATTATGTGATGTAATAAATAATATTAAAAAAGCATTTTCTGTTTATAAAATAAAGAAAACGACGACTTGTATTAAAATAATAACTGGCTGTTTGTCAAAAAATGCATGCCCTATCAATGACCAAATCACAATACTAATGGAAGGATGTGGAAACCGTAATTTGAAAATTAATAAGGAGAAAAACTCTGATAACAATCGAATCATTTCACTTTGCAAAGCAGTTTATTTAAGGGAGAGCGTATATTTTATTTTTCCTGTAAAAACCGAACATCAATCAATAGATCCAATCACATACTATAGCCATGAAAATCAAAATCTTTTGGGGTATTGCAATTTTATGGGGTGGGCTATCATACGAAATAATATAATTACAGCTATAAATTCATTGACATGTTCATTAAACACACATAAAGTCGATATTTTAATTGAAAATAATGAAATGCATTACAAAAGTAACATACTAAAAATAAAAAATAATAATTGCATAGAAAGTGAACGACTTGAAACATCAGAGAAAATAAATCCAAATAAAACAGGTGCCTTAGAAACCTCGAAAGAAGTATGGTTGTTAAAATACTTTTCAAGAATAATTTTGTCCAAAGCAATAAAACACTCAAGAGAATGTTATTTAAAACTTACCCATCTCAATAGTACAGAAATAACTCGAGTTTTTATAAATTTATTTGATTTTTTTGACTATGGGCCCTTTTTAATCTATTTGATAGGCAGTCCAGTAATAAATTTGGAGCCACTAAAAATTTGTGTCGCTCCGAATTTGAGTCTCATGACTGGTAAATTAATAGAGTATAAAAGAAAAGAAAAAATTATTTCCTTTCTATATACCCATTCCAAAGTAAATCACATAAAAAACAAAGTATCTATAGCTCATGATGGAGCTGCTATTAAAATGAATCAATATTATCGAGTATACTTGGAAGCATTGATTTGTGAATTTCTTGTTCCGAATAATACATTTTATGTTATTGAAAATCGTAAAGACTTCTGGAATGATCATTATCACGACATAAAAGCATCTGGGCTTAAACAAATAGAAGATCTGTTAAATACCTTAAAACGAATTTCTATGCGTGTGATTCATATAAACGGTATTACTAGTTTAATTCTTAAAACAGATAAAATAAATAATTATATTCAAGTTTACAGACCTAGTGATAAAATTGATAACAACAGAAAACTGAAAGTAAAATCAATAGTTTATGATAACATAAAATTGAGTATGAATAAAATCCTAAGTAATCCCTTCCTCCCGAAAAATCTTAAATGGTTTACAAATAAAAATGCCCTTGTTGATCATAGTACTGATTTTGAAAAAAGAATATTCTCCAGTCCAAAATATGGAGGTGGTTTTAAACTGAATATAGAAAACAAGTTCAGTAGTAATTGCTTAAAAATGAAAAATTTTGTATATCAGAATGAAACTACTTTTACTAATTTCATACCATTGAAATGGAACGACATACTGAATAAAAATAAGATTATTTTACAGAAAACTTATCAAGCAATGAATGGTGAGTTATACATGATTTCTAATAAAAAAACCAAGACACATATATTAAATAGTTCTATTAAAAATAATAATTTCCTGTTAAATTGTTGGCCAGTTGAACGTACTCGTATACTATTTAGAAAAAAAAAGAAGTTCTATTATTTTATATATACTACCACAATCAAATACCATGTTAGTGATACCGATATTATAAAATGCTAAGACATAAAAGTTACAATCCAAAATCTCAAAATTCTGAGATTACTTTCCTTATAAAATTTTTAATTAACCTAGAAACCTTCGTAGCTTTATGGATCTACATGTAGCTGATCTCTGATCGAAGTTCAATACTGCAGCAGAATAGTATCCAAAACTCTACTTTAAAGTTGATGCTATGTATCAGACCGGGTACTAGTCTAGTATTAAAAACTACTCATTAGTTTAGTCTAAATAATTTGTATAATCATCCTAGACATTATTTATAACCAGTTTGTTGCGTCTATATTAGAATTTAAAGTAAATAAGTGAAGGTTATAATGAAGGAAAAAATAATTTAGTAAGAATAACACTTCAAAAACTGATATCACCAAAAGAACATACATTTATTATAATTAAACATGAAAGGCATGTAAATTATACGAGAATGAAATGATAAAATAATGTAAAGAAGTTGAAAATGAAAGTGTCTGTTGAGACTTTGAACTTATTCACTTTATTCAATGTTAATGATATTTTCATTACTATTAATTTGTATTTGCATTTGTATAAAATCGTATTTATATATTGATGTTAAGTAGAATTGTTTTTTCTAACTGGCAACAGTGTGTATAATTTTTGGTAGGTTATGGTGAATAAAAAGGCGTACTTTTTGAAATTTGCTTATGCAGTTTCTTTATTTTAAAACTTTAATATTTTAAAACTTAAATAGATTATGGGCACAGCACTATTACTCAGCGCTTTGTAATCATTATTGTGTAATATCATGGATTTGAAAGTAAACGTCGGCCTTCTTGAGGGGAAGAGCAATTGGTCTACTTGGAAGTTTAAAATCCTCACCTTGCTTAGGAGTTTTCCTGATGGAGAGGAAATAGTGACCGGAAAACTTACTGCCCCCGAGAAGCTGGAGGAAAAAGCAACTGCAGAGCTATGTAAAACAATTTAAAGTTGATCTAGATAAGTTCAGGGCTGCAGACACAAGAGTCCTTCTATATCTAACTGCTAATATGTCAGAGGATACACTCACAAAAGTCATGAGGTTTAACTCAGGAATGTGTGGCTTGAGCTGCACAGGTTATATGAAGGTGTAGAGGAGGATAAATCCTTCGACCTATGCATGCAGTTTTTCAATTATTCTTATGACCATAGTGATGATATGGCTAATCATCTTTTAAAACTGAAAAATATTTGTAACATTTTAAATAGGGAACTGAGTGAAGGTGATGAGGTTTCATCTCTTCCTGACATTCTTCTAATCTGTAAAATTTTAGATACCCTGCCCCAGGAATATTATTGGGAATCTATAATCCCAGTTGGCGATTGATGGCCAGGCGGGACAGGACCATCGAGAATTTTACTACTCAACTATGTGCTCATGAGAGGGCGCTGAAAAGTAGCAATGTCAGTCATTCCTCAAATGAAAGGAAGGCCTTAGCCATAGATAAGCCAATAGCAAAATTTAAAAAGAAAAGTAAACAAATTGTTTGTTACTATTGTAGAAAAGAGGGACACATTGTCGAAAATTGTATAAAATGGAAAAGGGATGGCAGACCACCCAAATGTAAACAGCAAGCTACCCTGAACAATAACATGATCCTATATGCTGCTGATAGTGAGGTATTTTCTGCAGAATGTGACTATGAAAACTGGTTTGTAGATAATGGTGCCACAAATCACATTTGTAATAACAAGTCTCTTTTGAAATCTATTAAAGAATTCAATACACCTCATAAAGTGACAACAGCGAACGGTGCAAGTGTACCAGCCGTTGGCATAGGTGAAATTGTTGTCAGTGCTCACACCAAAGACATCCATAAGGAATTAACATTTTCGGATGTAAGGTACGTGCCAAGTAGGTGTTTTCCGTTTTATCTGTTCAGGATAAGAATTTTGGTAGTAAATTTATTTCCACAGCAGAAAGGTGTTATTTTCAAGTAAGCAATAAAGATATACTTACCGGGTCTCGAATGCGCAACGGTGGACTATATAAATTACATTTATTTAGGACTAACAGTCTAAATTCTGTTTCGATTCTACCACGAACGCTTGGCTCACCGAAATAATAAGCATGGCAAAGCAGTTATTGAACGAGAACTTGGAATAAATACCAGCATAGACTCTGAAATCTGTGAAGGCTGTGTCTACGGCAAAGCTCTCCGGCTTAAGTTTGGTAAAAGAGATAGAGCAACAGTACCAGGTGAAGTTATACATGCTGATGTATGCGGACCATTTAAGAAATCATTCTCAGGTTTCCGTTATTACGTATTAATCAAGGATGATTTTACGAGATATCGATTCATATATTTTATAAAGGAAAAATCCGAAGTCCACCAAAAATTTCTTCTAGTACTCAAGGAATGCGAGCTTTTAGGCCACAAAGTTCAGTCATTTCTCAGCGATAACGGAGGCGAGTTTGACAACTCCAAAATGAAGAAGATTTTAGAAGACAATGGAATCCAACAGATTCTCACCATGCCTTATTGCAGCGAGACGAACGGCTACATAGAGGGGGACAACCGTGTAGTTGTAGAGGCAGCTCGAGCTATGATGCATTCTCATGGTGATTTGCCTCAATCATTTTGGGCTGAATTGGTCAATACCGCTGTCTACATTCTAAACAGGACTGGCCCTACTACTGTCGAAAACAAGACTCCATTCGAAGTTTGGCACAATAAGAAATCAAGCATTAAACATCTTAGGATAATTGGAAGTGAATGTTACGTCCATGTACCAAAACAAAAAAGAGGAAAAATGGACAAAAAGTCCACAAAGGGTATTCTAGTTGCATACGACTTCGGCGGCTATAGAATATGGAAGAAAGGAAGAAAAATTATAAGATCCAGAGATGTAATCTTCAATGAAAGACCTCTAGTACCGAGAGGTATCCTCATTCCCAATAAGAACGACGAATACAAACCACCAGAGATGCGTAACGAAGAAGAACCTCCCAGTCAAGATCATGACAAAGAATCCAAAGAAGAAATCAGCGATGTTGAAGATTTCTATGGGCTTATCGGGCTTATACGGGGCTTAAGATCGAAAGACTTCATAAATTGGCAACAAGCCATGGATGAAAAAATGAAAGCATTGGCAGACAATGAAACATGGACTCTTGAAAAACTTCCCCAAAACAAGAAAGCATTACCTTGTCAGTGGACTTATAAGCTAAAACAAAATCCCGATGGAAGTACCGAAAGATATAAAGCGAGGTTGGTCGTTAAAGGTTTTTCACAAGAGAAAGGTGTGAACTATGAAGAGACATTTAGTCCTGTCGTAAGAATGAGCACATTACGAACAGTTCTAAGCGTTGCTGCCCACAAGAAAATGTCACTTGTCCAATTTGATGTCTCCACAGCTTTCCTGTATGGTGAGCTATATGACAGCGAAGAAATCTACATGCAACAACCCGAAGGTTATAATAATGGCACAAGCCAAGTTTGTAGACTCAAGAAGAGCTAAACAGCTAAGAAGAGAGAAACAGGCAGCAAGATGTTGGTTTAAAAGATTTGCCGACTTTTTGAAGAAACAAGGTTTCACTACCAGCAACGCCGATCCCTGTTTGTTTACAAGAAAAATAGGTACGAATCAAATAATCATAGCGCTTTATGTAGACGATAGTCTTATTGCATCAACCAGTAAAGCTGAATTAAACAGCTTTTTAGCAGCGTTAAAATCGGAATTCAAAATCACCTATAAGAAATTGTCTTATTTCCTTGGATTGGAGACCACCCAAAAGGAGGATGGTTCAATTAAAATACACCAAGGGAATTATATTAAGAGAATTCTAGAAAGATTCGGTTTAGAAAATTGCAGGCCTGAGTCAACACCCATCATATGCAATCAGCAAGAAAGGTCTGAAGGGAGAGTAGTCGAAAATTTTCCATATCGTCAAGCAGTAGGGGCACTGATGTACTTAATGGTATCAACAAGACCAGACATAGCGTTTGCTGTCAGTATTGCTTCACGTGCATGGAGAAACCAACCCCCGAAGACGTAGTTCGTGTTAAAAGGATATTTCGCTACCTAAAGGGGTATGAGGAGCTGGGCATTGTTTATAGACCACAAGAAAGCTCTAGTTTCCTTGAAGGCTATAGCGATGCGGACCTTGGCGGAGATTTTAACACTGGTCGTTCCACTACAGGAATAATTTTATATATTCCCTTTATTGCTCTTATTAAATACCTGCTTGTACCAAAATTTTCCAGGGCACTCCAAAGCTTACCAAGGGGTACCGTGTCATAGGGTTTCTGTAAGTCGACGAATACTAAAACAACTTCTCCATTGCATGCTTTTTTCTTTTCAAGAAGCTGAGTCAGGGTATATATCTGATCTATGCAAGATCTACCTGTCCTAAATCCAGCTTGTTCTTCAGGTAGCACCTGTATACATTCTTCCATTAATATTTTATTTAGTATTCTTCCGTACAACCTACTAATACTGTTCGTTACAGAGATTCCTCTGTAATTAGAGCAATCCTTTTTACTGCCTTTTTTATGAATTGGAGTGATGTGGGCTTCCATCCATTCTTTGGGTACTTTGCCTTGTTCTATACATCTTGTCATTATTTTTGCAAGTACTTTTTTTAACTCCCGAGGCCCATGTTTTATTATAGCTCAATCGGTATATTGCCCGGCCCAGGAGATTTTCCATTTTTCATTTGTTTTAAAGCTGCTGTTAATTCTTCCACTGATATAGCGGCTGTAGCATCCAATCCTTTTTCACATTCATCTGTGTGATTCGTTCCTGAGATAAATTCTTGGCGGTTTTCCTGGAGTAATTTGGAGAAATATTCCACCCACTGTTTTTCTTGAATTTGGCTTAAGTTTATTATTTCCTTCTTGGGATTTTTGATTGATCTGAGCTGTTTCCAGGCCTCTGTAGATTTTTGGCCGTGCACACACCGATCTATGTGTAATCATTTTTTGTTCCAGTACTTATTTATAGCTTTTTTCCTTTTTTGTTTAACCTCTATATTTTTCCTCTTGTATTCATTTAAAGCATTTTGGTCATGGGTTGAAAGCCATCTGTGATAATTTTTTTTCTTTTCTTCCACGGCTGTCGCCGTTTCACTATTCCACCAATGTTTATTTCTCTTCACTTTTTCTTCCATTGTCCCTAGGGCTTATTTGGCAGCTTGGTCAATGATATTTTTTATTTGTTCATATTGTTCTTCCAAGTCTTGGGAATCAACAATTGGATTCTTAACAGATCCGTCTCTTAAGCTATCAAGTGAATATCATTCCTGTTTTTGCCAAGTTTCTTTTTCCGCTTTGGATGTAGCTTTTGTGAATGCAGTGGTTGCGGGCTTGAATGTTATATATGAACTTAAAAGATGATGATCACTTCCGCATTCTGCGCCCTTCATAACTCTCACATCCTGTGGCGTGACTATAGTATTTTTTCTTAGTATTATGTAGTCTATTATTGATTTGAGATTTCTAGTAGGTTGATTCCAGGTGTATTTATGTTTAAAAAATCCATTTAATATCCTCATCTCCATTTCTTCACACAGATCAATCAATCTACTTCCATTGTCATTTATTATATCTTCTCCAAATTTTCCTACTGTCCAACTTTTTGTATCATTTCCAACCCTTGCATTTAGATCTTCTATCCATATTAGTACCTTCCGGTCTGCTACAGCCTCTGAGATTTGTCTCAAATTATTATAAAACTTTTCTTTTTCAGCAGTAGGTGCGTCATCATTTGGGCCATAGGCTCCTACAATAACTAGTGGAATAATGTTTCATCTAGATAATTTAATAATTAGTGATCATTTTATTAATGTGAATATTCTTTGTTTATAGAGTATTGTAGGTTTAGATTTTTAAAAAAAATATCTTATAAGGTAACTTATAAGAGAGGTTTTGTCGATAAAGACTTTCAGGTTAGAAGAAAAAATTTATCTTGATCCTTTGATCATAATCACGAGGTAAAAGGAATAGAGACAGACGAAGTCGGGTAGGAAACGTAAAGTCGAGGAAATACACGTAAGACGCAAAAAAAGGTTTTATGATCATTGATTGAAAAAAAGAGAAAATAGATGTATAAATTATAAAATCATAAGATTTCATACTCCAATAAATCGTTGAATATTATTTTTTGTCTTGGAGAGGAGTAAGGAAATCTAAAGGTTAGCGGAAAATGCTGAATTTGCGTCTGCCAGGAAACAATAGCACCGCGGGCACTGAGCTAGCTAGTCTTGGTGTCGGTCACGGTCAATGTGTTTATCCCTTCTTTGAGTATTGAAGGACTTGGCCGAAAAATTATCGAAGTCAATGATTTCAAACTATCGCGGTTTTCTGGAAGAAAACAATAAGCGTTTAGGTTTAAGTATGCTTAATTTATTCAACAGTTTATCTAAGCAACCACTTTCAGTAGGAATTTTTGAAATAATGCGCATACTTCCGGCTACAAAACTCGATTTATGACAAATTCCACCAATGATTGAACATGGAATCTAAATTTTCCGATTTGTCACACTGTTTAAACGAACGGTAGAATCTCACGGTACCACATATAAATTTGAGCCCGGTGACTGAGAAAAACAATGATCATTTGACGATTCATGAAAATGATACCGCCTAATTTTAGTCAATAATATGGCACGGGTTTTAGTATCGTCTTCTTTCCGATGTTCATTATTATTTTATTACGTAATCTTATGTTGATAGTGTTGACGAGTAAAAGACTGGTAAATGGGTTTATTTGGGGGGAAATAGCTCATTACTCGGTTTCGGTTATTGGGATCGAATCGATGACGGCGTGGATAATTCAGATTTTTTATTTCATTGATAAGTCAGTAAAAGAATTTCATTGATAAGGCCTATTGTCGCGGATACGGAAGCAGCGCCAACAGCTTCCCAGTCTAAGTCGGCGACCAATTCCATGAAGCGAGACATGAGTAAGAGAGCAGCCAACCTAGCATAGTCAGCGATAAAAGTAGGTTAGTGGGTGAGATGTTAGGCAGGATAGGCAAAGCAAACGTTCTTTTAAATCCCTTTATCGAGAGTAATTAAGATATTTGATACATTATTCTTTTTAGTTTAATGACTTTTATTTTTCTAGCGACTTAGTAGTGGAAATAGGAAATGTGTAGTAAAAATAGAATTTGTAAGCGAAAGTCTTAGAGTGTATTATTGATTAAATTTGTATCAATTATGGTTAAAGATTAAATTTGGAGTACAGAACAATGGAATTTATTTTTGTTTTGTTTTTTATTAAGTCGAGAAATAATTATAAAGGAATTTCACTGCATATTGCAGAGGTTGTTGTGGTTCTTAAGGGGAAAATTAAATTAAATGAGACGGTCAGCATCCCACACCCCTTTGAGGTTCAAAGAGAGTAAAGTACTGGAAGAGGGTAGTAAAGTACTTAAAGGGTATAGTAAAGTGCTTGAAGTGAGTAGTAAAGTACTTAGAGCACCTAACTTACACCTAACTATTTAATAAAGGGAAACAATTTGTGTAATTGTAAATAAAATTCTGATAATAATATGAATGGCCATATTAATAATATTAATTAATGATAATAATAATAGCGATATTGAATATAATGTTTACATAGTAAAAATTTTAGAATTATCTACGAACTAAATATTTATATAAAAAATATTAGAGGGGCCTAAAATATAATTATTTGAACAGTGTGCATCTATTAGCACTAATGTTTGTATAAATGAATAAATTCTTTCATATGGCAGCGTAAGATCTTCGAAATTTTAATTGAAGATTTTACATGTTATAATGATTATAGCTACTATAATTTGAGCCTATTTAAGATATTTTTTTCTGATAAATGAATATAAAATGTTTGTAATGAATAATTAATTATTTTATGTAGAAAATTGGAATAATTATCCAAACCCATTTAATAATTATCTTTTAAAGAATTAAGTTCTTATTAATAGTTCTGACTGTTAGTTTATTTATTAATTAGCCATATGTTTTTACAAAAACATTTGTTATAATGGAGGTCACCTTTTTGCATGAATAAAATTGTTTATTTCAAATGTGTTAGATTATTAATTAGTATAAGAATACTTCAGTGGCGACGAGTTTCAAGAATCCACTATGCCATCAAAAGGAGTAATAAATCTTGAGAAGGAGTAAGACATTATTGTGAATAAAGTAAGACAAATATTTTCGTCTATTGAGAGAGGCTTGAAGACAAAGGCTTAGGTAGAGCGGAAGCTGACCCGTTTGGAAGCCTTTAGTGAACAGTTGAGCAGCATACTGCCAGACCTGCAGCGTGCATCAGATAACTTTGATAACCTGATAAGCACTGTCGAAGATGAAGTGGACATAGCACTCGCTACCCTGCTCACTATGAAGATGGACTTCGAGAAGGCAGAGCAGGCTACACCTTCGGTAGGCTCCCAATTCTCAATAGCAGTGGTGGGGAGTTACGCATGACTGCGCAACAACTCACTACTGCTAGGGAACCATTTATTTTGATTTTCGACTTCTACAGCTGCCCCTAGGAGCCGGAAGGTCTGTTCTATTTCTATGGCTGTCCTCTTCTCCGGGCTCCTATGTTGAAGTGGGCCGGACCCAACGCCATTTTCCATCCTGAGATATATTCCTTGAACCGTGGGAAATTCTCTTCGCTCACCAGCTTGGGGAACTCTTCCTCAGTGAGGACGAAAAGTCCCGTGGCTCTCAGCATCCTGGCCCTTATTCCATCGAATGCAGTGCTCAACAGTCTCTGGAACACCACAGGTGGAGCAGTGGGGGTCTATGTTCTGGCCAAGTCGATGGATATGGGCTCTAAAACCCCTATGCCCCGTGAGGAATTGTGAAACCAAATAGTCCGGGAGGACCCATTTAGCCCACAGCCGGGATTTAACTGTAGGAAAGTATTTCCTGAGGGTGCTCCCTTTCTGGGAGATTGCCCACCGTCGGCTCCAGTCCTCAATCGTATCCTCCCGGATTATCTGCTTCCATTTGTTTGGGTTTGCAACAATCCTCGTCCTTAGAGCGTCCGAAAGTCCTGCTGAGCCTTCATGTCTGTAAGCGTATTTAGTCACTTCTTCTCGCAGGAGGAGGTCGAGAGGAACCACCCCCGCTAGAACCTGCACTACTTCATGCGAAGTTGACCTATAAGCTCTGGTGGCGCGAAGCAGAGCCGTCCTCTGAATTGATGCCAGCCTCTTCCTCTGTCTCTGGTTGAGGTCCCGATACCAAAACTGGGAGGCATACCGGAGAATACCCTCAACCATTCCTTTATAGATAGTTATGGTATTCGGGAACCTAAGGCCCCAGAAAGCACCTCCTATGCGACTAAGATTATTTACGGTTTGGGCCACCCTATAAGCCAAGTATTCCAAGTGAGGCGTCACATTCAAGCCTACGCCTAACCTAACGCCTAGGTAGGTTACCACCTCCCTTGGACGTATCCTCTGGCCTTCCATGTCCATGGTAATTGGGTGAGCCCTATCATTCTTGCCCTTAAGCAGTATCGTCTTGGTTTTGGCGGCGGCCATCTTCATTTTCTTACCCTCACACCATCTGCCGACTAGGCTGGCACATCTTTCAGCTTCTCTCTTTACTCCGGCTCTGCTATCGGACGCCACAACAGCAGCAAGGTCATCTACATAGGCGGTGGCAGAGATCCGCTGAGCCTCTAATGTTCCCAGCAACTCATCAAATACAAGTTTCCATAGGGCCGGTCCGAGTACGGATCCTTGGGGACATCCTCGCTCTATGGAAGCTTCCACCTCATAGTAGTTTCCTCTAATCCTTACTATTCTGTCCTGTAGGTAACTTTTTACAAGAGAATATAAGTTGCTGGGAGAATCGAATCTCTGCAGCTGTTGGAGCACGCTGGGCCACCAGACGCTGTCGAAAGCGGAAGAGATATCGAATAGCAGTAGCATCACATAGCGTTCCGCCCGCTCCTCAACGTCTATGCGCACTCTCAGTAAAGCATCAGCGGTACCTCTGCCCCTTGTCGAACCGTATTGCCGTGGGTGGCTTGCCCTATTAAGCACAGGGAGTGAACTATTCATCATGAGGGTCTCCAGGAACCTGCCCCCGCCGATGTCAGTCGCGACTGGAACACTTTTCAAGACGAACTCGAATCTTTATCAACGATATCCGTTTCCCCTTTTATCAGGAATACCGCAGTAGTCAACGACTGGCCTTCTGCGACACTTCAGAATTAGGATATGCTGCCACCATTTATCTACATTCTACTTCATCCGCCGGTGAAATCGCGGTTCATCTACTCATAGCTAAATCCCGAGCAGCTCCCCTCAAAAGGGTATCCCTTCCCAGATTAGAATTATGCGGAGCTCACCTTTTAGCAAAATTAGCCATTAAGATTCTCGGTATGTTCCCTCAACCGTTTGAAGATATTGTCGCCTTCTCAGATTCCGCGGTAGCCCTCACCTGGATTCGCGGCGAACCGCACCGATGGAAAACTTCGTGGCTAATCGAGTAACTGAAATACAGGAAGTCATTCCTCCTTCTCAATGGCGTCACATTGACGGTAAGGAAAATCCCGCTGATTGTGCCTCCCGTGGGCTATTCCCCAACGAATTCACCCAGCATTCTCTATGGTGGAGCGGTCCCGCTTGGCTATCCAAACCGCCGAATCAATGGCCCAGGTCACATGTAGACTCCCCGCCTGACGCCGTTAACAAAGAGCGTCGAACCTCTCAAATGATCCTCACCTGTATCGCCTTGACATCCCTCGATTTGGAAAGTCGATATTCCTCCCTGACTCAACTCCAGAGAATCACCGCCTGGTGCCTTCGTTTCTCCCACAATTGTAAAAACCCTGATCTCCGATACACCGGGTTTCTCTCCGTCGCCGAGTTAAACAGAGCACTTGACACTTTAGTCCGGGGAGTCCAGCAAGTCTCTTTAATAGACGAATATAAGGCTGCGTCAGAACCCGCCTCCAAGTTGCGCCTTAAACGAACCTTACAACTGTTGAATGGTTCACATGGTATCTTGCGCGTGTGGTCGCCTTCACCTTGCTCCCCGCCCGTTTGATGTTAAACACCCGGCATTACTTCCAAAGGATCACCCCCTCACTCACTTAATAATCGATAATGCTCATCTTACCAACCTGCACTCGGGTCCATCCGCTACTCATTCATTCATTCGCCAGAAGTTTTTGATCTTGGACGGAAAGAACGTCGTGCGACATCGCCTAGCAAAATGAAATCGGTGTTTTCAAGTTAATCCCCAACCACTCATTCCCACCATGGGTTCGCTCCCTAAAGACCGTGTTTCATCCACGTATGCCTTTCTTAAAGTAGGAGTCGATTACGCCGGTCCCTTCTCGGTTTCTTCTGCCCGCATCAGGGGATGCCGCGTTACCAAAGCTTATATCTGCGCCTTTATCTGTTTTTCCACCAAAGCTGTTCATCCTTAAACTCGCCTCCGAACTCTTCATCCCCGCATTTCTTGCCGCTTTTGCGCGTTTCTGTAGTCGCCGCGGCGTTCCTTCTGATATCTATACTGATAATGGAACTAATTTTGTAGGGGCAAGTCGCCAGCTAAATGAAATCGGGCGTTTCCTACGACAAGCTGATACCCGTAAAGCAATATCACAACGCTCATCCGCCCTGGGAATTCAATGGCAATCAAATCCACCAAGCGACATCTCCGTACTGTTATGGGTTCCTAGATTCTTTCCTTCGAGGAATTTTCTACCCTCTTGACCCAAGTGGAGGCCGTGCTAAATAGTCGACCCTTATGTGCTCTCTCTCCAGATCCTCAAGACCTAGAAGCCTTAACTCCTGGCCATTTTCTTATTCACCGACCTCTTAACGCGCCACCTAGTCGTGATGTGTCTGACACACCGGTTAATCGGTTGACAAGATGGAAACTAGTCAATAAACTTCAATAATTGTTTTGGAAACAGTGGACGGTAGAATATCTTCACACACTTCAACAGCGTTCCCGCTGGACGGACTCCTCTCCTGAGTTAGCTCCTGGTTCTCTCATCCTGGTTAAAATGGATAATCAACCTCCTCTAAACTGGCCTCTCGCCCGCATCGTCGAACTGTTTCCGGGCACTGAAAATGTCGCCCGAGTAGCCAGTATCTTAACTCCCTCAGGTTTGCTTAAACGTCCAGTTAATCGCCTATGCCCCTTACCCTCTCCATAATGCCGCATCAGCGCCATGGGGGGGGGGGATGTTCAGTCTCAGATTTTGCTTCGGATTTAAAAGCTAGACATTTCCCGCCATCCAATGCCTCCTAAACTTATTGTAAGCATGTAGCTTAAGTTCGTCAAGTAAGAAGGCACTGAACAGCTGTCTACCGCGCTTCCCCACCCATGGGCTGCTCTTCCCGCCAGAGCAAACCTCACTCTTGCTTCCACCGTGGCACCGAGAACTTCTAATATTTCTACCCTGTCACCAACCGCCATACCTATCAAGACGCAGGTGTTTTATTTTGTCAGTCTGAGTTCCGCAGGCCACGTAAGTAAGATCTTCCTTTATTCCACGGCCCCTTTTGAAGGGATTGACTCAAATCAGGAGAGAGATCAGAGTTGAAGATGGTGCAACTCCAACATATATATGAGTTTAGTTCACCGGACAGTTTGGTTCATAAAGAGTGGTGATTTCGCCAAGGAGATAGTTCGCCGTAATTCAGTAATTGGTTTTGTTCGCCGATTTAATAGCTAATCAGTTATAATCATTATTACTGTGTTATGTTACAGAGCTCTTTCAATTTTTTTTTTTCTTTCTCCTTTTTTTAATGTTTATGATCATATAAATACATATAGTCTAAGGCCTTAATTTACTGTAAATTTGCTAGTTTTACATCTATATTTAATTTCTATGTTTTTTCTCTTTTTTTCTTTATTAATTCATAAACTCTCTTATATTGTCATTTGTCATATGTTTCATATGTTTCAGCTTTACTTTATTTTATTTCTCATCGGAATTGTTCATTCATTGTGATTTTCTTTTCTCTTTGCAATTTCCTGTCTATCATTCTTATTCTCTCCTCCATTATTATATTTTAATATTAATGCCCTTATGAACAACTCCTTTATCACCTTTTTTATGTAAGGGAAAAATTATAAAGACTGATTATAACTGCTGGGAGCTTTACCAGATAAAAAAATATTATTATAATGAGACAGTAAGAGATCTATAAATTTGTCCGGAGAATTTTTAAAGAACTCGTATGGAATTCGATCAGTTCCAGGAGCCTTGTTATCTTTAGCGATATGGATTACCGTTCTTAATTCCTCTATAGTATACGGGGCATCATGAGCAACTCATCAATTATAAATGGCTCATATATCTGTTATCTGTTATTATCTGTGGTTATACATATTTTTTAAGTAGATTACCCAATCCTCTATTTTTATTCCTACATCTATTGACCAGAACTGTGCACCTCTCAAATACCTTACCGCGGTCCAAAACTCTTTCGAATCCTTACAGTTCTTTATTCTATCTGCTCTAGGTAATATTTCCTTTTAGCTTCTTTACAGATTAATTTATACTCCTTGTTTAGGTTTAAATAATTTATCTTATCATCTACTAAGTTCATTTTTTCAAAGATTCGAAGACTTTTATAAGATTGTAATCTAGCCCTAGCGCATTCTTTAGTAAACCATTTATTATTTCTAAAATGTTTTCGTGAGGAATTCGAAGCTAATATTGTGGCACTGCTTTTAATAATGTCAAGAATAGAATTTACATTTTCAATATCTATTGACTTTTTACATTTATCCTCCTTTTCTTCAATTGACATCCTATACTGTTTTACCTTTTGGTCCTTCCAATTCAATTTTGGCAACAAATGTAGCATATTACTAGGATCATAATGCATAAACCAAAACTATAGGCATATGGAGTGAACTCTACCTTAAATGAGATAAGTTGGTTAATGCATTCCCTTGACACACAACATAGGTCAATAACGGAGGAACCGCCCATGGTTATATAAGTTAATTCACCATTAAGGTCCCGAGTTGTTCTTCCATTGAGTATAATCATATCTACCGTGTCACACAAATCTATTAATTTTTTACCCCGTTCATTTTCAAGAAGGTCTTTGATTGTCTATAATCCCTTTTGCCAGAATTTGTTATTCTTAATTGATTATTAATTACTTGAGAATTTGCAATTCTGCCATTTAAGTCCCCAATCAAGGTGAATAGATAACCTGAATATTCATTAAAAACTTGGCACAATTTAGAAAAATCATTTTCCCAGTTGTTGTAATTGATATAAGCCGGAACTAAGTAGTTATGTTTACCTTCACAATTTAACCTGAGGACCCAATAATCAGATAGTTCACAGAATGAAATTACTCTGTCTAGGTTCCTTTTAATACCATAAAGTGAACCTCCTATAGCTCGCCCTAGCCTATCATTTCTTATAGCTGGAATCCTTTTTATTAGATATTCGGAAAAATAATTATCATTAATTATTAGTGTCATTATTATTATTATCATTAATTAAATTAGTCTCCTATTTCAATGAATGTTTCATATAAAAGAAATATTTCATATTGCTTAACGAAACTTAAAAAATTATTGTCCCTTATCTTAGTGCTTAGGCCACCTATATTAAAACTTAAAATTCTAACATTATTATTAGAGTCGATTGTATTGTTTAAATTATTATAATTCGATATGTTACAGAGTTCTGAGTTTTTTTCCAACCTATATTTATTGTTAATAAGTATTGGTTCTCGATAGAAAGGCCTCAATTTTCAGGGTCCGTTGTTTTAGCTTTTTTGTGTTGCTAGAATCTTGTTGTCCAGGGTCTTGTGAATATCCTTGTACAAGGTCTTCTACTTCTTCCATATTATAAAAAATGCCTCTAAATTTAAGTCTATTAAATCTATCCATTTATTTTAGGTGATTCATTATATTGAATATTTTCCTGTTATGCTCCCTATCTTCTGGTGACCTATCGTGGCTGATTGGAGTGTTGAGTTTGGAAAAATTTTCTTTCCTGACCATTATTAAATTTTTAAGTAGTTTACTGGTCAAGGAGACGAGAATTGGCCGGTCTTTAGTACTTCTGCCCAGTCTAAAACAATTATTAATTGATGTATCTTTTAAATCTATGCCCACAGCTTCACAGGTCTTTTGAACGGTTTCTAAGACATTTTCCTTTGATCTGTCTTCTTGTTCAGGAACATTATATATAACAAAATTATTATATTTGCCCATTGCGAGAATGACGTTTTAGCAATCTGATTTCGCTTTCAAGTCGACTGTTCTCCTTTTCCAAAGAACTACACTTCGTTTTAAGCTTGGATATTTCAACAAGAGCTCCTCGTAGACCTGTATCTATATTCACAAACGTAGCTTTAAATTCTCTAGTCTCTTGGGTGCCCTCCTTTATTTCCGCCATTATATCGTCATTTGTGTACATTATTTTATTAATGTGTGTTTATTAAGGGAAGATGAATAAATGAATATTGAAAATTCTTGATGATTTACGTGAAATATTACGTAAACGGTTGTTGCTAACTAAAAGTGACGTTATCCTAGTGCTATTAGGCAGCAAACTGGATTAGTAAAGCAAAGTTACTGGCCCCCACTACTTGAACTAATACTGATAAGGGCACGTATCTGCACAGATTGGTTCCTGTTGAATATTTTTCTTCTTCAAAATTACAGGAGAACCACTGGATATATTCACTTTAAACTTCAAAGCTCGGTTATTGGTATGGCAACTAACAACTATGAGAACTTTCAAATCAATTGGATGGAAAAAAACCACTATTTTCACAAAGTACACAGAGAGCGATCTTTATACTTCAGGCAGCAGAGCCAGACTCCCTTTAAAACATTTATAAATATGATGAAAAGTAAAAGTAAAAAAAAAACTTCATTTAAATATTCCTACACAAACACTACTGTACTATTGTTTTGCCTATATTATTTATTGGTGAAAATTAATCAAAGTTAACAAGGTTACTAAATTAGTACTCCTAGAATAAAATAATCCTTAAACATTTATTTATCTATTTTTTTTTTTTTTATATGAGCCAAAAAGGTGATACACCGGAAAGGTATTTTCTTTCCGGGAAAGAAATGAAGAGATTCAAGAGGACACTTAGTTCACCCGAGTTGTGCCCTCCAGCTAGTAAATGTTCTCAAGAGTAGAGTATTAAAATGGAAAAAAGAAGTAGGTAAAATGAACGTACAGGAGCTGCTGATGCTATTGGGTGAAGTTTTAGATAGAAAAGAAGTTGTAACTGAGAAGGACCTGCAGTTGCTTGGTGAAGAAATAAGTGAAGTTAAAAAAGAAAATAACAGGTTGAAAAAAGAAATTATTACGTTACGGGAAAATACGGATAAGCTAGAGCAGAGATTGGAGAGTTTTGAAAACAATTCCAAAATAAGAAACCTCGTATTGAAGGTATTAACTTACTCAATAATGAACCTGTCACCATTGTAAGAGATTGTACACCGAAGTATTTAAGGTGAAGGACGTGAAAATAGAAAAGCTAATGAATTGGGAGAGCACAGTTTTGGTGGCTTCTTTTGCTTCTGAAGAGGAGGTGGTGAACATATTAAGAAATGCAGAAAATTTAAAGGACACTATAATTTTTGTTGACAGGGATCTAGCGCTAGAAACGAGGAAAGCTAAAAATAAACTATTACAAGTGCGGAAAGAAATTTTAAGAATTGATAAAAATGCTAGATTAGCAGTTAGAAATGATAACGTTTGGCTTTTCAACACAAAATTGCGCTGGAAAAAAGAATACGGCCTGGTAACCAAAGAAGGGAACAGTGCAGTGGAATGGTTATCTCGTCAACTCGGAGTTGACATTTCGACATTTCTATCAGGCCTGATGACAGGTGGAAGACCACATACGGCTGTTGATAGTAGTGGCGAAGGACCTGCTTTCGGATCTCAAGAAATTAAGACAAAAGAAGAGAAGAAAAAGTAGGGTAAGTCTGGCTGTCGAATAAATAATAAAAATACAAAAAATAATTTAAGTGAGATTAGTATTTTATTTTATAACTAGCTGAATATACCGGTTTCACCCGGAAAATTTCAATTTTTAAATCTATAAAATCTATGAACTGAGATCAATCGATTTTCTAAAAACCAATGTAAAGCGAGATCAAAACGATTATTATAACAATAAAAAATATACCCAGAGATCGGCTGAAGTTAAGCAATTTTAATATGGACAGGTGCTCGCACCTGGTCTGAAAGAACCACCGAGCGAAATTTGGGGAATTTAGGACAAACGGTATGGATTCCTATAAAGAACAAACAGAATTTCACCTTTATATGCATAGATTATAGATGTATATCCCGGTTCCACACGGGGAATTTCATTTTTCTAAAGAAACGGTCGTTTCCTAAAAAAAAACATTGTAAAGTGAGATCATTATGATTTTTATAACAATAAAAAATATCAGCTGAAGATCGGCTGAAGTTATGCAATTTTAATATGAACATGTGTTCGCACCTGGTCTGAAAAAACCACTGAGCGAAATTTGGAGAATAAAGAATATCAGCTGAAGATCGGCTGAAGCTATGCAATTTTAATATGGACAGGTGCTCGCACCTGGTATGAAAGAATAACTGAGCGAAATTTGGAGAATTTAGGACAAACGGAATGGATTTCTATAATTAACAAACAGAATTTGATCTTTATTTACATAGATGATAGCTGTATATTCCGGTTCATCACGGGGAGTTTCATTTTTCTAAAGACACGGTCGATTTCGTATAAAAAACATTGTAAAGTGAGATCATTATGATTTTTATAACAATAAAGAATATCAGCTGAAGATCGGCTGAAGTTACGCAATTTTAATATAGACAGGTGTTCGCACCTGGTATCAAAGAAACACTGAGTGAAATTTGGAGAATTCAGGACAAACGGTATGGATTTCTATAAAGAATAAACAAACAGAATTTCAACTTTATTTATATAGATATTAGAGGAATAAAATCTAAAGAAAATTCATTTTTCGAATTTTAAAAAAATATGACATATTTATGTTGGTAGAGACATTTTTGATGAAGGAAAATTGGGTATCTTATAAAAATAATTTTGCAGATTTCGAATTGAAGTTGGTAAATGCAAAAAAACAGGGGGTTAGGGGAAGAGCTAGTGGAAGCTGTCTCTATGGATATAATAAAACAAAATTCAATAAAAACAAAATAAAATATTGCAATATCAATAATAACATTATTATGGATTTGAAATTAAATAATAACCTTGTACATTTGGTCCCAGTTTATTTAAATGTGAATAATTGGAATAGGGGATTCGATGAATTACTCAAATTAGTCGAGTTAAAAAGAAATTAAAACTTTCTATTGCTCGGTGACTGGAATGTCCATATTGGAAACTTAGAAATTTGCTCCAATGAAATTTTGGAAGGAACTAATTTAATATCGGATACCAGAAATTCAAAAGATAATAAAATCGATGAAAAGGGGTTAGAGTTGTTGAATTTCGTGAAGATTTTGGTTTCGGCATATTAAATAAGCGAACGAAAGGTGATGAAAAAGGGGAGCTTACATTTATCTCTGCCCAGGGAACCTCTGTGATATATTTGGCACTGGTATACATGAATTTCTTTAAAAATATTAATTATTTCTCAAAAATTTTCGGACCATTTACCAATAAAATTAACAGTGTCAGGTTTAAATAACTTTGAAGAAAATAGTTTGATGCCTCTTTTGCCGAAACTGGTTTGGAAAAACAACAAGAAGAAAATTTTGGAAATATGTTCAAAAAATACGTTAAATGGGATCAATTTAAAATAGACGATCTGGAACTATTAATAGAAAGATTTACGAACCTGATCAAGGAAGCTGCTGGGAAAAATAAATTTAGATTGAATCCACAAAGAAGAGAGAAATGGTTCGATAAAGAATGTATTAACAGTCGAAAAACGACCTTTAAATTTTTGAACTTATTTCGAAAAACAGATTCAGATATAATTAAAAACTGGAATCTACTAGCAAATAAAAACTATAAAACAATATGCGCACAGAAAAAAATAACTTTTTATGAATCTGTATTAACAAAACTTGAAGGCGCAAGGGATAGCAAGGATTTTTGGGAGGGCATTAATGTATTAAGGCAGAAAACAACTTCTAAATCCACCTCTTTTATCAAGACCTATGCAATATGCGGAACGTATACGATGAGGCGCTAGATGGTAAAATCAGCACACGCGAAATTATTAGCATAATTAATAAAAGTAAAAATAATAAGGCCCCAGGGGAAGATAGAATAACATTTGAATTTTTAAAAAATTTACCTGAAGAATTCGTTTTTCTCTTGGAGGATATATTTAATAAGATATGGAATAAAGAAGAAGTACCAAAATCGTTTAGACAGAGTATTATCTTTTCTATTTACAAGAAGGGAGACCCAAAGGAAGTTAGCAATTACAGGGGCATATCTCTACTTAATACAGTCGCTAAACTGTTCTCTGGTGTGGTGATGGAAAGACTCAAAAGTTGGGTAATGCAACGGAATATCATTAGGGAGACGCAAGAAGGATTTAGGGAAGGCTACAATACAATCGAAAACTTATTTAACTTGTACTATATAACAAATATGTAAAGAAAATATATTTCTTAATTAATTTAATTTTTGCTATAGACATGAGTGAGAGATGTGGAAGCAGGTGTGTGAGTGATAGGTTATTTGTATTTATGAATTAAAACATATGGTTAAAGTTAATGATAAAACATTTGATTTAAAATATTGTGAGCAGTCGATTTGAAATGTTATTAACAAATTCTTACCTAAGAATAAACTTTTAATGACGTTTCTTTTTTTTACAGGTAAGTGTTTACAAAAATGTTTTAGGAATATTAAGTTTAATGTGTGATAAATTTTATTTGTAATTATTAAAAATAAAAACTTTTTTTTACAGAGCAACTATTGAGAGTTTATTCATAGGAATATCCTTATAAAACGTCATTTCTGTTTACAAAAGTCCGCTGAATATGGAGAAACTTCTTTTTGAGTTTACTTTGTTGCCTGGGAGTGATGGTAAGTCCAACATTCTCTCTATAACCTCTAAAGCCACAAATGACAATAAAGTGTATGCAAAATCAGCGAGTCTTCATACAGCAATACAAAAAGCATCTGCTTATGCTAAAGTAAAAAATAGTATAAAGAAGAGGTACCAGATAAGGAGAGTATGGTTAACAATGACAGAAGAACTCGAAAGAACATACATAGATGAGGATGGTAATTTACAATTCTAGGATCAATATCTAGAAGAAATGGATCAAGAAAAACCGTGTTGTACTCCTCAAAAAGAGACAGGTACATTGGATAAATTGCTTGAGAAGAGAAAATACAGAGGCAACAAAGCATCATAACCTAAAATATGTAGCAGAGAAGTTTGTGATTGAAAAATTTACTGGCAAACATTCGAATGTTGTTTCAGGCTTCCATGGTCTGAATCCATTATCCGCATTTCTTCTTCCAGGTTTGACCATGTCACAGGTTTTCCAACAGCCAAGCTTTCACCCATCTTGCTGTGGGCTTCTTCAGGGCTAATACAAGAATGAGTTCAGTCTTGTATTAGCCCTGAAGAAGCCCACAGCAAGATGGGTGAAAGCTTGGCTGTTGGAAAACCTGTGACATGGTCAAACCTGGAAGAAGAAATGCGGATAACATTCGAATGTCAACCAGTGGATGGATATTTTTGAAAAAGAACGCATCCGATTTGATGTAATCACAGATGAAGAAAAAAAAGAAATACTTCGTTTATTTATGGATAAAAGTTGTATCGATTGGTACAGTTCAATGAGCATAAAGTTAACCATAAACTCGGAATGGACGATATGGAAAAAAAAAATTCTGTGAAACATTTGCAAAAAAAGGATGGAACCCTGTAACACATGCTCTGCAATATAAATACAAAGAAGGGACATTGTTAGATTACGCAATAACAAAAGAAAAACTTTTACTAGATATGAGAACAACAATCGACACTGGTACAATGGTGGATCTGATTGCCGTAGGTTTACCTGATTTTATACTTAATAAAATTGATAGAGAAAGGTTAGAAGATACGGTTGGTTTGTTCAATGAATTGAGCAAATATGAACATACTAGCATTCCACGTCGCGGCTTCGCCCGCGAGCCTTTAAAATCACTTCTGTGATCATCCTTGGTATTGATTTAATATAATATGTTAACTGATATTAAGGAGATTTAGTAGAATCAGAGCTTCCGGGAGGTGGAATGTTGGAGGGGAAAGTTGCCGTCTCGGTAGAAGAGAGGGAGGCGCGCAATGGAGAGTTCACTAAAACAGCCGAAACAAAAAATTGCTTACTCCTCATGAAAGCTTTATTTTTCGGCTTTAAAACATGGTTTTCGACGCCCCGTAAGAGCTTTCGAGTTAAACTCGTCGTATCAAGATCTTTAAAATGAGTCAAAATTAGATATTTTTTCTCGAAGTGCAAAAATAGGTGTCCGTTAGAGTTAAACGACAATTTCGCCATTTAAATCCCCTTAAAACACATTTTTGAAATTCATTTCTTAGTGGTTACTTACATCGCGTTTAAATTCTAAATCCCGAACTTTTTTTAGCTGATTTCCATTTGTCTTTCCGTGTTGCATTGCTGTACCTGACACGTCGCCTTTTAACTTGCTTCTTCTCCTCAGAAAGTTGCGGTAGTAGAGCTTCACACACGTCAAAATGACCATTACATAGCGTACCAGTAAAACGTAGACTTTTCGTGGGATTAGAATTATTGCCAAATACCGCATAAAGCTGATCATTGCGATATACTTCAAAAAGGTAAGGAAACAATTCCCCAGCTGCCGTTAGTTCCACAAATCCGGCATGGGTTGAATGCTGAGACATATGAGTGTAATAACTACTGAAATCAGAATAATTGTTACCGTAATCATTTTGAGTAAACGCAGAAAATTCGTCCCAATTTGGATGACATGTTGTCCTGCAATTTGCCGAAAATGACAATATTTTTCTTGAGAATTCTCAATAATATATATAGAGATCGAAATAAACACGCACCATCCCCAATCATGGGAATCAAAATGTGCATAATTTGATTACCACTAATATTTAAATAATCAGTAGCCATATTCTATGTGAATATCTATTTTAATGATATTGTCTATTTAATACATCAAAAAATCTGGTGCTTGCGCGCAACACACAACTTTTACTTACTAACTTACTTAGATAAGAAATTAATGCGTTTTGTTAATGCCACTTCTCAAAGTTACACATTTTCCACATTCATTTCTTATTTTTGTTTTCATTTGCTCTATATACCCCTCAGAACATTTTAATAAACGCTTACCTGATATTAAATAACACTCAATTTTCATTAAACATGACGAATATGAAGAAAATCGTTAAAGCCGTTTTTGAGATAATCTAAAAATTAGAAAAAAAGTTATGAAATAAAGTGTCCGCTTCGGTTGATCAATCTTGATGAAATGTTGGCTATCACATCTTTGGCATATACATACAGAAATACCCAGTTTGATCAAATTCGTGAAAGCCGTTTTTGAGTAAATAAAAAAACACGTGAAATTGATACAAAATTTATTAAGTAAAGTCCCCCCTCCGGTTGATCAATTTTGATTAAATGTTGGCTATCACATCTTTGGCATATACATACATCAAATACCCAGTTTGATCAAAATCGTGAAAGCCGTTTTTGAGTAAATAAAAAAAACACGTGAAAATGATACAAAATTTATTAAGTAAAGTCCCCCCTCCAGTTGATCAATTTTGATGAAATATTCACAGTCATATCTCGGGCATATGTATAGATCAAATACTCAGTTTAATCAAAATCGTTCGAGCCGTTTTTGAGAAATTTGAAAAAAATGTAAAAAGTTATTAAATAAAGTACCCCCTCCCTTTGAGCAATTTTGATGAAATTTTCGCTGTCACATCGCGGGCATATAAATAGATCAAATACTCAGTTTAATCAAAATCGTTAGAGCCGTTTTTGAGAAAATCAAAAAAAATGTAAAAAGTTATTAAATAAAGTACCCCCTCCCTTTGAGCAATTTCGATGAAATTTTTGCTGTCACATCGCGGGCATATACATACACTAAATACCCAATCTCAGGTTCGCACGGTTTATAGTTTTTGAGCTAGTCTGTTCACACACACACACACACACACACACACACACACACACACACACACACACACACACACACACACACACACACACACACACACACACACACACACACACACACACACACACACAAACACACACACACACACACAAACACACACAGACCATTTCGCGAGACTTGGTTAATTGGACTCAGGGGACCCCAAAACGTGTATTTTCGTTGAAAACCGGAAGTCGAAATTTTTCACGATCGCAATACTTCCACTCACTATATATTTCATATATAGGTAAGTGAAAGTAAAAAAAAAACATATGGTTTAAAATCTCAAAAATAGGTGTCCGTTAGAGTTAATCGACCATTTCGCCATTTAAACCCCTTAGAGGTTTCATTTTTGAAATTCCTTTCTTAGCGGTTACCTAAAATCTAAATTCCGAACATAAAGTTTCTATTATTAGTAGTTTTTGCTCTACATTGATTCTATCAGTCAGGACAAAGCCTCTTAAATATATGGAGAAGAGATCGAAATAAACACGCACCATCCCCAATCATGGGAATCACAGTGTGCATAATTTGATTACCACTAATATTTAAATAATCAGGAGCTATATTTTATGTAAATGTCTATTTTAATAATATTGTAACGTTAAATCAATATTCAAATAAAAAACATATGGTTTAATATCTCAGCAATAGATTTCAGTTAGAGTTAAACGACAATTTCGCCATTTAAGCCCCTTAGGAGTTACATTTTTGAAATTCCTTTCTTAGTGGTTACCTACATCACGTTTAAAATCTAAATTCCGAACTTCAAGTTTCTATCATTGGTAGTTTTTGCTCTGCGTTGAATCTGTCAGTCAGGACAAAGCATCTTATATATATAGAGATGATAAACAGGAAGAGTTCTTACGTTAGGAAACAATTTGAAAATCCAAGAATTAATCGTAAAAATGAAGAAAAACATCCTTGTAAGAATTCTGAGAAGTTAAATAAAGGTGTTCGGTATCACCCTGAAACTGTATACTGGTTCAAATCCAAGAACAATGAAAAGGTGAAGAAAAATATTATAGGTCTTGTAAACAATTCAGTGATAGAGGCTGAATTAAATGAAACTTCCAAAAAACGAATAGTCACACCATTAATAAATGTCAAACTACAAATAAACGATAAACTCCAACTATATGGAGTTTATGATTCGGGTTCAAATGTTTCTCTGATCAATTCTAGGTTACTGAAATTAAAAAGAAAAGGAAACAGTTTGAATGAAGCAACTTTGGTAACCATTAATGGTGTGAAAAAAAACAAGTGGTTTGACGACATTGAAAATAAAAATCTTTGACATGGAAGAAAATGTAGAAGTATTTATTATTGATGATCAAAACTTCAAATATGATTTTCTAATAGGATTAGACTTGATATAAAAGTTTAAACTAGTTCAAGATGAAGATTTCAAAAAAAAAAAAGAAACAGTGCTTAAAACGTGAAAAAGGAAAAATGAAAGAGGTATCAACAAATGCAATAACAAACTCTGAGTTAAAAGAAAAAGAAAATGAAAACAGTGCAAGTAGATGTACAATAAATTTTAATGAACACGTTATAGAAGAAGTTTTTGAATTAAAAGTTGGTCGTTTAAATCAGGACCAAAAATCAAAAATAAATACGGTCACCCCTATTCTCAAATTTACCCAGTCCAATGTGACACTGGGATCTTTGGGCAAGGGTTGTGTGGTAATTAATCAAACTAAGTACTATTTACATCATGTATTTTGTACATAAAATAAGCTTACAAGTCCCAACTACAAAAGGGGGGTACCATAACTCATAAATCACTTGGGGGTACTTGACTACTTCGGATCCCCTATGCACTCAGGCTCACAAGTATAATTTACAATATTTATTATTTACAATAGTTTCTACAAGTCCCAACTACACAAGGGGGGGGGGGGGTACCTTGACTCATAAATCACTTGGGGGTACTTGACTACTTCGGATCCCCTATGCCCCAGGCTCACTCTGCCTGTCCCAGACTTCAACAGCCCATCTCAGACCCAGCCTCCGCTCCGACTGCTGACTGTCTCTGACTGTCCTCTCAGACTGACTGCCTCAGACTCTCCCAGACTCTCCTGGGCCAGTTTCTTCTAGGAGTTCCCCCTCTCTCTCAGGGTCTCCTAGGTTCAGTGGACATCTTCCACGTGACAACTCCCCCCTCCCCTGAATACCAACGTCCTCGTTGGTAAGTTGGGACCTGTAACAAAAAAAAAAAAAACCAAGCGGCAGAAACTCGTTTTTTATCATAATTTATTTAACTGTAAAGTTTACAAACAAAAGAACCAAGTACTGAGTGTTAAAAACAAAACCAAAATTCGAAACAACAAAAAAAAGTGATAAACCAAATAAAATTTCAAAATCGAGGAAGCTCATTGCATCATTTTCTCTATTGGATTCGATTATCATCGGCTCACCCCTTTATCGTTCATTCTTTGATATACCGTGCTTTTGACTAGCACATCCCCAAATATTACCTCAGTTTGACTCTGAAAAACTTGTTGCGTACTTAAGCCTTCTACGTTTGACTTTTAGGATTCCACAACAAATTCAAAAACTTTACTCTCTAAGTGCTTTACTACTCTCTTCAAGCACTCTACAATACCCTTTAAGTACTTTACTATCCTCTTCAAGTACTTTACTCACCTTTGAACCTCAAAGGGGTGTGGGATGCCGGCTGTCTCATTCATTTAATTTTCCCCTTAACAACCATAATAACCTCTACAATATGCAGTGAAATTCCTTTACAATTATTTCTTGACTTGCAAAAAAAAAAAAAATTGAATTCCATTATTCTGCTAATAACCATAAAAGATACAAATTTAGTCAATAATACCCTCTAAGAATTTTACTTAAAAATTATACTTTTTCTTACAAATTCTATTTTTTCCAACACATTTCCAATTTCTACTACTAAAGAACTAGAAAAATATAAGTCATTAAACCAAAAAAGAATAAACAATCGAAAATCTTAATTATTTCTCGATAAAGGGATTTAAAAGAGCGTTTGTTTTGCCTATCCTGCATAACACCTCACCGACTGACCTACTTTTATCGCTGACTATGGCTGCTCTCTAGTCTCCCTTCTTGGAATTGGACGCCGACTTAGACTGGGAAGCTGTTGGTGCTGCTTAAATAGACCTTCTCAATGAAATTCTTTTAAATGACTTCTTAATGAAATAAAAAATCCGAATTATCCACGCCATCATCGATTCAATCCCAATAACCGAAACCGAGTAATGAGCTATTTCTCCCGAAATAAATCCATTTACCGGTCTTACACTCGTCTTATCAAAACCAGATAATGAAATACAATAACAATGAACATCGGAAAGGAGAAGATACTAAAAACCCGTGCCAAATTATTAACTAACATTAGGCGGTATTCATTTTCATGAATCATCAAAAGATCATTTCTTTTTTTTTTCATTCAAATTCATCGGGCTTAAATTTATGCATGGTGCCTTGAGATTCGACAGATCGAAAAATTTAAATTTTAAGTTCAATCATTGGTGAAATTTGTCATGAATCGAGTTTTGTAAACACCGCCGGGAGTATACGCGATATTTCGAAAATCCCTACTAAAATTTTGTCGCTTGGATAGACCATTGAAATTAATTAAGTATACCAGATTCCTAAACCTAAACGCTTTTTGTTTTCTTCCAGAAAACCACGATAGTAATTGAAATTTTTGTCTCCGATAAATTTTTGCTTAAGTCCTTTAAAAATCAAAGATGGCATAAACACAAGGACCGCAACCCAAAACCGTAACCCTTATCTTGCAACCGAATTGGATATTTCTTGGACGTTGCAGGATCCTCAATTGTTCGTTAGTTATGACAATTGTTAATTGTCAGCATTTTGCCAACAATTAGCTATGCCCAATTTTATTTTCGTTGTTCCCGGGGGACCGCTTGCGCAGTGCTCTATTGTTCCCTGGCAGACGCAAATTTAGCATTTCCTCCTATTCTTTAACTTTTAGATTCTGCATTTTTCCCCAAAGCAAAGAAAATATTCAACAATTTAATGAAATATGAAAACTTATAATCCCTTTTTTCTTTTTTTTTTGTTCAACGATCAAAAAACCGTTTTATTCGCCCTGTATCGTCTCGACTTTAAATTTTCTACCCGTCTTCGTCTGTCCTTATCCCATTTAATCCCGAGATTGCGACCAAAGGATCAAGATAAGGTTTATCTTCCGACTGGAAATTTTCATTGACTAATAACTCTCTTCTAAGCTACTTTTTGACTTATATTTTTCTAAAAAAAATCTAAACCTACAATAAACAAAGACTATACACATTAATAAAATGATCACTAATTATTAAATTACCTAGTTGAAACATTGTAGAAAGAACTCCATAATTTTTTCCATCAGTTCCTATTGGAACTTAAACTAAAAACTCAACCTCTTTTAATCTTCCTCCTAAATCGTCAAACATTGACGAGGTGAAAATACATAGATACCCCGTATCTTAAAATTACAAAACCTCTAGTTTCTCTCTTACTTTTCTAGTTTCTATTTCTATACTTCTATTTTTCTAGTTTCTCTCTTATTTAGTCTATAGCTAGGGTTCTTTCTACAAGTTTTTACTCTTATGGCTCAATCTTATTTTTACAAAACAAAAAATAAATTTAATTTCTTTACTTATGCTATGTATTGTGGATGCTGCCATGATAGGAAAAGTAAATTTGATTAATAATTTAATATCAAAATTTGTAAAGTACTGTATATGGGCAACCCGGTGGTCAGTTTTACCTGAAGGCGGGTAGGTCTTGGAAATACCCCTTGTAAGTATTGGGGCAATAAACCTTCTGTTAGAAATTCAAAATAAGCAAAGCTTAGGACCGACAATGCTGCCGACAAACACCTAGGGAAATACCTAAGAAGATTGCTAGAGAAATTTGTAGCCATAAACCCTGGTTTTGCCCTGGCAAAGAGGCCGTTGGGAAACACGTTTAATATAGAAAGGAAGGGAAATTTTAGGCAGCCAGCCAATCAGACGAAGTCTGGAACCAACCAGCCAGCCAATCAGAAGAAGTCTGAAGAGAGTGGGGGAAAGAGGACTTATACGGTGAAGAAGGAGGCTCGGGGAGTTCGGGTGGAGAGTGAGTTCGGAAGTGGACAGAGGTCGGGGGAGTGTGCCAAGAGGGCGAGAAGGGCAGAGGACCAGATAGGCAGGAGCGGAGAGTCCAGATTTCCGAGAGAGACCGAGATGGGATGCTGTGCTGAGTCAGAGATGGCAGGGACTGATCCAGCAGACAGGACAGAGACAACACCAGAGAGTGCCCACCAGATAAGGTTAATACATATACAGTACTAGTTGTAATATTGTGTGGTCAGTATTTATTAAATAATGTTAAATTGCCAGTCAGCATCCATTAACTAATTTGTGCTAGTAAAATATGTTTATATGATATATTAAAGGTGGTATAAATAATTTACATTATTGGTCAATAAAATTAAAGATAAAGTTCAATTTAGATTTGTTTATTTATTATCATTTACCCTATGCCGCAGGTTTATTAGAATCAAAATAGAATTGGTAAACACGTCACCTTTGGAAAAGTATCCAATTTACATTAAGGCGAATTAAGTACATTAATTACAATATCAATTAGATATATGCCGTTTCTGGTAACCCCCACCCGCCTTAGAAAAGCGGGAGTCCAGAAATGTAGCACTTAAGATGCCAACTTGGCGAGCTAACAATACTTCGGGTGGCTCCCGTCTCTCTTTTCAGCTCCGTAGCTCTCCGAGTTGGTCCAGCTGATCCGCAGCGCTGATTCTTTCTTCTTCTTGACCCATCCGACTCTCCTCCAGGAACGCAGCAGTATTCGCCCATCCGAAATTCTCCATTTTCCACACAGCTCCAGCTCGGCAACTCTCGCAGCTCCCTTTTCGCCACAACTCATGTCCCGCACGCCTCGCAGCTCCATTTTACACACAACACAACCCTTGCCCGGCGCCTCCACCAAATTTGTGTCACCCTTATTCTCAAATTTACCCAGTCCAATGTGACACTTGGATCTTTTGGCAAGGGTTGTGTGGTAATTAATCAAACTAAGTACTATTTACATCATGTATTTTGTACAATAAATAAGCTTACAAGTCCCAACTACAAAAGGGGGGGTACTATAACTCATAAATCACTTGGGGGTACTTGACTACTTCGGATCCCCTAGGCACTCAGGCTCACAAGTATAATTTACACTATTTATTATTTACAATAGTTTTTACACGTCCCAACTACACAATGGGGGGGGGGGTACCTTGACTCATAAATCACTTGGGGGTACTTGACTACTTCGGATCCCCTATGCCCCAGGCTCACTCTGCCTGTCCCAGACTTCGACAGCCCATCTCAGACCCAGCCTCCGCTCCGACTGCTGACTGTCTCTGACTGTCCTCTCAGACTGACTGCCTCAGACTCTCCTGGGCCAGTCTCTTCTAGCAGTTCCCCCTCTCTCTCAGGGTCTCCTAGGTTCAATGGACATCTTCCACGTGACAATACTTTAATTAGTAAATATAAATCAGTTTTCGCCAAAGACAAATACGATGTAGGCACCGTTAATGGCTATGAAGCGAGAATAGTAATAGATTTAATAGTAGACAAATATTGTAGCAAGAGGCCTTACAGGTGCACTTTAGAAGATAAAAAAGAGTTAGAAAAACAAATAGCAAGCTACTAGATAATAAGCTGATAGAAGAATCTTACAGTCCATTCGCTGCGCCTGTGACATTAGCATTTAATAAAGAGGAGAACAAAAAATCACGTTTATGCATTGACTTCAGAGACTTGAACAAAATAGTGGTACCTCGGGCTCAACCATTTCCCCTGATTGAAGACCTAATGGTTAAGACCAGAAATTGCAAATTTTTTACAACCCTAGATATAAACTCTGCGTTTTGGTCTATTCCTTTACGGATCGAAGATAGAAAAAAAACGGGTTTTGTGACACAGGAAGGACATTTTCAATGGACTTGCCTACCATTTGGACTAAAGACATCACCGGCAATTTTTCAGAGGGTGTTAAGTAATATACTAAGAAAGTATAAACTTAATGATTTCACAGTTAACTTTATATACGATATTCTAATATTTTCTGAATCGTTTAGTGAACACATCAATCATCTATCACAATTGCTTGAAGCGATTAAAATAGAAGGTTTCAGATTAAAATTTACCAAATGCACATTTGCATCTGACTCGGTCAAATATCTGGGTCATATAATACAAAATAATTCTATCAAACCAGTAAAGGATAATTTTATTTCAATAAAGAATTTTCCGGTTCCAAAAACACAGAAGAACGTAAGACAATTTTTGGGAAAAATAAACTTTTACCATGAATATATACCGAATAGGGCAGTAATACTCGATCCATTGCATAATTTACTGAGAAAAAATGAAAAATTCATTTGGTCAGATAAGTGCCAGAAAGCATTTGATATGATTAAGAGCTTCCTTTGCTCACAACCAGTTCTAGAAATATTTGATCAAGATTTACCAATTAACATTTATACTGATGCTTCTTTGGAAGGCGTTGGAGCCATTTTAAAACAAATACAGCCTGGAATATTCAATTCAAAAAAACTGAACGAAGCCCAAAAGAAAAAAAAAGCGATATACTTAGAATGTTTAACGATCAAGGAAGCGGTGAGATACTGGCAATATTGGTTAATAGGTAAATCATTTACAGTTTATACAGATCACAAGCCCCTGGAAAACATGAATCTGAAATCTAGAACCGATGAAGAGCTGGGCGATTTAACATATTATCTATCGCAATATGACTTTCAAATAAAATATGCTCCAGGAAAGGATAATTTGGAAGCGGATTGTCTAAGCAGAAATCCAGTATTGGAATCAGATGAAAATACAGATGATCAATTAAAAATCGTGAATTTCGTTAAGCTAGCATAGCTAGTTAACTAACTATTTTAACAGATCAGAGTAACAATGAAGAAATACAAAATAAAAAGAGCAAATTTATTGAAAGACAGGGTGTATACTTCAAAAAGGCCAAGCAAAAAAGCAAAAATAATTCTATCAGAACGATTTAGCATCACATTCATAAAGCAAATACATGAGAATCTGTGTCACATTGGCATTGGACAAATGCAGAAGGCGATAAGTCCACACTATGCAGCTAAAAATTTAACGAAAAACATCAAACAAGTTTGTAGAAGTTGTGACATTTGTATAAAAAACAAATCAAGAGGGCATGACAAATTTGGATTTATGTCTCATCTAGGTTCTGCCACAAAGCCTTTCGAAATAATCTCTATAGGCACTACAGGAGGCCTTGGAGGTTCAAGATCTACAAAAAAATATTTGCATCTCTTAGTAGATCACTTTACTAGATACGCGTTCATACTAACATCGAAAACTCAAAATGCCAATGATTTCATAAAATTCGTCATGAACATAACGGAAACAGAGGATATTGGTAAGGTTCTCTCCGATCAATACCCAGGAATTAATTCGAAAGAATTCAAAAAATTCTTAAATGACCAACATATACCATTGATCTTCACGGCAGTAAATGCACCATTCTCCAACGGCTTAAATGAAAGATTAAATCAAACTTTACTTAACAAAATCAGATGCAAAATAAACGAACAAGGGAAAAGAAGAGCATGAACAACCAACGATAGGTCAAGAATGTGTAAAAGCATATAATAATACTAATCATTCAGTTACTGGCTTTACGCCAAGTTATCTTTTGTATGGCTCTGATACTTCTATCTTACCGGACGAATTGAAGCAGGGCAAGACCATTCTAGATTGGGATAGAGACAGGAAAATAGCACTCGACAACACAAAAAAGTCACACGACTACAATAAACAACTATTTGATAAACATAGGAAATACCGGGAATTCCATGTAGGAGATATGGAAAATGGAAATATATTAAATAGAAAGAAGTTGGATGAGTTAAAAATAGGACCATATGAGATTATTGAAAAAATTTCCAATTCAATATACAGGATTGATACAGGTAACAGGAAAAAAATAGAATCGAATCTTTTTCATATTACAAAACTTATTCCAATACCTAAATTAGAAGAAGATAACGGTAGATAAGTTGCGAGAAAATTTTCTGGAAAATTTCCTTACCCGCGGGGGGAGATGTAAAGAAAATATATTTCTTAATTGATTTAATTTTTGCTATAGACATGAGTGAGAGATGTGGAAGCAGGTGTGTGATTGATAGGTTATTTGTATTTATGAATTAAAAGATATGGTTAAAGTTAATGATAAAACATTTGATTTCGAAAATATTGTGAGCAGTAGATTTGAAATGTTATTAAGAAATGCTTACCTAAGAATAAACTTTTAATGACGTTTCTTCTTTTTACAGGTAAGTGTTTACTAAAATGTTTTAGGAATATTAAGTTTAATGTGTGATAAATTTTATTTGTAATTATTAAAAATAAAAACTTTTTTTTACAGAGCAACTATTGAGAGTTTATTCATAGGAATATCCTTATAAATATAAAATTTAATCAGAATGAAAAGGTATATCTATTCTTTGTAGACTTATAAGCAACATTTAAAAACAATTGCAGGGAGAAAATGGGTAAAGCCAAATTTGCAGTTAATAGTATATGGAATAAAATAATAGCTAAAAAAATGATTCCAGTAGAGAAGAAAATGCACGTGTTTTATAGTGCTCTACGATTGGTGGTATGTTATGGAGCTCAAGTTTAGAGATATTTGAATTTGCCAGAAGTAGAAAAAATACAAAAATATTTTATAAAAAGACTGTTTTACCTGCCTCCTAACCCACCGGATTATATGGTTAGAAACCTCAAACCAATCTCTATACAGTTACACATTAAAATTATAACTAAATTATATCCGTAAAGTATTAAGAAACCACCCCACAAATAGGTTGACGAATTTTCTAGAAAATGTAATCATAGATAAGAAAATATCGCGGTATAAAGAACTATTGAAAATAGGAAATAAGGTCCAAATCGAAATCAATAGAGAAATTCTTAAAACACCACTTTCGGAACATTTAATAAACAAATTTGAGATTGAAATTAAGGCTGAAATGCTAAGCAGGGTTAAAAAGAGCGAATTCCACACATTATACAAAAAAAGTAGATATAGATCAGGCAAAACAATATATAAACAATGAGCTTATATCAAAAATCATTAATATTCAGAGCAAGTTTCGAATTTCTGGGACTAAATTACCAACCATGGATGGGCGACAGATTATTCACGTGTGCCATAATTTAAACCTGCCGGAGGATACCCATCACTTTTTGGGAATATGTCCTGTTTTGAAGGCGTTTAGAAAGGTATACATGGGTAAGGAAAAATTGAGCTCGGAAGAAGTATTAAATATACTGAACGGGCCTGGATAAAACTTTCCGCTTACTTAAGTAAAATTTTAAAATACAGACATTTTATGATTCAGAATTTTAAATCTAACCAAAAAATTAATTACGTTTTATTTTATTTAAAATGTATTTTATTTCTGAAATCATATTGTATTTTATTTTTGAAATTTTACTTTATTTAAATTGTATTTTATTTAAATTATATCTTATTTAAACTGTAGCCAACTCGACAGACTTGTTATAAATTTTGTATTTATTTAAATAAAAGCATTATTCATTCATGCATTCATATTCCTACACAAAACTTAAAAATTACAATAAATATGTATTATCCGAGGTGGTGTTTTTAAAAAATATCTATTTTCGATTTCGGGGGTTGGGGTTTATAAAGTTAAAATTGTATAATTTTCTTCCATACTAGAGTACACTTTTTTAAGTAATCGTTTTCTGTAGCCATTTTATTTATTTTTATGGATCTTTCATTTCGATTGGCGTTTGAGGGGGGTACAACCTTAGGTTTTCCGATAGGTATAATTAAAAAATATTATCAAATTTATATTTCGGTGGGGGGGGGGGTGTCGCTAGCATTACTATTCATTAAAAATTTATTGATTTCAATTAAATGAGGGTTCATACTTATGTTTCCAGATACTTAGAATTCGAAAATAGTATCAATTTTAAATTTTGGTGGGGGGAGGCGCTTACATTACCTTTAATTTTTAATGTACCGATTTCATTGAAATGAGGGTGCAGCCTTATGTTTCCAGATACTTAGAAAACGAAAATATCATTTTAACGAAAGTAAGACCTTTGCTGGTCAAAAATTAATTTGAACTAATTTTAATCGGTTAAAATCACGAATAATATTAGTTTAGATTGCGGGGCTACAAATATGAATTTATGATTTTTTTTCCCTTGCATAAATTCGAATAACTTGATATCTCCGTCCCCATTAACATTATTGTGTTTTCGGAGACGTACAGTCGTGGTCATAGATATTGCATCACCTATGATTCTTATCTTTTCAATTCTAAATAAGTATACAAGTAAGGGGTTTAATTTGTTCTCCTAATAGCATTAAAGATAGATGTGATCAGTAACTAATAGTTTAGTTGGTTCCAGAGTGGCTAATATTAAAACGTTATTTCCTAAAAATTCTAAAAAAAAAATTCTACCATGTAGGTGGGTGTATAAGATAAAATATCATCCAGATGGAAGTATAGAGAAATACAAAGCCCGGCTAGTGGTTAAGGGTTTTAGTCAAGAGAAAGGTTTAGACTTTACCGAGACATTCAGTCCTGTTTCTAGAATGAGTTCAATTAGGACCATCTTAAGTGTGGCTGCCAGCAGAAAAATGAGCTTAGCACAGTTTGACATTTCGACTGCGTTCCTCTATGGTGCACTGGATCAAAATGAAGTTATTTTTATGCAGCAACCAAAAGGCTTTAGTGATGGAAGTAGAAAAGTTTGCAAACTCACAAAAAGTCTCTACCGCCTGAAACAGTAAGCCAGATGTTGGTTTCAGCGATTCCGTGATTTTATGATTAGTCTAAAATTTGTTCAAAGTGATGCCGATCCTTGTATATTTATGAAAAATGAAAATAGTGATCAACTTATAGTTGCTCTCTATGTTGATGATGGGTTGGTTGCATCTACTAGTGAAGACAGTTTGAAGAAATTTCTTAATGATTTGGCTTCTGAATTCAAAGTTCACAGTAAGGAACTAGGATATTATCTTGGTTTGGAAATAAGTCAAGAAAATGATGGTATCAAAATCAACCAGAAGGGATACATTAGAAAAGTCTTAGAAAGGTTCAACATGCAGGATTGTAAGGCTGTCTCAACTCCGATTCTGAATACTCCAGAAATTAGTGAATCAAGAGGAGATGCCATTGATTTTCCTTACCGGGAGGCTGTCGGAGCCTTAATGTATCTGGCTATCTCAACTAGACCAGATATAGCCTATGCTGTTAGTGTGGTTTCTAGATCTCTTGAAAAACCTTCAGCACAAGACGTTGTTAAGGTGAAGAGAATTTTTCGTTACTTGAAAGGAACCCGCGACATAGGAATTATGTACAAATATAATGAACGAAATAAGGTTAGAGGATACAGTGAAGCAGATCTTGGGGGTGATCTCAGTACAGGTAGATCTACCACTGGAATTATTTGTATCTTTGCTGGAGGGCCTGTATCTTGGACTAGTCAAAGACAGTCTTGTGTCGCGATATCGACAACCGAAGCAGAACTAATGGCTGCAAGTGAAGCTGCCAAAGAAATGGTTTGGTTAAAACGTTTATTGGATGAATTGCTACCCAACGATGATTTATCTGAGGTTCCTGCCCTCTATGTCGACAACGAGGCTGCTATTAAACTGGCTAAGAATCCAGAATTCCACCGACGAACAAAGCACATCAGAATACGTCACTTTTTTATTCGTGAAGTAGTTCAAGATGGAATAATGGAGATCAAGCCGATCGAGACGCAATACCAATCAGCGGACTTCCTAACCATGCCCCTCCAAGGACCCCGATTGAAGACTCTATTAGAAAATGTTGGACTGAAGTAATAGAAATCTTTTCAATGAGGGAGGCTGTTGAGATATGAAATAATTTATGAATGATTTCATATGTCATATGTTTCATTGAAAGATTTCTAAACCAATTGCTGTTTTGTTAATTAAATGTACAGATGTTATTAGTCACCCATCTCTCTTGTATGTGTTTTCAGAGTTCATATTAAAAGTTATTATGAGATGAAGATAACTCCTTTTTTTTCATCTTTTCCGATTAAATTCAACATTGACGACCTCGGTGTCGTGTTTTTCCGGAGGTTCTAAGCAAGAAGTGGCAACGCCGGACGGCGTAGTCCTTGAGGAGTTAATGAGATAAAGAATCCATTCTATCCGCTATCTATGCTCAGTCAGCACTACTGCTTCACACGTGCGCTTTGTTTACATTCGAGCTACAGTATGATGCACTACCTTGAGGTAATTAGGAAAGGATAAAATCCTTTCTATCCACTATCTATGCTCAGTCAGCCTATGAGAAGTTATTGCAAAACGTCTTATCTATTTGAGTGCCACTGAGAACGTTCGTTGAGGAATGATAACAATATTTATCATCCGCCGCGGTCATCGAGCCCGTGTGCAACAAGTGCATCATATCTTTCGAGCTCCTTATTCATTGCTTGTTTAAAGAGAATAATGTAACGAGCCGCAAATGTTCAAAACGTCTTTTTTAGATTACAGTGGGGGGGGGGGGGTCGCTCGCATTACCACTAATTTAAAATTTACCGATTTTGTTCAAATGAGTGTGCATCCTTATGTTTCCAGATACATAGAATTGGAAAATAATATCAATTTTGAATTTCGGTGGTGGAGGAGTGCTCGTATTACCATTAAGCTAACATTTACCAATTTCATTGAAATGAGAATAATGTTAGAGTTTTAAAATTTGATAATATGTTTTGTTTAACTTTTTGATTGGGGGACGAGCCAATTACAAATAATTTGCATATACAATCGTGGTCATAGAAATTGCATCACCTATGATTCTTATCTTTTCAATCCTAAATGAGTATACAAGTAAGGGATTTCATTTGCTTACCTACCAGCATTAGAGATAGATGTAATCAGTAACTTATAGTTTAGTTGGTTCCAGAGTGGCTAATATTAAACACGTTATTTCCTATTATTATGTCCGATAGAAGGAGTTTCAAAGGAGGAAATAATTAAAATAGTGGCATTTTTTGAAGCTAGACTTTCTTCGCGGGAGATAAAAAAGAGAGTGAGGTGCAACCGGTCCACTGTGGTGAGAATAATAAAAATAAAATCCTTCTCAGGGGTCTATCAAGCGAAAGAAAGGGTCTGGAAGGAAAAGGAAGGCAGGTGAGCGTTTAGATCGCATGATGATGAGATTATCATTAGAAAATCGCTTCAAAACTGCAAAAGAAATATCTAGAGATCTAGCAGATAGCAATTTAGCAGAAGTAAGTCGAGAAACAATTGGCAGAAGATTAAGAAAAAAAGTTTTATGGGCAAGAAAATCAAAAAGAAAAGAATGGTAGAACGGATGAACCGAACCCTTATTAAGTACCTTTCCAAGGTAACCATCAACGAGATTGGGACCGTCAGATCCCATATTTCCTCATGGCCTACCGCTCTGCAGTTAATGAATCCTCTGGACAGACACCTACGAGAGTTCTCTTCGGTCGAGAGATGAGGTTAGCTTATGGCCTCATTTTTGGCAGCAAACCTGGGGTGGATCTATCTGGACAAGACTGTGTATCCGGACTCCAGAAGAGAATAGAATACACGCACGAGCTAGTTCGCAAGAATCTTCGCCTCGCCAGCGACCGAATGAAGAGACACTACGATAGTAGATTTTTAAATTTTTGTAGGTTTTCTTTTTTACCTTTACAATTAGATTCTAGATTTCTTGTTTTACCATTGACCTTGCATACGTGATCCTTAACATAGCAATGCTAAGAGATAGGCCCTATTGCATCGATAACTGGAATATGGAATTAGAACTAAAGCTTTTAATTTATAAATATATTGTTCCCCACCTTTCAATACCTCCTGTTGTTTTTTCTGTTGATTCCATGCTTGTTGAGATGGCAATTGCGTTATCCAATGAAAAACCTATCTGAATTTTAGATGAAACTGATTCCTCATGTCTACGATATAAATATCTCTGCATCTCTTTATCCCGAATTCCTGCAAAAAATCTGTCCCTAAACCTTATTTCAAAAGGTAATAGTATAATATCATTACCAAATTTACTGATAGCACTGGGCAAGCTTTCTTATTTCTTTAATAAACTGTTGAAGAGACTCACTTTCCGATTGGTCTCTTTCATGAAACCCTGCCTCTCGTTTATTTAAACTTTAAAGTTTATTTTAAATATATTAGGTGAACTCTAGGTAATTCTCCCTATCGTGGTCATTTTTTCTTCTGAAACCGTCGAATTAAAGTTTACTTCAGATTCGTTAATTGACATTTTTTTACAGATAAAATGTTTATCCTCGTCGCCAATTTTTTTGTTTTCAATTAACACAATTTCGAACATATATAATCTTTTAATTAAAAATACAAAATTAAAACCCGCCTAATGTAATGGTAACCAGATCGAACTAAATAAGAACATCTGTTTAACCTTCTCTACAGAGGAGGTATATACCGGTTATAATGAATCGTTTCAAGGTAGCAGTGGATATAATAACTAAGGCTTTGAATTTTAACGAACGTTTCATAGGTTGAATCAAAATGGCTACCTTAAACCGACGTCTTTTATGAATTTGAAAGAAGAAACGCCAAACTTATTTCTTTTCTTTTTTCAAAAACAAGAAAAATGTAGAGGAAATTATTGAGAAAATTCAATGAAATAATTTTGTTCGTAGGCAAGAATGAATGTTAATTAACAAAACTCTGCAAAACAACTTTATGCAGGGGAAATGTTTATTTTTGCCCCTGCAAAAAGTTGTTTATCAAAGTCAAAAATAAACTTTGTAAAAAATATACTCTAAGATTAATTCGTCTGGTTTTAACAATCGAAATTGTATGCCAAATGAATATGAAGGGGAATCTTTTCTAAAGAATATAGATGTGGACTTGTAGGGATTCTCCCCACAATAGAAATTATTAATCAAATTATTTTGATAACATTATCATTTAACCTTACACCTGTTATAATTTAACTGTGTACTATATAATATTGTAATATTTTTTACACTTATGTGGGTAAAAAATATTTATTTAACAGAAATATACAGTTATCACAATGCCAACGAATTATTACAACTTAAACACTTGAGCAGGTTACAAAAATGATAACTTTATCACACACAATCATATCACTTGAGCAACACAGTCAAGACACAGACTTCCACTAACTCATTCAGTCTCTGCCCCTTATATATATCGTAAATAGTGGGGCCTGGAATCTTCTAGAACAATGTCGGCAATTCTCCGTCATCACGGAATGATCTAGACAAAAACAGTTCGTTCCAACCGGTTATTTTGTTCCAACATGCAGTCCGGGAGGTTACACCATATTTTTTTTTTTTTTATTTGCTTATCGATTTACACTGTTAACGTTACACTGCCCCCTCCTTAGAGACATTCCTCCTGGATGTCTTCTTTTCCATACTTCTGCTCCCTAGGTCAAACGAAAGGTCTCTTCTGTAATCCGCTGCACCTGTTCTTCTTCGTGGTTCTTTGCATATGGCGCCAAGCGATTATAATAGACGATCATAGGCCTTCCTTTGGGATACTTGGAGACCCTGTAGATCACATCGTTGATGCGCTTCTTTATCACGTAGGGTCCCTCCCAGTTCTTCTGCAACTTTGGGCAGAATCCTCGCTTTCTTCTTGGGTTATAGAGCCAAACGAGGTCTCCTTCTTGGTACCCGCCCTGATCGGCTTTACTATCGTAGTGTCTCTTCATCCGGTCGCTGGCCAAACGAAGATTGCGAACTAGCTCGTGCGTGTATTCTATTCCCTTCTGGAGTCCGGATACACAGTCTTGCCCGGATAGATCCACCCCAGGTTTGCTGCCAAAAATGAGGTCATAAGGTAACCACATCTCTCGACCGAAGAGAACTCTCGTAGGTGTCGGTCCAGAGGATTCATTAACTGCAGAGCGGTAGGCCCTGAGGAAATATGGGATCTGACGGTCCCAATCTCGTTGATGGTCAGAGGTTACCTTGGAAAGGTACTTAATAAGGGTTCGGTTCATCCGTTCTACCATTCCTTCAGACTGTGGATGGAGGGCCGTAGTCGTGGTCTTTCGAATCCCAAGCCTCTTGCAGACTTCCTGGAATAATGTGCTCTCGAAGCTCCTCCTCTGATCTGAATGCAGTTCAATTGGTACTCCGAAACGGGTGATGAACTTCTTCACCAAAACGTCGGCCAGGGTAGCAGCCTCTTGGTTGGGGACAGCATATGCTTCCACCCACTTGGAAAAACAGTCCACGATTACAAAAACGTACTTATTTCCAGCTTCACTTTCTGGGAATGGTCCTAGTATGTCCATGGCTACCCTCTCGAAGGGGCTCCCCGCAATATACTGCTGCATCCGAGCACGGCGTTTGCGAGCTGGTCCGTTGCTTGCAGAGCAGGTGTTGCATTTACGGCACCAGTCCCTGACATCCTCAGAGCAGTTCACCCAGTAGAACCTTTCGCGTACTTTCTGGAGTGTTTTCGTCACACTAAGGTGTCCTCCTGACACTTCATCATGTAGCAGACGAAGTACCTCCGGCACGCAGGTCTTCGGTATCAGAAGCTGCTTCCTGGATAGGCTGCCGTCTACATTATCCACAACCATCTTGAGGAAGCCATTTTCTATTACAATGGAGTTCCACTGTGCCCAGTACGCCTTCAAAATAGGTGAGAATGGTGCTACCTCTTGCCATGTTGGGCGGCGATTAGCTAGTTTCCAGTCCCGTATCATTTTCAACTCAGGATCATTTTCTTGCCTATCCCGGATTGTGTCAGGTGTCCATTCTTCGCTTACTGCTCCAACAGCGCAAAGGTTGGCCTCCTTTTGTTCGATTCGGCTACAGTGGGAGCAATTAGGCGTGCATGGTCTTCTAGACAGGGCATCTGCATTGCGATGTCTTACACCCGGTCTGTGTTCAATGTCAAAATCGTATTCCTGGAGCTTTTGTAGCCATCTGGCAACTTGGCCTTCAGGATTCCTGAAATTTAGCAGCCACTCGAGGCTTGCATGGTCAGTCCGCAACAAGAATCTTGTACCATAAAAGTATTTGTAAAAATGGTCTATGGACTTGACAACAGCCAGAAGTTCTCGCCTGGTCACGCAATAATTACGCTCAGGTTTTGATAGCGTCTTGCTGAAATATCCGATAACCCGTTCTTGGCCATCCTGCAATTGTGATAAAACACCCCCAATGCCTTCTTCGCTGGCGTCTGTATCTAGGATGAATTTGCCTCCTGGAAGTGGGTAGCCCAATATTGGAGCCGAGGTCAAACTTTCCTTCAAGGCATCAAACGCTAATTGACACTCGTTCCAGCTGAAAGGTCTACCTTCTTCAGTTAATCGACTCAGCGGCTTCGCAATATCTCCAAACTTCCTTACATACCGGCGGTAGTAGGAACAAAGGCCCAGGAAGCTTCGAATCTGTTGTTTAATGACAGGAGTAGGCCATTGCTGGACCACCTGAATTTTCGCTGGATCTACCGCTACACCTTCTCCGCTGACGACATGTCCTAAATAGGTGACCTTAGTCTGGAAAAGATGACACTTTTTAGCGTTGAGTGTCAAATTGGTCGCTTTTAGCCTCTTAAAGACCTCTTCAAGATTGGAAAGATGTTCCTCAAACGCCCGGCCAACCACTATGACGTCATCGAGGTATACAAGGCAAATCTTCCAGGATAAGCCTCTTAGAATGTTCTCCATCAGGCGTTCAAAGGTTGCAGAGGCCAAAAGGTAAAACCGTGAACTGCCATAATCCCGACCCAGTGGTAAACGCAGCGTTTTCCTTGTCGGCTGGGTCCATCTCTACTTGCCAGTATCCACTTTTAAGGTCCAGAGTTGAAAATAGACTAGATCCTGCTAGAGCGTCGAGGGCGTCATCGATCCTCGGCAATGGATAGCTGTCCTTCTTCGTCACGTCGTTAAGCTTCCGGTAATCTACGCAGAAGCGGGTCGTTCCATCCTTCTTCTTTACGAGCACTACCGGAGAGACCCATGGACTACTCGACGGTTCCACGACTCCATCTCTTACCATCTCTTGAAGTGCATTCTCAGCCTCTTCCTTCTTGACTTGGGGAAGTCGTCGCGCAGCCTGACGAATGGGGCGTGCATTACCAGTATCGATTCAATGACGCACCACGCTTGTTTTACCTGGCTTCCCGGATTCCGAGCCAAAGACAGGGCGATAGCGATTCACAAGGTCCTTGTTTTTCTCCTTTTCCTTTCTTGACAGCGACGGGTCAAGGCCTCCCAACATCCTTCGGAGATTTTCATTAGTTTGCTCCTTCTTAGTAGGCACCTGTAGTATCATGGAGGTCACAGGCTCTAAACTTCCCACCTTTGTCCCCTTCTTGGCAGTAACTGGGTAGTCGTTGATATTGCAAAGAGGTATAGGAACCATATCAGAAGGTATTACGAGTGCCTTCCCAACAAGGATGCCTTTCCCCACCTCCTGGTCATGATTCGTTGGCTCAAGTAAGACAGGATGTTTAGGCTGATCCGTAGGGGTTGAAGAATCGAGACAAGCAGCTACGACAGTCTCACATCTTGCAGGAAGTTCCACGTCTTCACCTAAGGTGACTTCTAAGCTGGCCAATTCTCGATTATGCATAAAAAGTTCCTCCCCCCAAACATTTACTACTTGCCGTTTTAGGTCTATTTGGAAACCAAATACGTTCATAATGTCCATTCCGAGAATCACTTCTTCTTCTATGTCAGCCACTAGAGCTGAGTGCGAGACACAGTTTGAACCGAACTGTATCTTAACGTCTGCTTCTCCTAATACTTTGGCTACTTCTCCTGTAGCGGTCCTCAGTCGCCACCTGGAGGGCGACAGCCTTCTATCACCAACTACCTTCGGGCCGACGATGGTCTTCGTAGCACCGGTGTCTACCAACATGGCGTATCCCGTGCCGTTGACGATGCCATCCACATATAAACTACCGGTTCTTTGCCCCAATGAGGCTACAACCACTAGGGGAGGGTCTTGAAGGCGTTGTTGGGTCGATGTCGCACTCCAGGAGTCGACCCGTCTTAGTTTCCCTGAAGCTTAGGCGCGTCAGAAGCGGTCTGCTTCTTGCATGCACTCCTAACGTGCCCGAGCTCCCCACAGCTCCAACAGCGTACCGGTCTCCTTTTCCTGGACTCCAAAGCCTTCGCAACTTTCAGAACCGCGTCTTCAAAATTTTTACGGTTCTCTGACTCCTGCGGACACTCCTCTGTGTCTGTACTGTTCATGGCTCGTACACGTGCATGGCTGCGAGAAGCCTCCGTAGCCGCTTCAAAATCCAGTACTGTGGATAGAGCGTCTACTAGTAATTAGGGTACTACTACTACTAATACTAGTACGTAGGGTGAGTCAGACGTACCGCTCTCTGAAGCTCCAAGTCCCTCAAGCCGTCGACGAACGCTTGGACTGCTAAGCATTCCAACAAACCGTCTGGGGCTGTTTGGTAAGCCAGTCTTACCATCCTGGCAACGTCCGCTTCGAACTCTTGAATAGTCTCCGATGTCTTCTGTTTTCTGTTCTTCAGCTGGAACTGGTACACTTGTTCAAGGTGGGCGTGGCCAAAACGCATCTCCAGCCGGCTTATTAACGTTTGAAATCATAGGGATCGTTTAGGGTCTGGAGGACATCCAGAGCTTCACCAGGGAGGGCTAACGTTAGAGCATCAGACTTATCGCTCGTTGACCACCCATTGGCGCTAGCCGCAGCTTTGAACTGCTTGGGGTAGTTCGCCCAGGACGATTTACCATCAAAAGTCGGTGGCTTCATCCTGACTCGGCTATCCATAACTGCGAGTTCACGTACTTCCTCGTCCCGTAATGGCTGGCAGAGGTGCTCCCTGAAGACCGCCTGGGCCCCTTTTTCAAGCGTTCTTTTCAATCTTTCGAGTTCATCCTCAAAAGCGATAGCTCTTGCTTCCTGTTGAGCTAGCCGGTCATTCAATCCATTAACATCACCCGATAAATTGGTCAGCCTGTCATTTATCTCAGCCAATAAGCTTGACTTGAGGTTAGCCATCTTTTCGTTGAGCTCGGCAGAATGGCTGGCCAGTTTGTCATTTATTTCGGCCGATAAGTTCCTCAATTTGTCATTTATTTCGCCTTCTTGGCTGGCTAATTTATCGTTAATGTCAGACAAATTGGAATTTAGGCCAGTAATCTTATCTCTGTCGATTGCCTAGTCAACTGCAATATATTTATATTTATTTATTAATTGTGTATTTATTTATATCTATTCACTTATTTATTCATATATTTATATATTTGTCTAGTTATTTATCTATTAGCTATTTTTATTTTTTACTCTGTATGCGTGCCATGATAGGACGGGGAGAAAAATGAGAGAGAAGGAGGTTACAGATTTGATCAATAGTGATGTAAACTATAACAAGGGGAAAAAAGAAAGAAAAATAATGGGTTAAGGGGGAAAAAAAAAATAATAAATAAAAAGTAAATAAAATATTGGAAAAGAAAAAAAAAAATGTAAGATTTTGTAACTGTACGTGTATATGCATGAAAAATTAAAATGTAGTTTCAGGCTTCCATGGTCTGAATCCATTATCCGTGTTTCTTCTTCCAGGTTTGACCATGTCACAGGTTTTCCAACAGCCAAGCTTTCACCCATCTTGCTGTGGGCTTCTTCAGGGCCAATACAAGAATGAGAGTGGAGAAGGGGATTTCAGTTTCTTTGGGGTGATGGTTGTCGGTCTTGGATTCTTGGACTTATTGGACAGATACTTACACGCAGAGTCTCACCACCATCCATCACAAAAGAGAGGGATCATTGCTACACTAATACACAGAGCATTGACCATAACTGAACCCACAAAAATTCCAAAAGAAAAAAGAAAACTCCGGACAGCCCTTAAAAAGAACGGATACTCGGACGAGACTATAACTTCCATCCACATTCCATTCCACAACTTCCGCCACGAATTCATTAAACAAGAATCCAAGACCGACAACCATCACCCCAAAGAAACTGAAACAGAAAAGAAGCCCATAGCCGTCATCCCCTACGTAAAAGGCACCTCGGAAAAAATAGCCAGAACACTTACAAAAAACAACATCAAAACAATTTTCACCACAGACAATCTTGGACTCAACAAACCTGGACAGGAAGAAACATTACCACACGACTGAAAGAACATATTGCCGCAGTTAAGAAAGTACAAACAGACAAATCAGCCATAGCAGAACACTTTTACAATACACAACACACTATAGCCTTCGAAGACACCAAAGCCATAGTTAGGATTGACAACTACCACCATAGATCCATCAGGGAAGCTATAGAAATTATAAAACAACCAAATAATATAAACAAAGAAGACGGATACAGACTTAGCAAAAACTGGTACCCTGCACTAAACAACATTAGACAACAAAACATATCTCAGAGAGCGGATGACATTCCCCCTCCCCATATCCCCTCCACCTGACCACGCCCCCTCGGGCGCTAGCCAATGGGAACACAGACTTCGCCCCCGACGGAAGATTATAAGTTAGTGATCCCCTTCTCCACTCTCATTCTTGTATTGGCCCTGAAGAAGCCCACAGCAAGATGGGTGAAAGCTTGGCTGTTGGAAAACCTGTGACATGGTCAAACCTGGAAGAAGAAATACGGATAATTGATTCAGACCATGGAAGCCTGAAACAACATTTAAGAAACCTGTACGGGGAGGATGTTGCAAGAAGAGTGAGAATACTGGAGAAGCTCCGATCTAAGAAGGTCAGAATGCTGAGCCAATTAGCATTTCTGAAACGTTGCCGAGACAACAGAATAATGCCTGACTGCACCAAGATCGTTAGAAGAGAAAAATCCAAGAAGATGCAGAGAACAGCTGATAGGTGCAGTATTATGATTCTAAGAACCATGATACATGACACCAGAAGAGAACTTTCCCATCTGGAACGGTCATTGCTACTGGAACACCTGTTCCTGAGCAACAAACTTGCTCCTACAGACTGGACCAAAACCGACAGAGCCATCTGGTGTGCAGCTGAGAAGATCAGAAGAACCCACACTTCCACGCAGAAACGGAAATTCATGAAGCTTGCCTCGGAGAGAAACAAACTCGATCCTTACCGCGAATCGCTAAGGAACACCGTCATCAACATCACGTCGGAAGAACTTCCTTCAGAAGCTGTTTCAGTTCTACAAAGAGGTTTCAACTTTGCTGTAGCTCCGAAACGCATACCGGTTGAGAGAATCATCACCAGCGTCGAAGCAGTAGTAAAGGACATGGAAGAACACACAGCAGAAGCGATTCGTCAATACGTGAGCAAGATCCTGCGAGAAGCCAGACCACCAAAACCCAACTTAAGAAAAGAAGAAAGAAGAGCCCTCAGCGAACTCAAGAGCCGCGAAGACCTCGTTATTTTACCAGCGGACAAGGGGAATTCCACGGTAATAATGTCAAAAGAAGATTACATTTCTAAAATGTTAAATCTCCTCTCTGACGGGACATACGAAGAACTAAACAAGGACCCCACCAAAGACGTGAACAAACAACTGACTGACATAATGAAGAAATTGCCTGAAAACAACCAGTCTCTTAAGAAACTTACCAGATCCGACCCAGTTCCACCCAGACTCTACGGACTACCCAAAATCCATAAAGACAATTTTCCTATGCGGCCCATAGTCAGCTCAATAGGATCACCCACTTACTACATTGCAAAACACCTCACACAAATCATCAAACCACACGTAGGAAACTCAGAACACCACATCAAGAACTCTAAAGACTTCATCGAGAAAATTAAGAAGCTCAAAATTTCAAAAAATAGTATCCTGGTGAGCTTTGATGTAAAATCATTGTTCACTAAGGTTCCTATTGATGAAACTATACTATTATTGCAGAAGATACTTACAGCAGAGGAATTGGATCTGGCCAAGATATGTCTGAAGACAGCATACGTCCTCTTCAACGGGAAGTATTACAAGCAAAAAGAAGGAGCAAGCATGGGCAACCCACTAAGTCCTGTCATAGCAGATCTATACATGGAACATTTTGAAGAAGAAGCCCTAAGAAGAGCCAAGTTCAAACCAGCTGTTTGGTATCGCTACGTAGACGACACCTTCATAATATGGGAGCACGGAGAAAAATTGCTTAAAGAGTTTCTTGAACATATCAACCACATACACACCAACATACAGTTTACCATGGAGACCGAGGAGGACAACAAGTTACCTTTTTTGGACGTACTAGTAGAAAAGAAGGAAGACCTCACTCTAGGGCATTCAGTTTATAGAAAACCGACCCACACGGACAGATACTTACACGCAGAGTCTCACCACCATCCATCACAAAAGAGAGGGATCATTGCTACACTAATACACAGAGCATTGACCATAACTGAACCCACAAAAATTCCAAAAGAAAAAAGAAAACTCCGGACAGCCCTTAAAAAGAACGGATACTCGGACGAGACTATAACTTCCGAATTCATTAAACAAGAATCCAAGACCGACAACCATCACCCCAAAGAAACTGAAACAGAAAAGAAGCCCATAGCCGTCATCCCCTACGTAAAAGGCACCTCGGAAAAAATAGCCAGAACACTTACAAAAAACAACATCAAAACAATTTTCACCACAGACAGGAAAATTGGACAGATCCTGCCCAATCCAAAGGACAATCTTGGACTCAACAAACCTGGACTTTATAGTATCCCTTGCTCATGCGGTAAACAATACATAGGACAGACAGGAAGAAACATTACCACACGACTGAAAGAACATATTGCCGCAGTTAAGAAAGTACAAACAGACAAATCAGCCATAGCAGAACACTTTTACAATACACAACACACTATAGCCTTCGAAGACACCAAAGCCATAGTTAGGATTGACAACTACCACCATAGATCCATCAGGGAAGCTATAGAAATTATAAAACAACCAAATAATATAAACAAAGAAGACGGATACAGACTTAGCAAAAACTGGTACCCTGCACTAAACAACATTAGACAACAAAACATATCTCAGAGAGCGGATGACATTCCCCCTCCCCTACCCCCTCCACCTGACCACGCCCCCTCGGGCGCTAGCCAATGGGAACACAGACTTCGCCCCCGACGGAAGATTATAAGTTAGTGATCCCCTTCTCCACTCTCATTCTTGTATTGGCCCTGAAGAAGCCCACAGCAAGATGGGTGAAAGCTTGGCTGTTGGAAAACTTGTGACATGGTCAAACCTGGAAGAAGAAATACGGATAATTAAAATGTAATTTTAGTTTAATTAATGTACGATATTGTATTGATAAGTATGCTGTGTGTTATAGCAACCCAATATAATTGGGCAACATTGTTTTGTTTTGTTTTAAAAATAAAGCACATCTCCCTTCTGCCGATTGACTTATTAATTTATCATTTATTTCAGCAGACAAATTACTTATAGCGGCTTTAATAGAGCTATCCTCAAACTCTAGAGTTTCAGGATCTATGCCCTGACTTAAGTAGTACTCACGTAAGCGGGCCAGCAAGATCGCTTTTGTCCCTGTAGTGTCTAAATCCAGTTCTTCTAATTCTCTCCACAGCTCCGTGACTTTAAGTTCTCCAATTCGTTTACCTGGCATTTTTTTATTTTTTTTCTTCTTCAAACCCCACACCTGACACCAGTTGTAACACTTATGTGGGTAACAAATATTTATTTAACAGAAATATACAGTTATCACAATGCCAACGAATTATTACAACTTAAACACTTGAGCAGGTTACAAAAATGATAACTTTATCACACACAATCATATCACTTGAGCAACACAGTCAAGACACAGACTTCCACTAACTCATTCAGTCTCTGCCCCTTATATATATCGTAAATAGTGGGGCCTGGAATCATCTAGAACAATGTCGGCAATTCTCCGTCATCACGGAATGATCTAGACAAAAACAGTTCGTTCCAACCGGTTATTTTGTTCCAACATGCGGTCCGGGAGGTTACGCCATATGTTTTTTTTTATTTGCTTATCGATTTAACGTTACAATATTATTTTGTTTAATTGATTTAATGTATGTAAAAATTTCCTTAGTTTATTTTCTTATTTATTTACAGCTTATTTCTGTTTGATAAATTTAATATCGGTTCATCGAGAAAATCAAAAGATACTGTGACAAATAGCAAAGGTATTTATTTTCTCGAATTATGCTCGGATTTGGATTTGATTATCTTGAACGGAAGGACTTGTGGGGATCAAAACGGCGAATTAACATATATAGGGGCAAATGGGAGTTCAGTTATAGACTTTTGCGCGGTTTCCGTTGGATTGCTACGATTTATTAAAGATTTTCAAATTAAATCAGAAATTTTTAGTGATCATATGCCCTTACAATTACTACTGAAAGTAGGAGTATCAAAAATTGATGGAACACTGCCGATATTACCCAAACTGAAATGGACGGAAAGTGATTGTAAAAATTTCAAAATTAAGCTATGTACAATTAATTTTGAAGTTCCGGAAGAGCCTCAAGAAGCAGTTAATTATTTTATAGAGGTTATTAAGAACGCGTCCTTTCTTGGAAGATTCGGGATGAGGGATAACGACAAACATCAATTTAAGGAAAAATGGTTTAATTATGAATGTAGGAAAGTAAGAAAGAAAATATTTGCCTTGTTGAATTTGTATAGGAAGAGTAAGTGTGATGTCATTCGAAAACTTTATGTCAGCAGTAATAAAGAATATAAGGAGCTATGTAAAGTTAAAAAACGGGAATTTTATATGGGAATTACTGATAAATTTAAGTCTGTTAAGGATTCAAAGGGGTTCTGGGATCTGGTCAATGTGATAAAAAATAGGAAATTTGTGGGAAGTTCGGAGATTAGAAGTGAACAGTGGGTTGAATACTTTAATAATTTATTAAATCCGTCTGTTTTAGCTCCGAAAATTTTGTTTGCTCCACCACATAACGTTAATAACACTCTAGATAGAGACTTCGAATTATTAGAGTTAAAAAGAATTATTTATAAAGCGAAAAATGGAAAAGCACCAGGATATGACAGAGTTCCGTACGAGTTTTTTAAGGGTTGCCCAGATGTTTTTTTGCAATGTCTCTTAAATTTTTTTAATTTAATATATAAAGATTCTAAAATTCCAAAAAGCTTCGCTCAATCAATAATTTTTCCGCTTTTTAAAAAGGGTGATTTAAATGTAGTCAGTAATTATAGGGGTATATCCTTTTCGGACAGTATAGCTAAGTTATTCACTGGATTGTTGTTATTAAGATTAGAACAATGGATGGATGAAAATAAAATATTGCAAGAATGCCAGGCTGGGTTTCGGAAGGGATATTCGACGGTTGACAATATTTTTAATTTGTTAAACATTATTAAAATTCAAACGAGTAAGAAGCGACATAAATTGTATTGTTTATTCATTGATTTTAAGGCAGCTTTTGACTCACCGGACCGAAAAGCTTTGTTTTATAAATTATATACGTTAGGAATGTCCAGTAAATTTATAAATGCCATCAAGGGTTTATACAAATGTACTGAGTCTTGTGTTTGGACTAATGGCGGAGTCACAAGATTTTTTATGACGTCAGTTGGATTAAAGCAGGGTTGTTTGCTCTCACCCGCTTTGTTTTCACTTTTTATTAATGATTTTTACGAATTTATTGGAGGTGGTATCAGAATCGGGGGATTAAACATACGTTGCTTAATGTACGCAGATGATATTGTCTTGCTTGCGCCAGAACCTAATGTTCTTCAGATGATGATAAATCGGGTGACAGAATATTGTAATCTATGGAATCTGACTGTCAACATGCAGAAAACCAAAATTAGGGAAAAATAAAAATGGAAAATGGAGGGAATCAATTTAGAAATAGTTAATTATTATAATTATCTGGGAATAGGTTTGACCCCTCTTTGTACATTAAAAAAACATTTCTTAGATAAGTTAAATATATCAAAATTTGCTATAAATACAACTTACAACAACTTGATAATTAAAAATGAAATACCACTGTCAAAAAAACTGGATGTTTATAATGCTGCTCTAAGATCAATAATATGCTACGCTTGCCAAGTTTGGGGATATCACAGTTTTGAGGAAGTAGAGAAACTAAATATATTTTTTATTAAAAAATTATTGTCCCTTCCAGTTAATTCACCTCACTATATTTTATATCTGGAAACTAATTTTGTTCCTATATTTTTTTACACTATTCAATTACATCTAAAATATGTCCAAAGGGTGCTTTCTTTACCAGGCTTCCAATCGAGGCTTCCAAAAATTTTAGCAGCAGAAATAATAAAAAAGAAAATCTTTTGGCACGAAGAAAATTTAAATTTGTGTAATAAAATAAATGTCCCATTAGAATATTCAGAAGACCAAACAGTTTCTTTAATTTTAAATGTATTAAAAAATAATTTTAGGGAGGCCATGATGGAAAAAGCAAGACTATCTAATTTCCATGGACTGTATAAGCGGCTAAATATTGACTTGGGTGTAAGGCATTACTTATCAGATGCAAATAAAATGAATTTTATCAAAATCATATTTAAATTACGAGGACAATTAGTTCATCTGAATAATAACGTAAAGAGACGGGAAGAGCAAAGATTTTGTACCCTTTGTAACCGTAACGAAATTGAGGATTTATACCATTATGTCGCCGTTTGCCCTATTTTACAAGAATACAGAGTCAAATATTTTAAGAAAAAAATCTTAAGTCCCAACGAATTGATAGGATTATTGAACGGGGAAGACTGGTACAGCTTATACCAATATCATATTACAGCATATAAATACAGATCATTCCTGATTCAACAATATAATACATAACAACATTAGTAAAGTAAATAGAAAAAAAGTATTGTTTATTATTTGGTATTCGTTTTATAACCTTTTTTTTTCTCTCTCTTTTCCATTTATTCTCTTCTTTTTCTTTATTATTATTCTGATTGTTGTAAATTTTTAGAATCTTTGAAGAAATTTTAAAAATTGTAAATATGTATTTCAATACAAGTTAAAAATTATGAACAGTGTATGAATTGTAATTATATACAAAAATGTTTAAAAATGAATAGACAACTCTTGGCAGACGGTTTTTTTTAACCATGTCAACAAAAGCTTATTTTTTATTTTTGTCTAAGAAAGAAATTATAAATATATATTTAATAAAGCTATTTATCTATCTATCTATCTATCTACAGCTTATTTCTTTTTCTTTAAATGTAAATATCATTTGGGTGTATATATATTTTTTTGTGTAATTTTACTTTTAGACCAGAGATGTTAATATAGTGTGAAGACAGATGAATTTAATTTTTGATGTTCTAAAAATAATAAATGTTTAATCAATAACTCTTGAGTCTTTATACCCGAAGAAACTCTACAAATCGGTGACCCCGACGTGATCTTCGTCGAGAAATGGGTAACGACGCCAAGCCTACTGAATCATCTAGCGAAAGGAAGATGGAACACAATGAGCTCAACAAAGTGAGTATTAGAATTCCTCCCTTTTGGATTGAAGGGCCAGAGATGTGATTTTACCAGGTCGAGGCACAGTTCGAAATTAATGGTATTACAACTGAGAGGACTAGATTCAATCATTTAATTGCTCAATTAGAACCCAGATTCAATTGGCTAAGCAAAGATTATTAAACATATTTAAAGAATCTGAAAATAGGCAGATTAAGAGGTTAGTCTCACAGATTGAGTTAGGAGATTTGAAGCCTAGTCAGCTCTTAAAAAAAATGAAAAGCTTTGCGGGAGATGGTATTACCGACAGTGTATTGCGCACCCTGTGGCTTGATAAACTGCCAGATACAATGAAAAATGTTCTTTTAATTAGTGAAGATACTCTGGAAAAAGTTGCTCTGATGGCAGACAAAATATCTGAAATGAACCCTAGTCCCAACATATGTTCTGTCAAGTCAACTTCATCTAATGACACTATGACTGAACTTATTTCAAAAATGTCTGCTCTGGAAGCCCAAATTTCTTCATTATCTCGCTCGAGGAGTCGAAGCTCAAGCGCATCATCAAGAAATAGCTCTAACAGTAAGAGAAGAAAAAACTTCAATCCTAGAGGTAACTATTGTTTTTATCATTTTAGATTCAGAAATAGGTGCCACCCAGAAAAATGTCAACCACCATGTGCTTGGAAAGAGTTGGAAAACTCCAACCATCGGCAGAACTAGCAGCTGATTCTTTTGCTGGAAATCAAAATGATAGCCGCAAATTCAGTCTATTTGCTAAAGATGCAACTACGGGTTTGCGTTTTCTAATAGATAGTGGTGCAGATGTTTCAATAATTCCGGCTAGAAATCAAGATAGAAATGCTGCTAGCAATTTTAAATTATTTGCTGCCAATGGTACAGTTATTCCAACGTACGGCATTAAAACAGTAAATATTGACTTGGGGCTCCGAAGGGAATTTAGATGGCCCTTTATTATTGCTGGTGTAAGGAAAGGTATTTTAGGTGCTACTTTCTTAGTTATTTTAATTTATTAATTGATCTAAAAAATCGCCAGCTGATTGACGGCGTGACTGGTTCAAAAATTCGAAGCATTTCCGAACTTGACATAATCAGTACTATATCTAGTTCACAAAGATATGGGGATTTACTCCTAAAATATCCAGATTTAGCTAAACCGAATGTGATACCTTCTAATTTGATGTCCGGCACTATATTAATACTATTGGTAAACCAGTTTTTTCCAGGCCAAGACAGCTAGTTGCGGAAAAGTTAAAGCTTGCCAAAGAAGGGTTCCAGTTTATGCTGAATAATGGGATCATCCGTCCATCTAAGTCGGATGGGATGGGCGAGTCCACTTCACATGGCAACTAAAAAGGATGGTACATTACGCCCTTGCGGTGATTACAGCTGGCTTAATTCCCTCACAACACCGGACAGGTATCCACTTCCTCGCATAGAAGATTTTCATAATATTCTACATAATAAGAAGGTATTTTCAAAAATAGATCTTTTTGAAGCATTTTTTCAAATTCCAATTGGGTTATTCGAATTTAATGTTATGCCGTTTGGACTGCGAAATGCTCCCAGTACCTTCCAAAGGTTTATTAACCATGTTTTTTCAGGTTTAGATTATGTCTTTGCATATATTGATGATTGTCTTGTAGCCTCGTCATCTGAAGAAGAGCACAGGCAACATTTTAAATTAGTCTTTGATCGATTGAGTCAATACGGTCTAAGAATAAATATTTCTAAATCGCTATTTGGTGTTAAAGAATTAACCTTTCTCGGATATCATATTACACCGGGGGGATCCAAACCAGAAAAAGTTAAGGTTATAATGGACTACAAACTTCCTGAAACCGTGAATGGTCTAAGAAAATTTTTAGGTATGGTATATTTTTATCGTAGGTATTTAAAGAATGCGTCCGAAAATCAAGCAATTCTTCATGATTATTTAAAAGGCGCGAAGAAGGACAACAGAAAAATCATTTGGATACCTGAGGTGATTATCAAATTCGAATTATGAAAAAAAGACCTTGCTGAAGCTGCAATATTAACATATCCATCTCCTGAATATCCTATTGCTCTAGTCATTGATGCCAGTGACTTTGCTGTGGGAAGTGTCGTTCAGCAGTTAGAAGGAGATAGCTGGAAACCACTAGCTTTTTATTCAAAAAAACTTAGCAATGCTCAAAAATCTTATAGTACATATGACAGAGAATTGTTAAGTATTTATTTATCTGTCAAAAACTTTAAACATCTTTTAGAAGGTAGACACTTTGTTATTTACACTGATCATCGTCCTTTAATTTTTGCATTTCAGCAGAAGAACGAAAAGGCATCACCACGCCAGCAGAGTCAGTTACAATACATATCAGAATTCACTACTGATATCCGTCATATCTCTGGATCTAAAAATGTCGTCGCTAATGCTCTATCTCAAATTGAAGAGGTAAGCAGGAACTAGATCAGCTCATTAGAAATGATAATTCGCTCAAGCTTAAACGCCAAAAACTTCCTAGTGGTAAAAGTCTGTGGTGTGATATCAGCACAAATCATATCAGACCATACATTCCTGAAGAATTTAGAAGACAGATTTTTAACCTAATTCAAAATATGGCCCATCCAGGAATCAAGTCAACAGTAAAACAAATAACATCAAGATATGTGTTGCCAGATATCAGGAGGGATGTTCAACAAAGCTTGCCTTCCTTGTCAGAAGACCAAAGTCTCCAGACATGTTCAATCTCCAATAGGAACCTACTAGACACCAGATGAACGTTTTGCTACTGTACATATCGATTTAATTGGACTACTTCCTCCATTTGATGGTAAAATTTATGCTTTGACTTGCATCGATCGTTATACCAATTGGATGGAAGTAATACCATTGAGTGACTCCTTAGCTGAAACAGTGGCTCAAGCGTTTTATACTAATTGGATATGTAGGTTCGGAGCTCCTAGAAGAATAGTTAGTGACCAGGGTAGTCAATTCACTTCAAGCTTATTTAAACATTTCAGTTCATTGTGTGGTGTTAAATTGTTCAGAACCACACCTTACCACCCACAGTGCAATGGTAAAATTGAAAGACTTCACCGAGTAATTAAAACTGCACTAAAGGCTAAAAACACCGTTAAATGGACTGAATCCTTACCCACCATACTACTTGGTCTTCGAGCAGCACTCAATCCAGAAAGCAATATATCACCTTCGTTGATGGTATACGGTGCAACAATAAAAATGCCGGGAGAGTTCTTTGATGAACCCACTAACCCTGTGGAAGACCCTGGAATTTTCCTTTCAAGACTCAAAGAAACTTTCAAGAATCTGAAGCCTATTTCACCTGTGCAACACAATTCTACAAGAAAATTTTTTGTTCACAAGGATCCAACTAAATGTTCGCACGTTTTCGTTAGAGTAGATCGTATCAAAAAGTCGTTGGAACCATCATATGAAGGCCCGTTTACTGTCATTAGTCGAAACGATAAATTTTTTCAACTTGACATAAAAGGAAAAACAGTAACGATCTCCATTGATAGACTGAAACCAGCCTATTTGCTATCAACCGAGGAAACATGTTCCCAACGACTCAAAACAGACAAAGCAGCAGAACGTGACCAGGAACCATCACATTCTATCACCCTAGAAGATGAAGGAAATCTGAAAAAGACCAGGCATGGGAGAACTGTTTGTTTCCCTACGCGGTTTTTAGATAACTAGAATAATTGTACGTAAATATAGAACATTATAGTTTTCATAATAAGTTTAAATAATATATCATTAATGTATAAATTTTCTTTTTATCGTGCTTAGCGCACTGGAGGAGGTGTGATGTAGGGATTCTCCCCACAATAGAAATTATTCAACATCAAATTATTTTGATAACATTATCATTTAACCTTACACCTGATTTAATTTAACTGTGTACTATATAATATTATTTTGTTTAATTGATTTAATGTATATAAAAATTTCCTTAGTTTATTTTCTTATTTATTTACAGCTTATTTCTTTTTCTTTAAATGTAAATATCATTTGGATGTATATATATTTTTTTGTGTAATTTTACTTTTAGACCAGAGATCTTAATATAGTGTGAAGACAGATGAATTTAATTTTTGATGTTCTAAAAATAATAAATGTTTAATCAATAACTCTTGAGTCTTTATACCCGAAGAAACTCTACAGACTGTATTAGGCCCAACGGTTATGGCAGCTCAGAGTCAGTCGACCCCGAGATACTAATATTTTTTCCCGAAGCATTCTTTCGGTTCTTGTACCAAATCTCTGGACATCCTGAAAACCATACCGTGATTGTCTATAAATTATGTCCACATATGAGTATGTACAGCTACAATAATACATCAATGGCACTACTGAAGGTGGTTTTCTAATTTTCATAGAAATTCTAAAGGACACTTCAACCATAGATTGGCCTTTTCGGAGCCTCTATAAACTGTATTCTTTTTACACGAATGTATGCAAAAAAAGAAAAATTTGGCTATACCTAATTTTTACATTTAATAAAATAATAGAATGCTTGAATGCCAATATACACAAACAAATCATGAAAAATGAAATAGAATTAACATTTCTACAGAATAAAATGAAAATGCTAGAAAAAAATACTATTAGATATGTATCTTTTATAAAAAATGAAAGGGTATTCAATAGTGTTCCAGTTTCTAAGGGAAAAAAAAAAAAACCTTCTGTCATCAAATTGAATGTATAAAAACGTCTCATCAACAAATACACCATTAATTTTTCTTAAGTGCAATCCCCCTGAATAATAAGCATTTCTAGAAAAACAATTTGGGCTACTCGGTGGACCGTAAACAATATATAAAAATTGAGATATAATTTTTGAAATAAGCTTGCTAAAAACTATTTTGCTGGCTTCTAGTGAATACTATCCCAATGTTCGTAATAAAAAAAATGGTTTTATTAAGCTTAAAAATGTTGAAAATAATAGATAATAGGCACCACTTCTGAGTCGTTATTTCTTTTACTTTTAAAGTCTACAAGTATTGATCTAATCGTCCCCCACCTAAGTTTCTAATGTTGTTGTGTTGAGAATTTAGTTAGTTAACAATTCCTATGAGAATTAGCTGCGACAACCCGTGACCTTAGTGTCTTTAACAATTTTAGTAAAAAAAAAACTTTACTGATATTGCAATATTAAAGTAATGAATACCTAACTGATAATTGGTTCAATATTTAAGCGTTGTCCCATTTTCACGTGTTTTTTTTTTTATTTACTCAAAAACAGATTTAACGATTTTAATCAAACTTGGTATTTCATGTATGTATATGACCGTGATGCGACATCCGACATTTTATCAAAATTGGTTAAACGGAGGGGGCACTTTACTAAATAACTGTTGTCTCATTATCAGGTGTTTTTTTTTTTTTTTTACTCAAAAACGGCTTTAACGATTTTGACCAAACTCGATATTGGTTGTATGTACATGCCCCAGATGTGGCAGTCAAAATTTGATCAAAATTGATCAATTGGAGGGGGCATTTTACTTAATAAATTTTGTCCCATTTTCACTTGTTTTTTTTTTTTATTACTCGAAAACGGCTTTAGCGATTTTGATTAAAGTTGGTATTTGATGCATGTTTATATGACAGCCAAAATTTTATTATCCGTATTATGAAAATAAAAACTTTTATTTATTAATAAAAAGATTAATGTTACTTAAGAGAGTAAATACTTGATTCTCAAATTTTTGAAGCATCGCAGGTGTGTAAAAAATCGAATAAATATGTAAAGGGGGAAAAAATATGGTATAAGAGCCTATAAGACGTATAATAGCCTATAATTAATATAGGCATATTTCAGTCTAGAAACTTTTGTTCCATAATAAATTTTTGAAAACAATATAAAGCGATTTTAGAGGAACAGTAATCGTTGATTTCTGATTTTTCTTGATTTCCAGAAAGGCATAAGAGACGTAAATAGACCTATCGAATCACCTTCACGATGTATTTGCAAAAAGCAACTCGTAGTAAAAAACAAGCAAGCAGTGAAAAAACTCGATTGTTGATGAAATTAGTCCCTTCATATATAGATTAGCAATATTGAATCGAAAAGTGCTGAGAATTACCAAATTTCGCTATACATATACTCTATAACTTATGGAGATCTACAAATATCGCGCATCGCACCATATTTGTTTTTATTAAGATGGTGCAGTTTTGTTTAGAAAAGGTTCCTCCCAATCTTCAAATGAGGATATTTTTGTACTGAGAAAGTCTGTTTTTGACTCAAGTCTGCCGGTGGAAGACAACTACTTGACGGTCCTTCATAAATTCCTAACACACCCTGTTTTTCAAAGGCTCCCTAATCTTTTAAACACCAAAGAACATGAACAAAACACGTATTCATGGATGAAATAAGATAAGAAAGCGTCTGGGGCTAGGTAGGGCTGGGTTTCTTTTTTGTTTAAGGTTCGTTTTTGCTTCAGTGCCAAAAAGCTGTTCTTTTTCAGTGCGCTCTAGCGGTGGTGCCCTGCATTCAAAAATTAAAGGTGACCATTACGTTTTGAAGGAAATTTTGTCCACTTTAATTTAGTAAACAATGAGATATTCACTAGGATGCATATTTTTCAACTTATAAGAGTTTTTGTGAAAAAAGTCCGAACATTTTAGGTTTTTTTTCGATTTTCACTGTGAAACCGTCTTTTTTTTTTTTTTGGTAAATTTCAGATTCGGCTATAGCACACCAAAAAACATGAGAATCCGTCGAGAAACCTTCTACTCTAATTTTTTTTTTTAAAGAGGCACTTCAGAGCAGCAATTGACTGGGCTACAAGTTCATTGATGATTTAGCCACATCTTCAGTGAACGACGCCGGGCGAAGATGCTCTCAGTTCCGCCTGACTACTCTGCCGGTATCGAGGTCTTCTACTATGTATGATCTTGGTGTTCCACGTTTTCAAAGAATTCTTCCTTGATGCCACTTGTCCTCTTTTGTATATTGAACACGATGCCCAGATTTTAATTCCTCGATTTCCTTAGTGCTCCGATAATAATAGCTCTTAGCAACTGATTGCTTATTTTCTAGCTTAGCAGGTACGTCAGCATTCACTTGAGGCATCAACGTATCTGCCGTAGACGGTAGCTTAGTGCGGCACACTCGATTCATCAACAGCTGAGCTGCAAATGGTTCAGTGGAGTATTCCTGTACTCAAGGAGATTTAGATATAAATCTTCCTTTCCATCTGCAATCTTCTTCAGGTTGCTCTTAATGATCCCTACATCTTTTCTCCCAATCATGCGCAGTCTAACACGTGGAAAATAGACAAGCTGCCTGTTTAAGCACTGAAATAAGAATAGGGTGAAGTTAAATACAAACGACTGCTGATAAACTTACATGAAACACACATTTATTATAGAATAAAAGAAACAGAACATTAGAATGATTTAGTTGCAATGGTTAAGAAGCTAAATAGAAAATAAAAGAACAATACTTATATATTATCTATACCTTGAATAAAGAAAATAAAATGACATATGTAAATTAATAAAAGTCAATAAGAAACATGTGATCAGTGAATTTATATATATCTATTTAATAAACGAAATTTTTACAACTAAAAGTCCTTTTCGATAACATGTAAAAAGAGTAACGTAGAGAATGACAAAAAAAAAAAAAAATGGATGGCCACCACAATGAAATATGAATGATAGTTTGATTCAATTGTCTTTAAGTATAGGCGAACAAAACAAGCAGCTTCCCTAATGAGACCTCATTGGCGAACTACACTCTGATATCAGTGAACAATTCACCGGCGAACAAAACAACTTGAAGATAGGCTCCTGGATTATTCAGAAGAAAGTGAAAGAATACTCACAAATTTGGCTTGCAATCAAACTCTCGTAATTAGTGATCATACAACTCCAAATCTGAGAGAGGTGCAGCGCAGAGAGCCAGATGGGAAGGCGGGCATTTAGCTCAGAATGGTAGACAGAAGAGATGATACGTGCGGTTCCAGCCTTGAGAGCAGAATGAAACGGGGTGGGGATGACGCACGTGGCGGTTGATATCCGACAGCTGTTTCATAGCCTTCTTACTTGCGCTTAAGCTAAACAAAATAAGTTCGGGAGGCATTGGATGGCGAGAAAACTCGGTTTTAAGTTCAAAACAATTTAAGACTGAACATCCCCTCCCCATGACGCGGATGCGGCATTATTGAGAGGGTAAGGGGCATAAGCGATTGACTGGACGTTTAAGCAAGCCTGAAGGGGTTAAGATGCTGGCCACTCGGGCAACATTGTCAGTACCCGGAAACAGCTCGACGACGCGGGCGAGAGGCCAGTTAAGGGGAGGTTGATTGTCCTTTGATTTGATCCAACGCCTGTGGATTGGGCACCCCGATTGACGGATGAACCTGCCTCCGCCGATGTTACCCGCGACTGGGACGTTTTTCAAAACAAACTTGAATCCATATTAAAGATATCCATCCCTCGCCGTTTCCCCTTTTATCAGGAGTCCCGCAGCAGTCAACGATTGGTCGCCTTCTGCGACGCTTCAGAATTAGGATACGCTGCCACAATTTATCTCCACTCTACCTCATCCGCCGGTGAAATCGCGGTTCATCTACTCATAGCTAAGTCCCGCGTAGCTCCCTCAAAAAGGTATCCCTTCCCAGGTTAGAATTATGCGGAGCTCACCTTTTAGCAAAATTAGCCACTAAGATTCTCGGTATGTTCCCTCAACCGTTTGAAAATATTGTTGCCTTTTCGGACTCCGCGGTAACCCTCACCTGGATTCGCGGCGAACCGCACCGATGGAAAACTTTCGTGGCCAATCGCGTCACTGAAATACAGGAAGTCATCCCTCCTTCTCAATGGCGTCACATTGACGGAGAGGAAAATCCCGCCGATTGTGCATCTCGTGGGCTATTCCCCAATGAATTCACCCGTCATCCTCTGTGGTGGGCAGGTCCCTCCTGGTTATCAAAACCGCCAAGCCAATGGCCCAAATCGCACATAGATTCCCCGCCTGACGCCGTTAACAAGGAGCGTCGATTCTCTAAAGAGATCATCCCTCGACTTGGAAAGTCGATATTCATCCCTGACTCAACTCAAGAGAATCACCGCCTGGTGCCTCCGCTTCGCCCACAATTGTAAGAATCCTGATCGCCGCTACACCGGGTTTCTCTCCGCCGTTGAACTAAACATGGCACTTGATACCCTAGTCAGGGGAGTCCAACAAGTCGCGTTAGCAGATGAATATAAAGCCGCGTCAGAACCCGCCTCCAAGTTGCGCATTAAACGCACCTTCCAACTGTTCATCGATTCCCACGGCCTTCTGCGCGTGGGAGGTCGTCTTCATCTTGCTCCCCGCCCGTTTGATGTTAAACACCCGGCATTACTTCCAAAGGATCACCCCCTCACCCACTTAATAATCGATAATGCTCATCTTACCAATCTACACGCCGGTCCATTTTATGGTCCGCCGCGAATGAATGAATGAGTAGCAGATGGACCGGCGTGTAGATTGGTAAGATGAGCATTATCGATTATTAAGTGGGTGAGGGGGTGATCCTTTGGAAGTAATGCCGGGTGTTTAACATCAAACGGGCGGGGAGCAAGATGAAGACGACCTCCCACGCGCAGAAGGCCGTGGGAATCGATGAACAGTTGGAAGGTGCGTTTAATGCGCAACTTGGAGGCGGGTTCTGACGCGGCTTTATATTCATCTGCTAACGCGACTTGTTGGACTCCCCTGACTAGGGTATCAAGTGCCATGTTTAGTTCAACGGCGGAGAGAAACCCGGTGTAGCGGCGATCAGGATTCTTACAATTGTGGGCGAAGCGGAGGCACCAGGCGGTGATTCTCTTGAGTTGAGTCAGGGATGAATATCGACTTTCCAAGTCGAGGGATGATCTCTTTAGAGAATCGACGCTCCTTGTTAACGGCGTCAGGCGGGGAATCTATGTGCGATTTGGGCCATTGGCTTGGCGGTTTTGATAACCAGGAGGGACCTGCCCACCACAGAGGATGACGGGTGAATTCATTGGGGAATAGCCCACGAGATGCACAATCGGCGGGATTTTCCTCTCCGTCAATGTGACGCCATTGAGAAGGAGGGATGACTTCCTGTATTTCAGTGACGCGATTGGCCACGAAAGTTTTCCATCGGTGCGGTTCGCCGCGAATCCAGGTGAGGGTTACCGCGGAGTCCGAAAAGGCAACAATATTTTCAAACGGTTGAGGGAACATACCGAGAATCTTAGTGGCTAATTTTGCTAAAAGGTGAGCTCCGCATAATTCTAACCTGGGAAGGGATACCTTTTTGAGGGAGCTACGCGGGACTTAGCTATGAGTAGATGAACCGCGATTTCACCGGCGGATGAGGTAGAGTGGAGATAAATTGTGGCAGCGTATCCTAATTCTGAAGCGTCGCAGAAGGCGACCAATCGTTGACTGCTGCGGGACTCCTGATAAAAGGGGAAACGGCGAGGGATGGATATCTTTAATATGGATTCAAGTTTGTTTTGAAAAACGTCCCAGTCGCGGGTAACATCGGCGGAGGCAGGTTCATCCGTCAATCGGGGTGCCCAATCCACAGGCGTTGGATCAACAGCTTGGCGGGGAATGTAACAGGAACTAATCATCCAGGCGGGTCATAAATGCGAGCCAGTTTAGATAACATCAACCGCTTGGTAGCCGGTAATTTATTGGAACAGAACCGGTATGAGAAGGCATCGGTATCGGCAGACCATATTAAACCTAGAATTTTAATGGTGGGCTCATCAGTCGTGTCAAATTCAAAGGCGTGGGGTCCGATACGACAATGGTCGGCAGGCAAATTGACGAGGATATCGGGATGATTGGCGGCCCATTTTCTTAGTTCAAATCCCCCGGCGTGCAAAAGAGCTATTAAATTATCCCTTAACTGAGTAGTTTCGGCGAGTGAGGAGGCACCGGTGATTATATCGTCCACATAGGTGTCATCGCGTAGAACCGGGGCGGCAATAGGGAAACGGTCCCCTTCATCTTGAGCTAATTGGTGAAGTGTCCGAATGGCTAGGTATGGAGAAGAACTAACCCCGTAAGTGACCGTGCGGAAGCGGTAAGAGCGCACAGGCTCTTCGGGTGAAAAACGCCATATGATTCTTTGAAGGTTTTGATGTTCCGGGGGGACTAAAATTTGGCGATACATTTGCCTTATCTCCGCGGTGAATATATATCGGTGAGTACGTGAGCGGGTGATAAGGGTAACAATGTCCGTTTGTAGCTTGGGCCCGGTGTAAGAAATATCATTGAGGGATTTTCCATTAGACGATTGTGAGGAAGCGTTGAATACTACCCTGATTTTAGACGGAGGGTCATGGGTGAACAGGATGATGAGGAAGATAATAGGTGGCACCGAGGGCGTCATCAGGATCCGGAACTAAGGACATATGGCCGAGGTCAAGATACTCGCGCATAAAGGCGACATAGGCCTCCCGGAGAATGGGTTCGCGTTCGAGTCGGTGAAATTGTTTGAGAGCTCGGTAATAAGATTCTCCTATATCAACAGATTTTAGTGGTAGAGGAATGATGTAGCGACCCTCAGGGTTCCGGGAGACGGATCTTAGAAATAGATCCTCACACAACTGTTCTTCAGCAGAGAACTTGGGGGAAATGGCGGACACTTCTTCGAGATCCCAGAATTTTTTCATATCTTTATTGAGTTGGAGGTTGGTGAGCGCATTAAAGGCTATTAGTGCTTCTGGAGGACTGGGAACTACAGGAGAGGGATCTTTGGCAATTGAAGTAGTCAGGCTATCAGCCTTGGGTGCAGGCGGAGGATGATGAAAACGGCGGCGAGGAGGCGGACGATAGGTCTTTCCTTCGTTGTCGATCACGTCTTTCGACCATGTAATACGGCGTTGGTTGGCTGGGGGGCGACAATTCCCCATGATGCACCAGCCAAATACAGTTTCAAGGGCGATGGGTCCGCCCTGAGATACGGGAGCGATCCCCAGAATGATGAGGGGAAGGACGTCTATTCCTAACAGGAGGTCAATCTCCCCTGGTTGACACAAGGAAGGGTCGGCGAGTGGTAACTTGGTAATATGCAGCCAAGGAGACAAATCTACCTGGGAAGTAGAAAGAGTGTCGGTTATTTGCTTAATTACAAAGAGCCGTACCCTAAGTGACGAGGAGTTCGGGACTTCTAGAGAGGCAGTAGTGTACTCTGGGCAAGAAATGTTTGAAGGGCCCCCAAGAACATTAACTCCGACGGGAGAGGGTGTGACAGGCAGACCTAGGCGCTGGCGGAGTTTGCGGTGATGAAGCTTACCTGGCTTCCGGAGTCAAGAAGGGCGCGAAGAAGCTTGGGGGGATAAATAGGACGTCGAACCGCAATCTGCGCAGTTGGAAGGAGAGCACGAGAGAAATTCCCAAAGGAACCTAATAACGTTAACGGCGGAGAAGATTTTGTGCTTACATCAGGAGACGGAGAGCGACACCGGCGAATAGGACGGCGGCTGGGGGACGGCGAAGAAACATGGTGGTCGAATAGTGCGTCACTCCTACCCGATGAGCGTTGAACAGGGTTAGCAATGGTTATCGGCGAGCGTTGTACATCTGGGCGAGTAGGAGCGAGAGCGGGAGTGTCGGCGGCGGTAGGTAGTCAATTATCGTGACCGGCGACCCCTAATGTTGGTGATCGGCGAGCAGGTGAGGTTCCATGCGGTGGAGAGGGCCCCCGCGAAGATTCATTGTGATAGGGGCGGAAGGACCCCCCCGGATGGTGATAAGAAACGGGGGCATCGAACGGCGAAGGCGGTGAATTTTCATAGGACCTTCGGGCATGATCATGAGAGTTAGGCGAACGTCTTTGTGAGCCCCGTGGAGGAGATGGCGGTGCCGCGTGGAACACCGGTAGAGGCGGCGAGGAACGAGGTCCTTGCGAACGGACCGTAGGGCGTTGAGCCGAATAGCGGCGCGTCTGAGACGCTCGGACGGTGGGAGAAGCTGGCCGGGGTGAACTAGGCGGAGAGCGCGAACCCGCCTCTGGGCGTGAGGATTCCGAAAACCCTCTAGGTACGGTGAAATTTCCGACAATTATGATAGCGCTAGCTAGACTGACATTGATTTTGTGAATGGGCCCCCAAACAGTTATAACATAACCCTGATCGGCGAATAAATTGTAATCGGTCACGGCCGGAGAGTTCCTTGAATGCACGACAGTGATAGATATTATGGGCCTCTCGACAGTAAGGACATTGAATACTGAAGGCGAAGGCACGCGCCACGCGATTGATTGAGCGAGATGGCTGGCGGATCGGCGAAGCTTCCCGTTTCCATGGGGGAGGCGATCCGGAAACGGAAGTGGACGCTATTTGGAGACGGTTGATGTAACCCAACAAGTCGGTGAGGGTAGGAAAGTCTTCCTTCTGCGTTACCGGATCTAAACTGCGGAACGCCATGAAATATAATAGGTAATTAGATTAGGAATAGCCATTGATTTTAATTGTTGCCCCAATTCAGAATAGATCTTTAAATACGAGATTAGATTAATTCTGATTAACCCTTAACAACACTTCCGTTCTTACTTTAGTAACTTTAGGTAGCCGTCAGAGGTTGATGAAAAGGTCCTCTTACCATTTTTCCAATAATTCCTCCTTTACATTATTATTATAATTCCACTTTTCCATATATTCCCTTTTTCACCTTTCCAATATTGCCTGTGTAGTCTCAATTTCCAGAGTTGAAACCTACTTTTCGCAGCCATAGATGGTAGTCTTAAACTCAATTGCTTTTGATGTTGCTAGAACAAAAAAAAATAAAATAATAAAATATATAGGTATATTCTTTACTCATACCTTTCTTTATGGCTTACTTTTGTTTTTATTTTTTTCCACCACTCCCTGGTATTTAAATTATTTGTCGATAGGAATGCAATGCTGATTAATTGTTAGTGTTTCAAGTATTGCTTCATTGTTCCTTGACCACTTCATGTATATGGTTTTTTTCTTTTCTTGTTTCCAGATCATTTTTTTAATAATATTTAATTCATAATATTTGCATATTTTTCTTTATTGAAGGAGTCAAAGTTTATTGATTTTCCATTTTGCAGGTCGTTTGGAGATAGAGTAGTTCTCGAGGTGTATCGTAAGGCTACGACGAACGGAGCTAGGACATCGATGGGTATGATCAACCAGGCGAGATCTTCGACTGCATGCTCCGGAGCTACGACCGCAACCGCGTCCATTGACAGGCGCAGGCTTCACCTCCCTCAAGTCACGTTCACAACTGAGGTGGGTTCCGGAGTCATCGTATGACATAAATAGAATATTAGATATGTAACAAGTTCCATTTTCCTAATTAGTGTGGAACATATTAAACGAGCTTAGTTTCAACACAAGGCTGTGTACTTAGATAAATGCGGTTAGTCGCATGTTTTGTATTTTTTTTTTTCTTATTTATTGTTTTTAGCTAGTTGAAAAGAACACCTTTGTCTAAAATACCTCAAAGTTTAGAATCTAGTAAACTTGTATAATATAGAATTTTATTTCTACAAGCTTAGTTAATAAATTAAATAATAGAATATCTGTAGTTTAATAATTTGGATAGGTTAGGTTCTTATTGGTGTACTTTAGCTTAAGATAGATTTTTTTTTTTTTTAAATTTTCATTTATTTTTTTTAAGTAAATAGACAGCTTTTATCAGAAGGAAACCAATCCACAAAATAGACAAAAATGAGTTTGTGATGGTTTTAAACTGGATCAGGCATTATTTTTATCAATAAAAGAAAAGTATCTTGTTTCACTTATCTCCAATGAAAAATTTGTCTAAAAAAAAACTATCAAAAAAATCCAAACACAATATGGTGTATTTCTGATCCAACTATTTGATATAGCATAATTATGATTGGGATAAAATGTATAATAAATTGTATTTATGACATTGTTTCTTGTGTTTTACGTACAACATAGTGATGTGGGTTGGTTCTCTTCTGCTAAGTGCCATCCAGTGATGTTGACATTCTGTAATCTTGATATTCTTTTTTTTAAAACATTTTATTCATTATTGAAATCAGGGAACACATAATAACTTACTTCCATTCTCCGTGATTACTTACTACGGCTTCTATAAACTCTTACTGACAATAATTCCTAACAATTGGCTACATTGAAATTTCGATTTTCAAATTAATATTTACAGACCGCTTAACGATAGCCTCTGGGAAGAAGAACCAAAATTTCGAAATATGTTTAAAACATATACTCAGCTTTTTAAGTTTATTTTTGTTAGCCCGTAATTGAGAATTCTATTTAATAAGACTGACTGCTTATGTTGTCATTACCTCCGCAACCGTCAGGGTATGTTACGATTTTGAATAGATCATATTTTTTCCTGCTTTGTAAATGTAGTAAATGTCTTCATTAGCTATTACAAATATTTGTAATAAAATAGATTATATGTTTAGTAAATAAGATAAACTTTTATTTTATAATAATTTTATAATAATTTAATGTAATATTTAGTTAAGATTGACAAAGATCCTATGGCCAGTAATGGATTAATTATTATATATTAGATAATTTTCTGTATGATAGTTTCTTTTCTCCTTAATTTATTGTCCTTCAATCGTGTTTATTCGGTGGACACTATAATGCCTTCTCAGGATTATTTACAGCTCTAAAACTGTATGAATGAATTGTAACCTCATTCATGTATCAAATTCCTTGTCCCCTTCGTTATGTTTATTTATTTATTATATTTCTTTAATTTATTTTATTATAATTAGTTTTTTGTTTTGTTTTTTTATGAAATTGTCTAAAAGGCATGAAGATGCTGTGATTGTATCATTAAAAAAAAAAATTTTTTGTTTAAGTTTGTATTAGTTTAACATAAAATTATGTAAATTAATAGTTTTGTTTATTTAGTTTTGTTTTTTTGTATTACAAATGAAATTAATGAAGTTTTTCACTATTTTGTTTTTATTTTATTTATATCTTTTTATTGATTTTTATACCATCCTTTCCTTTCCTGTGATTTAAAAACAGTAAGGTGACTCTTAGGAGCCATAATACATGAACTATTTTGTCAGCTTCCTTGAACAGAGCAGACTCCACCAGAGACAGGAACCTGCCTAATAGGCTCCCAATGGAATCAATTAGGGAGTTCTGGGCAGCCAACCTCTGCACCATGGGAACCATGATTTGTAGTAGCGAGAGGTTGGTCTCCCTAGCAATATACTCGTATTTCTCAAGAGCTTCGGGAGATGGGCGCGAAATCGGCGGGAAATTCAACATATCCGTCAGGATACGGGCGGCGAGAGTCGATGCGTTATCATAACGCTTGGTCAATGCGCCCCAGGCGATAGCATAATTTGAATCTAAATTGTCCAAATGACCTATGACGGATAGAGCCTCGCCCGACAGACAACTCTTTAAATAAGTAAGCTTCATCCCATCACTTAAACTATCATTATGGTGAACGATGGGGAGGTAAGTAGTTTTAAAAATTTGGAATTGAGAAATATCCCCGTTGAAAGTGGGCAAATTAAGTAAGGGAAGTCGCATTTCCGTGAACCGGTGAGCTGAGGGAGGAACTGGTGACGCGGATGCCGATCGGTCAGGCAATTTAGACTCTAGCTCTATGATATCCAATTGCGCTTGTATGAATTGTTCCTCCACATCTTCGGGAACCCCTCGATTGAAATTGAAACATTCCTCGACAAGGGAGTTGAAAGATGTTCGCATCTCTTCTATTAATTGATTCAATTTTTTAATAAAAACCTTTGATACTTGGAAATCCCAGCGATCCAATGCCTCTTTACATTTTTCGGAAAAGGTAAAAAAATTTTCTAATGATTTAATCAGAATTGCTTTGTGGGCACTCACCCCTAAATTATTTGATTTACGGCGGTTTCCCATAATTAAATTTACAATATGCAAAAGGAAACGGGGTGCTGAAAGAGAATTACAATGTTAGAAAATATATAATAATTAAAGTAATAGAAATGATAATAATAATAATAATAGAAAATAATAGAGCTAAAGAAGAATAAGAACTTATATCTTAATACTCAGAACATAACAATGACTCACTAAAGAAACAGAACAACAATGATGATTCAGCTTTACCAGGAATGACTCTAAACAATGGCGAAACAAGTTTTCTGAAATGTAAGCAAGTCTATCAGCAGTTAATTAATATTTAATTTTATATACAGTTTTATTAACTTCCCGGGTTTCGGCACCAAAATGTTTAAGCATTGAAATAAGAATAGGGTGAAGTTAAATACAAACGACTGCTGATAAACTTACATGAAACACTCATTTATTATAGAATAAAAGAAACAGAACATTAGAATGATTTAGTTGCAATGGTTAAGAAGCTAAATAGAAAATAAAAGAACAATACTTATATATCTATACCTTGAATAAAGAAAATAAAATGACATATGTAAATTAATAAAAGTCAATAAGAAACATGTGATCAGTGAATTTATATATAATATCTACGCATTGGCGAACTACACTCTGATATCAGTGAACAATTCACCGGCGAACAAAACAACTTGAAGATAGGCTCCTGGATTATTCAGAAGAAAGTGAAAGAATACTCACAAATTTGGCTTGCAATCAAACTCTCGTAATTAGTGATCATACAGCTCCAAATCTGAGAGAGGTGCAGCGCAGAGAGCCAGATGGGAAGGCGGGCATTTAGCTCAAAATGGTAGACAGAAGAGATGATGCGTTCGGTTCCAGCCTTGAGAGCAGAATGAAACGGGGTGGGGATGATATCCGACAGCTGTTTCATAGCCTTCTTACTTGCGCTTAAGCTAAACAAAATAAATTCGGGAGGCATTGGATGGCGGGAAACCTCGGTTTTAAGTTCAAAACAATTTAAGACTGAACACTGCCAGTCCACTATTTGATGCGTCTACATGCATTTCAGTCAATTTACTTTCATCAAAGTATGCTAAAATTGGGGCGTTAAGAATGGCCTCCTTATGTGCCTGAAAGGACTGTTTCTCCTCACACTTATCCCACTCCTCATATTTATCCCACTTCCAACAACTATTGTTTTTTGTCAAGTTCCTTAATGGAGCTGATCTCTCTGACAAATTTGGAACTTAGATACATATTTAATGCTACCAAAAATTCTTAAAATGTCTCTTTTGGTTTTCGATCTCTAATAGCCTCTACATACTTATCGTCAATAGCAATTCCTTCACTGGAAAAATCTGTCTAAGATACTTTATGCTTATCTTTCAGCTATTAAGTCGAACATCATATTTCCGAGCCCTCTCTATTATTGTTGCAGTTCTTGGTCATGTCCTTCCTCTGAAGCTCCCGACACCAACAAATCGTCAAAATATACACAAACCCCAGGAATATCCCCGAACAGCCTGTAAATATGGAAATAGCCATCCTTCAGGTCCAACACGGTGAATATAGTCTTAAGTTTGGGCAATGTCATCGACATTTGGGATGTTCACGCATAACCGATTTCTTAAGTTTTCTCAAATCCAAACAGACCATGAGATCACCATTCTTCTTTTCTACTACAACCACTGGGTTAACTACCATTGTTGGATAAGTAACATTCTGAATGATCCCTTTTTCCTTTATTTATTTTAACTTTAATTTCAAGCGATCGTGCATAGCATACGGAACTGTTCTGGTATTTTCTATAAATGGTTAAAATGAACTATCTAACTTAATAGAGTGGACAAATGGGAATTTCCCTAGAATTTCAAAAACGTCTCGATTTGACTTTACTTTACGTGCAATCCCAATAACGGAATTTTATTCATGTTTAGTAGAGCAAATTTAATAATATGACTAACATCCCCAATAGAACATTTTACCGCAGTCGAGCCTACTAATGATATTTTTTCTCCTGTGTATGTGACTGCAGAACAAGCAGGCTTAGAAATAGGCGCTCTCAACTTAGTAGCCAAGTGATTAGGTATAACACTTATATCTGCTCCTGTATCGATTTTAAAAGTTACAGAAGAACCACCTTTATATACATCATGAAGCCAACAGCTATTTCTAGACCCTATTTCATTAATAGAGAACTTTTCGACAATTCCAACTTCGTTTTGCGATTCAAGCTCAACAACATTTGTAGAATACAGAACATCAACTCTATTGGCTGCAGCAAAATGGTTCTTTCCCTTACATCTAGAACAAGTTTTCCCCTAAGCAGGGTAGTTACGAAATTTGTGGTAGGTTGCACACCGAGAACATTTTTGAACGAATGTAGATGAATTCTTTATAGCATTTTGTTCTCTATGAACTTTATGTACCTCTTTAGAACCAGGGACCTCTTTGAGTTCATCACGCCGGATATGGGCTTGCTTCTCTAAAAACTCTAATAATTCCTCTATAGGCGAAAATTCAGTAGAGATGTCATGCAATTATCACAAATGTTTTGACTCTTTATCCAATTTACGCAACAGTAAAAATTGTAAAATGGCATTTCACATTGAGAGCCGACCTAGTAGTATTAATCACTTTTTTTATATCCTGGCTACATTCTACCCATGGATGTTCTATGACCCTCTCTAAATGTTTATACACGACATATTTATTCTTTTGATAAACATTAACTAGCCGGTTAAGAGCTACTGCAAATTGTCAGAGTTTATGTCTAGTCCAGATAATCTATCCAACGGTTCTCACTCCAGCGATGACATGAGAAGTTGAAAACGACGTACATAGTTTAAGGACTGGTTCTCATGAACGACGGAGCTAAATAATTCATAAAACAAGTCCCACAACTACATGCCCCCTTTATAGTTGGGAATTTTAATAGATACAACCTCACATTTAATAGGAAAATCGGACTAACAACTAATGAAGACGCTAGTGAAATTTTTTCCTCCAGAGCACTTTTGACATGGAAATAATCTTTCTCAAAGTTTTCAATATAATCATCTTAGATATAATCAAGCATATGGATTAATAATTCATTAAAAATCCTACCTGAGCAATCTCACGAAAGTTAACATCAGTGTTAATCTTCTCCTTAAAACAGACTTTTTCTTCTTTAACAATCCTCCATGATGGGATTGCAATATAACAAAAATACTCTGAAAAGCTGTCTAATAAACAATGATTACATCACCATTGTATGATCAATAAAGAACGTGTGAGTTTGACAAAAATCTGACACCATGTTTTATTATTGTAACAACAAAAAAAAAAACAGTATTCATTAATACAAACTTTTTTATTAACCTCTCACACGAGATTACGTACGTACCGTTTTATAACATTAACTAATACATGTATTTTTATAACCTTCCATTTCGAATAGTGTAGCCACATATAACAATTTTTATATAACCATATGTATTCGTATGCACATGTATACATGCATATCTGCATTTTCACATTTATAGGTGTATATTCCTTATTTTGTTCTTAGTCATATTTATTTCCTCTTATTAATACTTTATTATTGTTTAAATCTATTTGTATAGCGATTTCCTAAAATTAAATAAAATCGATTCTATTCTTGTTCTATTTTGCAATATTGTTTGCTGCTCCAGATCTGAGCAGCATATGCAACAACAGATCTAATGACAGAATTAAAAAATTGTAATTTTGAAGCGTATGCTGATTGTTGTCTAAAAATCCTTCCACACTACGTTAATTGCTTGCCTCTTTCGCTTTTGATTGCCATCCTCTGATTTTGATTCAATATGTTTTTGAAGTGACAGTTTACTGCTTAGTATGAGGCCGAGTTATTTGTAATCGTTTACGATTTCTATTTTGTTATTATTTATGACTCACCTTTCCTTACGGCTCAGTTTTCCCCCATTTTTAAATATTACCACCTTCGATTTATCCAGATTAATTTTTAAATTCCATTTCTCTCAGTATTTTGTGAAGTCATTAATCATGATTTGTAATGTTTTGGGATCTTGAGCCAGTCGTCCGCGTAAGCTAATATGTTTACTCTTCTATCTTTAATGAGTATTATCCTCCATTTAGTTCTTCGATATCGTTTACATAGAACGTAAAGAGATAGGGGTTTAAATTACATCCCTGTTTTATCCCCTTCTTGGTTTTAAAAAAAAAAAAAGGTTATTCCTAGACAAGACAGCAGACTCGGACTTATCATATAAGCTCCTAATTATTTCAATTATTTTATTAGAGATTCCCTGATTATAAAGCTTAAATATTAAAGAAGCTCTATCGACCCCATCGAAAGCCGCCGAAAAATCAATAAAGAAAGTGTATACCTTACCTCTTGTTTTACTTTTAAACTCATATGATTGAATATATTATCGACTGTTGAGTAATTTTTCCGAAATCCTGTTTGATATTCTTTTACTATGTTAAACTTATCCGCCCATTCTTGTACTCTCAGCTGAATAAGTCTAGTAAATAATTTTTCTATAGTATTTATGAATGATAATCCTCTATAATTGCCTGGGTTATTGATATCACCTTTTTTGTGAATTAGAAAAATAAGCTTGTTTCGTGTAATCTGGTATGTTACCCTTTTCACATATATTGTTAAATATTTTTAATAGTGATATAAGGTAATTTTCCGAGGCATTTAGATAAAATTCAATTAATGTTGACCGTTTGACTTTTGCTTTTTTAAGTAGTATTTTTAATTAGGTTAGATTGAATTTCTTGTCCAGTATTATATTATGTGACGTTGGTTGGGCATATTGTATGGCTATTGCTGTTACTGATTGATTGTACATTTCATAATAATGTTTTATCCATTCATTAGGAGTAATTCTCGTGCCTGCAATAAATTCTCTATTTTTAATTTCGTTAACGAGTTCCCAAAAGTCTTTATTGTCCTTTACTTTTTTTAAATTTCTCTATTATTTCATAATGATATTGCTTTCTTCTTTCCTCATATAATACGTTTAATTTCTTATTTTCTTTGAGGTAAGATCTTTTGTCTTCGTCACAACTAGTTTCCCTGAGTTCATTCAATGTTTTGAAAGACCTATTTCTCTCCTTTCTACATTCACCATCAAACCATTTATCTTTTCTTTTATATCTTTGTTTGTTGTTGTTATAGGCATTACTTGATTTTTTTAAAATTCCTATCAATTCTCGAGTCTGTACGCTTCGGTGTTATTTTTATCATTATAAAATAGCAAATTATTGTCTAATTTCTGCTGGTAACATTTTTTTTTTTTTTTTGGGACCAGTTTAGTTTTGGCAAAAGCTGTAAAATATCTTTATTTTTGTTAATTTGCAGATTGCAGCATGTTATGGTGGGCATGTGGTCCGAATAGATTTGCATGTCGACTTTGAATGATTTTATTAAATCAAGAATTTCCCTAAATGCGCAGCATAGGTCTATTGTTGATGAACCGTTTTTATTAAGAAATGTAAACTCACAATTTATATCATTTTTAGTTCTGCCATTTAGGATGAAAAGATCAGCAATATTAAAAAAATTCGATTAGTTTACTCCCCCTATTATCTTTAATTTTATCTTTTCAGCGTCGGTGGCGATTTATTATTAGTGTGTTACCTTTCATTACCGGTTTAGGAATAACTTGTAACTCGGCTATTTTCCTGTTGAAATCTCCTAACAAGGTAAAGAGTTGTTCCGGTTCCCAGTCGTATTACCTCATACCCAGTTTGTTTTAGGAAGCTTGCCCTATACTTATCCCCTAACTTAATACTGGTCCCATATAAACAACCGCCCATCGCTCCCCCAAATTTCGATAGTCGGGTCGCAGGAATCCATTTTATATTAAAATTATCAAAATATTGTACATATTTGTTAAAATATTTTTCCTCTGTATGAGTCTCAAAAGCAATATTATATCAAAATTATTTAAATAATTATAAAAAGAACTATTTTTCGTAACTAGCCAATTAATATTATATGACAGAATTTTTACATCCTCGCTTAGGCAATTCTCATTCGCATTAATACATCCTATACTACTTTCCTTACCTTTTATACTTGCATTACCCTTATTACAATAGTCTTTATTATTACCTAGTGTTAATTTATTATGTGTCACTTCTGGGACGAAAGCGATACTGCTCAAACCTGCTGGCAATTTTCACGTTTACTTTGTGGTTGGGAGGATCTTCTTTTTCTATCAACGGTTTTCTTGTCGTATTCAAAACTATTTCTTCAGCATCTTCTAGTGTATATATTGTCCCCCGAAACTGTATAATACCTTTGAATGTCCTCACCCCTCGATCTATTTCTCTTAGAGATGTAATACAATTGTATATTCTCCTTCCGATTTCACCTTTCTTCCTTGCTTCTGTCAGTGCCACTGGAGGCTTAATTTCTCTAAATTTGTGTTTATTACTTATGATTTCTTGTTTCTTCCTGTTGGTTGTCAGCGATACTTTAATTGGTCTTATTCCACTCCCTTTATGTAATCTGTAACAGTCATTTATTTGTTCTGATTTAATAACACATTTACTTTTTCACATATTTCTTCTAGAGTTGTCGGGATATCTTTATTTTTTCTGTCATTCGTTTCAGGAACATTATAAAATATAATATTGTTTTGTTTAACTGTTTCTTCAAAATAATTATTTCTTGTGCTTGCACTTTCACTTGATTTTCTACTTCCTTGTGTTTTTATTTAGTTGACTCTATTTCTGCGTTTAATCCTTAACTACTCACGTAGGGTCATATCGATCCATACCAAGTTTCATTTCATTCTATTTATACCTCTTTGGCATTGAATGATCACCAAACTTTGACATATCCTTTGTTTTGGCTCCAGTTACTTCTTGCCAGTGTCTGGAAAATAAGGGAGGTGTTTATCTTATCGAAATCGATATTTTACCCGAGGTGAGTAGTAGTGCAAGTCATTTTTTTGTGTTGAATGCGGGGATCACATTTTTAAAAACCACTCATTTCTTATTTGTTTTAACTTCAAAGGTTGTTTGTAGACAAATGTGTGAATTTTGAATCAAAAGAAATTATATTAGTAGTATTAATGTAAGGAGTTACTTTATTTTAGTATTTCATTTCAGACCTATAATTCACACATTTATTCATATTTTAAAACTTTCATTTATTGTATACATAAATAAATATACATTTTCAAGCATTCTCCTGTTGTTTAAAACTAATATCTTAGACCCTAAGGTTATTTAAATTTTCTTTTGTGTTCTGGGTCATATTGACCCGAGGTAAGTAGATAAGTAACATTGATTCGAATGAGTAGTTAAGGGTTAATTTGCCTAATATTCCCACTATATTTTCCACATTTAATGTGGAACATTATATCCACACTGACATGTTTCTTAATTTCCTTCATATCATCATTAGTAATTCCAGTTGAGTTTGTTGATATTCCAGAGTCATTTTGCTATTGGTTATAATGGGGAATTGATGAAATAATAGTCTTACTTCTGTAATGTATACGTGTATAATGGCACAAACACTAATTATTTCAATGTTTAAAACTAATTTAAACTGTTTAAACTGAATTACCACTTTAAGCAAACAATAAGCGCACTAGAGACGTCCGGAACCAATTGCTGCCGGCAGCTAACTCAAATACGCTTGTAAGTCACAATCGAAGGCGACATGAGTAATCTGTATATCTTTCCGGTGTAGCGATTAAGAAAAGCTTTAAAATGATGCCTCAATTGTGAAATTTGATAAATAACTTAGGAAGTTATGGGTTGTGACTCGCAAAAGACGCCAACGATCGGATAAGTGTTTATGACTAAAAATGTTTCTCTGGCAACATGGACAAACTGGAAAAATGACACCTTCGAAAAAGCCCTGCGCCCATTTTGAAATTTCCGCTTAGAATTACAGTTTCTCGAATAAAACTCGCAAACGAACGTGATAAGTGAACAAATTTTATGACCGAAAATGTTCTCCTCGAAAACCTACGACCATTTTCTCACATAAATCCCTACAACTCCCTATCGAAGACGAAATAAGTAATATGTATAAGCTCCTGTTAACAAATTTTCAGAGCCCTTTAAATGTTTCTTAATATGTCCACCACCTCCTCTTCAGAAGCAGAAGAAGCCAAAACTGTGCTCTCCCTATTTTTACTCTACCACTTCATTACCTTTTCTATTCTCACGTCCTTCACATTTAATAATTCAGTGCACAATTCTCTTACAACGGTGACAGGTTCATTATTGTGAAAGTTAATACCTTTAAATACGAGATTTCTTTTTTTGGAATTGTTTTCAAAACTGTCCAATCTCTGCTCTAGCTTATCCGTCTTTTCCCGTAACTTAATAATTTCTTCCTTCAATCTGTTATTTAATTGTTTAACTTCACTTATTTCCTCACCCAGCAACTGCAGGTCATCCTAGTTACTACTTCTTTTCTATCTAAATTTTCACCTAATAGAATCACCAGCTCCTGTGCGTTCATTTTACCTTGGAGTCTGGCTTCAGCGCTTGTACAGTAAACATCACTCTTCGTGCTGTTGGTGATTTACATAGTTTATTAGCAACGTAGCTTATTAAAACTTGTCATACGTGTAGTTCAGTGTTTTCTTAGCAGTGTTGTGAATTCTGAAGTCGATATCTTCTCCAGATGCCACACAATTATAAGGTAATTAAAAGTTTTGTTAGGCCTTTGTTCAGGAGACAGTCTGCCTTATCTTAATCCTATCAGTGTGGTGCGGGCCTGAGACTTACAGTTTCAGTTTACTTCCTGGAGACTAAGAAGGAGTATCGCTAGCTTCAAGCTACGCACTACTGCGTAATATATTACGATTGTTTATCAATTTAATTGTTTATTTATTCTCCTTCCTTCATAAATTTTTTATTTTCTTATTTTTCCTTCTTATCGTAATATGGGTGTAAGTAATGAAGATTATGTGAAACGGCTGAAATAAAATTTCCACCCAATGCTATTAATGACTGCTTTAGATTAGGTAAAGGAACTAAAAATCGACCTATCCTTGTTTCGCTTAATAGTAATATTCTCAAAAAAGAAATCATGAAGAAGAAAGATTTATTTTTAAAACATAAAACACCAATTAGCCACGATAGAAGCCCCGAAGATAGAGAAGTTCGTAGAAGAATTTACAAATGTATTCATCATCTGCGTAAAATTGATAAAAATGCATCATATTTTAGAAATAAATTTAAATGCCAGGGAGTGTTCTCTTCTTTGGAGGAAGTTGAAGATATGATAGATGGATCCTCACTCACAGCAGATAAGGAAGAAGATTCAAGCTCAAAAAGGATTAAAAGTGGAACTCTTGAAAAACTTTCTGAATTTCGTTTTCGTCAGAGACACAACTCAAACTAACAATATATGTTGTAATAATCTGAATAGCACAGAACATCTATTTGCCTTTAGCTCCCTTAAAACATTGAATAAAAGTTTAAATATTGGTTTTTGGAATATTTTCGGATATAATAACTTATTTAATTTGTCTTCTTCTGAAATCAACTCTTTGGTAGAAATGGATGTTCTATGTTTTTCATAAACATGGCTTTTATCTTCGGATATTAACCTACCTCCTTTTCTTGATAATTATATTTATTTTGATAGCGTAGCAGTTAAGGAACATTGCAAAGGTAGAGGTAGTGGTGGTTTACTCATTTGTATAAAAAAAAAAAAATTGCTTTCCTGATATCCAAATTATACGCTCATATAACTGGTTTATCTGCATTTTACTTAAAATAAATAAAGTTTTTTATGTCTAGGTCTTGTATATTTACGTCCCGGAATAGATAATGATTATCTGGTCGATCTTCTTAATCAGGAACTTTATAATATTATGACCGATTATGATAATCCTAATTTGATAATAGGATCGGATTTCAACTCTAGAATCGGCACATTAAATAAACTAGATAATGAAATGTTTGTTAGCTCAATTTTGAAAGGTAATAGAGTTTCTAATGACAAGGTAATTAGTAAAAGAGGTAAACATTTAGTCGAAGTAATGGAAGACTTAGGTATGGTTGTATGCAATGGTAGGGCTATAGAGGATTGCCCGGCAAATTTTACTTATATCAGCGACTTCGGCATGAGTGTCATTGATTTAATATGGGTATCTGCCGGCGGCTTGGATATGGTTTTAGGTTTTAGGGTAATTAATATATCTGACTTATCAGATCATTTATTATGTCATTTATCATTAGGCATAGAATCAGGAAATAGTCACCCTCCAGATATAAGTAATGAAAATCTGGTTTGCCATTACCTTAATAGAAGTGACACAAGTCTCAAAAAGCTACAACAACGATTATTAGATTCCAATATCTAATTTTGAAGATATGGCAACAGATGAAATTTATTTAAATTTAGTAAACATTTTGCAAAATATAATGGTGGAATCTGAAGTACTAAAGAAAAAAAACATTTATAAAAACAGTATGGGAAAAAATAATAAACCATGGTTCAACGTAGATTGTTTACAAACCAAGAAACTGGCTCGTAAACTGTACAGAACGTGTAGAAAATCTTGTTTTGGCGAAACCCACTATGTTACTGAATACATTACAGCAAAAAAACATTACAAAAAACTTGTCAAATTTTTCAAGACGGAATATTTTGATAATTTAAAAAAGAAATTAAGAAATACTAGAAATCCTGCAGATTTCTGGTCGGCCGTTAAATCCTTCAGAAGTAGCAAATTTGTTAAGTGCCCCATTAGTCTAGAGAGCTGGGAAAAATTTTACCTCAATATTCTTCCTCCGAAATTGACTATCGATTGCAAATTACCATGTTTTTTTCATCCTCCACTTGACCCGGAAATTTCAATGGCCGAATTAAAAGATAGCATTAATAATTGTAAACCAAAGAAAGCCGTACGTTTTGATATGATTCCCAACGAATGTTACATGAACTTTAATGACTCTTGGATCTCATACCTGCACATTCTTTTTAATAAAATTTGGGATAATGAAAATACTCCAAAGCAATGGTCCTCTATAAAAATGTTTTTATTGCATAAGAAGGGAGATCCATTAAATCCAGAAAATTACAGGGGTATAGCAATATTCAACTCTATAACAAAAGTTTTTACCCGAATCATGTACAACAGATTAATTAATTGGGCAGATTCATCAAATATAATTCCGGACGAACAAATGGGTTTCAGGAAAGGAAGAGGCTGTAGAGATTGCATTTTCACTTTGACAGCCGCAATTAACATTCAACTAAGATTGAAAAAAAGAAAGGTTTTTTCAACTTTCATAGATTTCAAAAGAGCGTTTGACTCCATTCCTCATGGCAGTCTTTGGCGTAAACTTTATGATCTTGGGGTTCAAGGTAAATTTTTAAGAATTTTGATGAATTTCTACGACATCGCTACTTTTAGAATATCAGACGGTCTGGATCTTTCAAATGAAATACACGTAACAGAAGGAGTCTTACAAGGGGAAATTCTCAGCCCTCTTTTGTTTTCTTTGTATATTTCCGACATCATAAAATTTTTTAAAGATAGAAACTCAAAAGGAATAAACATTTGCAATAATAACGATTTGATCGCTCTAATACATGCAGATGATATGGTCTTCCTCTCATCAACATGGGCCGAAACTCAAACAAACCTTAGGATTCTCTCAGAATACTGTAGGGCTAATTCTTTGGTCGTCAACTCCAATAAAACAAAGATTATCGTCTCACATAAAGGTGGGCGTCTAGGGAAGCTCAATACTTTTTCTTACGAGGCTTCTAACATCGAAGAGGTGAAAACATTTAATTACCTGGGTGTACCTATTTCATCATCGGGGAAATTCAGGCAATCTTGCGATTCAGCTTTAGCTAAGCATGCGGCTGCAAATGGAGTGGTCACAGGTATTCTACAAGCGTGTAAATCAGAAAGCTGGGATACTAAGTGTCAGCTATACTATTCGCTATCCGAAAGTGTATTGTTATACATGACTGAAATTTGGGGATGCCAGTATTCGGAAATTATTGAAAGAGGTCAATTAAAATTTATTAAATACTTATTAAAACTGCCTCGTAATACGCCTAATTTTTATATAAGAGTCGAAACCGGTAAAGTGCATGTATTACTAAAAATATTTAAAAGGATGCTGTATTGGTGGTTAAAAATATTAGCTATGGAGAACCATCAACTTCCCAAAATTTGTTACGACCAACTTGCCGAACTTAGTTTCCATCCGTCTATACCTCATAATTGGGCAACTGAACTAATTAAACTCCTCTCCATGATTGGAGCAACTAATTTGTGGGCTTCCCAAAATATAAATTTCATAAAAAATCACACGATCGAAATTCAAGAATCAATGAAAAATCACTTAATAAGTTTGGATTTTGATAAAGTGGCCCAATCAGAATTTAATTTGTTTTATAGGAATATTGTTATTTTCGGAAATCCACAAGAGTATCTTAACTTTAATATTCATGTAAATAAGCAAAGGATAGTAACTCAATTGAGGATGGCGGGTGAGAAGTATACACGGTTATCAATAAACAACATGCATAGAACTTTCAATAGTGATCAAGATTGTAAATATTGTGAAACCAGTTGTAGCGATGAAATCTCACATTTTTATTAATTTGTTCAGCCTTTCATGATATGGGACAAACCTTTCTGAAAAAGTATATCCAACCAAATAGTACAAAAGAATGGAATCTCCAGAATCTTTTGTTAATTAAAAATGAAAGTCAAATTAACAATATTTATTTATTTGTACTTAAATCACTTAGGAAAGAACGACAATAGAAAATAAAAATATTTAATACTCCATAATACTTAATTGCAGCTTATTAATAATATTTTGTAAGAATTGTATTTATTTTATTTTTTGTGAGATTTTTTTTTTTTTTTTTTTGTTATCTAAACATAATTTTATTCTATCAACAAAGAATTTTTATGTTTTATTTTCGCTATTTGTAAATATTCTGTACGTGATTTAATTTTAACATTTTTCTTTACAAACATATTGTACTATCTGTCTATCATTGTTATATTAATATTACTACTTTTCTTTTTATGTTATATTTTAGGATTTTATTTTATTATTTTTTTATTTAATTTTTTTTTCTTTCTTTTTTTTGTTTGTTTTGTATGACCATTTTATTTTATTTTTTGTATATGGAGCCAGACCTGTAATTGTAATTATTACAAAATACAGTATTTAAAAAAAAAAAAAAAAAAAAAAAAAAAAAAAAAAAAATACGTGATAAGTGAATAAATTTTATGACCGAAAATGTTCTCCTCGATAACCTACGACCATTTTCTCACAAAAATCCCTACAACTCCCTATCGAAGACGAAATAAGTAATATGTATAAGCTCCTGTTAACAAATTTTTAGAACCCTTTAAATGTTTCTTAATATGTCCACCACCTCCTCTTCAGAAGCAAAAGAAGCCACCAAAACTGTGCTCTCCCTATTTTTACTCTACCACTTCATTACCTTTTCTATTCTCATGTCCTTCACATTTAATAATTCAGTGCACAATTCTGTTACAACGGTGACAGGTTCATTATTGTGAAAGTTAATACCTTTTAATACGAGGTTTCTTTTTTTGGAATTGTTTTCAAAACTGTCCAATCTCTGCTCTAGCTTATCCGTCTTTTCCCGTAACTTAATAATTTCTTCCTTCAACCTGTTATTTAATTGTTTAATTTCACTTATTTCCTCACCCAGCAACTGCAGGTCATTCTAGTTACAATTCTTTTCTATCTAAATTTTCACCTAATAGAATCAGCAGCTCCTGTGCGTTCATTTTACCTACTTCTTTTTTTTTTCCATTTTAATACTTTCCTCTTGAGAACGTTTACTAGCTGGGGGCACAACTCGGGTGAACTTTTCTTTGGAGGTGAGGAACTTTCTTTGCCAGAAAGAAAATACCTTTTCGGTGTATCACCTTTTTGGCTCATATAAAAAAATAAATAAGTAAAAGTTTAAGGTATATTTTTATTCTAAGAGTACTAAATTAGTAACCTTGTTAACTTTGACCCAATTTTCACCATTAAAAAACATAGGCGAAACAACAGTTATGGTGGCAGTCGATTAATAATTGAATTACTTCTATTTGTAATCTGCCTTGTTGATGTTATTCTCCTCTATTGAAGCCACCTGACTGGAACTGTGTGGTTGGGGCCTACTGGTCTCTTCTTGAATATTGATAAACCTAGACCAAATCACCAGATTCGTTAAAACTAATCTTATTATTTCTAATTATACTATGTCACCAATATTCACCAGATTTCACTATTTTGTAAACAAACACTGTAACTCTAAGTGTGTTCAATTTCACAGTATACTTTTAACATTGCAAGGGGAGTGACCCTTTGGAATGCAAGAATAGGAAATGACCAAGACTTAGGGGAAGGAGCAATTGGTAGATACTCCAGCGACCCAGTGCTCAATGATAGTGGGGAGAGGATGGTCAACTTCTGTGTTGACAATGGGCTTTACATAGGAAATTCCTTTTTTCTACATAAAAGAATCCACCAAATTACTTTTAGGGCCGTGGAAAGGAACCAAGAAAGCACCAAGGATTACTTCACATACAGCAAGCCTTTTTTTAGTGAGGTCATGGATTTAAAGTTTATACGTGGGGCGGGAGTCAATACCGACCACCACCTATTACTCTTAGACTCCAGAATTAAGATTCACAGAGCCAGGAAGATTAAAAGGTTCGAGAGGATTGCCACAGAACAACTGGAAAACAAGAAAAAAGAGATGAATATGAAAATGAGATTGAGCGAACTCTGAGTGAACTGGATAATGAGGAGAATCTATTTGATCCTTGGTCAATTAATGAAACATGGGAAAAGGTGCTTGGTGTAGCAGAAAAAGTTCTTAGAAAGAAAAAAGTCAACACTGCTTTTAAAAGAACTAGGTGGCGGAATGAAGAAGTGCAAGCCAAGGTCAAAGAAAAGAAACAAGCCTGGAAGAAATTCCTACAAACATATAACCCTATTGACATGACCATTTACAAAGAAAAGGCTAGAGAGGTAAAGTGAATTGTGAAATTAGCCAAAGAAAAAAGCTGGATTGAATTTGGTGAAGAACTCCAAACTAGTTATGCTGAGGATAAAAGGAAATTTTGGAGCACAGTGAAGGGACTACATGGAAAATATGGAAAGCCAGTAAGAAGTGTCAAAGATAGTACTGGACAGCTGGTTACTGAAGAGGCTACAGTTTTCAAAGAATATATATAATATATTCATACTTCTTCAGTAAGAAATTTGGAAATGGGAATGGAACAGAAGAAAGGGATAATGAAGAACCGATAGGACCTACGGTCGAAGAGGATGATCTTATCGAGGATTGGGAGGTTGAATTGGCAATGAGAGACCCCAAAAACAACAAGGCAGCCAATGGCCGACATGTTGAAATATGGTGGTTGCCAAGTACATAGGTGGTTGCTGAATATCTTTAATAAAGCATTCCAAAAGAAGGAAATTCCCACTGATTATTTTCCCACTCACTGGGAAAATAATGTCTTCATTCCCATTCACAAGAAGGGTTCCACGATAGATTGTAAAAATTATCGCCCCATATGTTTGTCATCTATATCGCTAAAGTTATATTCCAGAATACTAGAAAGGAAGCTCAGAAGAAAGTAAAAAATGAGCTTCAGGAAGACAAAGCAGCTTTCTGACCCGGTCGACATACCCAAGATAATATTTTCACAATCCGATGCATAATCGAGAAGTTTGTTGAAAAGAACAAAAAGATCCACCTCGCCTTTTTAGATCTCTCTGAGAAATTTGATAATGTACCACGAGTGGAACTCAAACAGTTCCTTGAATGTACTTCAAGCCGAAGAAAAAGGAGTTCCCAGTAATATAACTCAGGCCATCCTAAGCTTATACCGGAACACTTACGGGATAGTCAGGCTTAATGGAAACATATCAGACAGATTTAAAATGGTAAGAGGTGTAAAGCAGGGAGATAGCTTAAGCCCATTGTTTTTCATAGTATATATGGACAGAATAATATGGGAAGCTAAACAGAGGAGTCCCAAATTCGAAGTAGGAAACTTGAGAATGCATCCCATGTATATTCAGAACTTGGTATTTGCCGATGACATTCTCTTAATTGCGGAGAGCAGGGTAGCTTTGCGAGAAGCGCTACAAGCTTGGGAAGAAGCACTAAGCAGAAAAGGTATGACTATTAATCCCAACAAATCAAAGTATATGGTCGTATCCAAAAGTGGTTTTATGGAACAAGAAAATGTGGCTTGTGGAGGTTCAGATTTGGAACAAGTTAATGCCTATCAATACCTAGGCGTCAAAATTAGTAATGATGGTCGATCATAAATATTTTTTCACTTATAACGTTCGTTTGTGAGGTGTAATGTTTAGTAGGTGTAATGTGAGGTGTTGTAAAGGTGTAAGCGAAAAACTGTAATTCTATACGGAAACTTCAAAATGGTCGCAGGGCTTTTTCGTAAGTGTCATTTTTTCAGTTTGTCGTTCGTCTCGACAGGAACAGTGACAGCAGAAAATGGTCGTAGAAGTTTGTAAATGGTCTCAATATTTTTAGGTTTTAGAGGAGAACATTTTCGGTCTGAAGTATCTGTTCACTTATGACGTTCGTTTCTGAGGTGTACGTGGAAAACGGAAATTCGAGTATTTGTGACAACCGAAGAGATGTTCCACTGTAAGAGGAGCAATATCACAAGTTTGGCAAGTTGGCCGGTGAAGTCCAATAAGCAGGTGGATATGAGTCAGCTTCGTGTGACCAATTCTAAGCCTGGTTATTATGGCTGCTTCCTTCGTAGTAAGGTTCATTGGTGTCACCCAGGCACGGTTTTCTTCTTTGATCAGGCGAAGGATATGACGTTCTGTATTTTGCCACTCTTCGTTCCATTTTCCCTTTACTCTGTTTTTGATATGTTTTGCCCATTCGGAGGGAACTATGTATTTTAGATCAGGAGGGTCAGAGCTCTTGTCTGCTTCTTTTGCCAATTGGTCTGCTTGTTCGTTTCCTTTAATCCCGACATGAGAAGGAACCCACAGCATCGTTACTTCCCTCCCGCTCTTCAATTGTTGGAAGTTTCTAAACGGAAACTTCTAAACGGAAAGTTCTAAAGGGAATAAAGATTTGTTGATGAATTTATAGAAAAAAAAATTGAGTTACTACCAATAGCAGTAGGGACTAGAGAAGTGATTATTAAGATTTTTTATTTCCTTTGTTTTTTTTATTATTATCCACGATTTTGGCTTTGTGTTTTCCACATTTAACAAGGTAGCGTGGTTATTTTTTGAGACAGTATTGTCTTCACTTACAGGTGTGTTTTGTGACTACTTTTTTCTTCGATTATCTCTATTTTATCATTAGTAACTGTGTTGGTGTTATTTTCAATTTCATTTGGATTTTTAGGCAATGATAACACAAGTTTATCTTGATGTTTAGCGTTATTAGTGATCGATAAAGAGGATTCAATTTTATTAATTTTTTTAAAAAGAAAGTCAACGGTGTTAGCTAATTTATATATTTGATCTAATAAACATTGAGTCACGGAGTTGGTTTCAGTGTTCGTGGGAGCGATCCAGGAGCGGGAGGAGCTGCGGTGACTTCTGCTGGAGATCTAGCATGAGACGGCTGCTTGTTGTCTGCTAACAATTAATTTTTCCTTTTGATATACTGGGTATCTATTATAAAAAGCTGGATGAGCTCCTTGGCTGTTCAAACATTTAGAGGGATTTGAATAACAATCAGATTTGTGTGAACTTTCTCCACGCTTCGCACAATTAATAACTTTACAATGTTTGTTGGTTTGTCTATACCTGTAGCACCAAAAGCAAAGCATAGGTTTGGTCTCATACTCTTTTATTCTTATAGAAAAGAAATCTACAAATATTCTTTCAGATAATTCATCTTTTTCAAAGGTCAGTACCAATAGAGGAGTTGGTTTATTTTCGTTATTAATTTTCTTAAAAATTGTTTTTACCTTTAATTAATCCAATCTTAAATTGTGGCTGACCACCAAACCTTTACTATTTTTTACCTTTACTATCCCCTGATTTTCAAGTTCAGAAATTATTTTCTGATCTGTGCAGTTTATTACTTCAGGTACATAAACTACACCTCGTAGAAAAAATTTAGAGGCTTTTAATATTTTCCTTCTAACAGTAACCCTGCCAGAAGGGAGTTTATTTTGTATACCATTGTACATACCATACATTTCTGTATATAATGTAAATGTTAGTTGTGTCACCGGTGGTATTCCAGGGGCCCGCCTCGAGCGATACTGGTGCATAGACCTCTGCAGCATCAACAGCGACACATGTTACATGAGACGTATTTATATTATAGTTTTATACAAATAATAAGATTTTATAAAAAAATTATAAACGAACTTCAATAAAACAAAACAAAGCCTAATGAAACATGACATTAAGAAGCAAGTGATTAATTGAAGAAAAAAAGATTAGAAAAATAGTAGCGTTCAGCAACTACACAGTAAATACCTTTTACATTCATATTGACGAACTTACGTACATACATTCATACTTACATATACTGAAACATATAAACACATATAAACAACATATAAACACATATGTACATATTAAATCATAAAAACATAGATAAGCACTTAAATTCATAACTACATTTAAACATATAACATAAACAGAACATTTAAACAGAATATATAATCAGATACCTAACTTACAGTAACCACAAACTTGAAATAATAAATGAATGAAACTTGAAAAATGAAACTTGAAAACATAAAAGAGAGAAATTATTATAACTTAGATTAATAGCGTTCAGCAGCAAAATAGAACAATTTTTTTTTTTTTTTTTTTTTTTTTTGAAAACCAGAAAGAAGTTATCAATCGAAAATAGTTTTCATTAACTTCTTTAATTTTAATTAGTGCGTTTTTAAAAAATAGTTTCACGTCTACAAATATTTTTTCAAATAATAGGTGATTTTCTACAGGCCATCGTCCCAGTTTCTGTATAGTTTTTGTTATTAGCGAATTTCTGTAGTCAGTAAGTAGTCTACATTCATGTATTAGGTGGTGAATGGTTTGTTCATGTGTGAAGTCACAGGGACACAATGGCGAGTCCCTGATTTTAAACCTATGAAGGTAACTGTTCACAGCTGCGTGTCCTGTGACTCCTTGTGTTGTATAGAAATCTTTCCATGTGTCAGTTTTATTGAGGTAAGTCTGTAAACGTGGGATGAATGAGTACAAATGTCGTGCTTTGTGTGTAGAGTTCCATCATGCTTGCCATCGTTGTACTGCTTGTTGGTGTAGCATGTGTATTAAGTGTTGTTTCGATATCTGTGTGTATGATACAGGCAGAGAAGTATCTTTGGAAGCAGCTTTTGCAGCCTTGTCTGCCAAATCATTCTCAGGTATATCCGAGTGCCCTTTTATCCAAGTAAATGAAATCCAATTATTTCCATCAGTTTGTAGTTTTCTTAATAGCTTGTGGATTTTCTAGATAATCGGTGTGTGACAGTGCGTGTTAGCGATCATGTGTAACGAACATTGGCTGCCGGTCAGCACATAAATAGTTTTGTTAGTGGTTTTTAAGCTGTTAATGTATTCGAGGGCTTTGAGGATGGCGAACTGTTCGGCTTGGTTATTAGAGCAATCCGGACCTAGTCTAAACTTTATAATTTTCATCAAAATCCCATTTTCAAATAATAGGCTAGCACACCCTACATGTTCGCCATCCTTGCTACCATCAGTGTATATTTGAAAGTCTGTCCTGTTTTTGGAATTCAGGATAATTCTTGGGTAATCTGCGGGATGTGGCCAGTCTTTGTAGTCAGTAATGTGTTCCACGTCATACGATTTGAATGTTTCAGTATCAGTCTTTGTGGATAATAAATGGAATTTACTTACATAAAAGTCAGCTAATATACTTATGGGAACAATTTTGGCTAAGACGAAGGCGGCTTCATCGGAGAGGGTTCGAAAGCCTTTAGCGATTTTAAGTGCCATCAGCCTTTGGACCCTTTCCAACTTTCTAATGTTGTACATTTTCTTTAACGCAGGGTACCAGTTTTCGATGCCATAGGCGAGGATGGGTAAAATTGCGCCCCTATACAGAATATCCAGAGCCTCCGTTCTTAACCTCCAGGTCGCTCTTGCCGCTATGGAAAGGGAATTTATTAGTTTTATGAGTTTGTTTTGTAGTATGTCTACGTGGGTGTTCCATGAAAGTTTTCTGTCAATGGTTATACCGAGGTATTTTATAGAAGATACATTGCGAAGTTCAGAATGTTGTATCTGTACTTGAAGTTGTGGGATTTGCCTTTTCCTAGTTATCACCATATAATTTGATTTGTGTGTGTTGAATGTCAGTTTGTGTGAGTGTGCCCAATTGTTTATTTTGTGTGATACGATTTCGATTAATGTTTGTAAGTGTTGGAAATATTCAGAAGTTATAATAGATAACTAGATTATAAATAGATATATAAAGTTGGTAGATTTCCGCAGAATTTCCAGCTTATCATTCCACCATGGATTTAATCTATGGGTCGAAGTTATTTTCAAAGTGTTACTATTAATAATTTTGAATGATTTGTTGCATGTTTTAGTCAAAAGCCGAAAAAACTTGTTTATGAACGATTTAGAGGATATATCAGATAATTTTAAATTTAATTGATCGTCTAAATTTTCGGTTTCGCGAATGTTAAATCCTAAAGAGAATGTAAATTTTAAGTTATCAACAAATTTTTCCCAATCTGCTCGTTCAGTTTTATATAGTTTCCCATAATTTCGGATAATAGAGAATGAGTGTAAATCAAATGAAAATTGAATCTTGGAATGATCGGAGAAATTTTCATCTTCTATTATACGCCAGCAATTTATTTTATTAATAGCAAGCCTGTTTGTAAAGGTTAAGTCAATATTGCTTTGTCCTCTGCAGCACAAATTGTGAAAAATAGCTTTAGTTTCACGCTCAGTAGAGGAGCTCTCATTTTCGGGTCTACTTCTAGCAGCGCATGTCTTGGGCTCCCTGGTGATTTCCCTCCAAATATGGTTAGCAGGCGTAGGCTGTCTTCAGTTAGCCCAAGATCATCGTTTTGGCTCATAAGTGTTCTTAAGAGGTTATCTCTGTCGGCCTCTTCTGGTAGCCTTTTAATGATAATTTTGGGGTTTCGCTTTTTAGGTTGGGTTGTTTTTAAAGAGCTATCTTCCTTCAGTTTCTCTTCGATTTTTTTTATGTCCCGCCGATCGGTTGTTTCTACTAATATTTTACCTTCTTTGAGGTTTTTGATATTTTTTATACCTAACCTCAATTCAGTGGGGTTAATTTTTTCTTTAAAGTCTTTTTTTGTATCTTCAGAAGATACGTTGTTGTTTTTTGAAGTAATAATGAGAAGTTCTGTTTTAGGAGTAATAGAAACTGGTAGCCCACTTACTTTTTTATTCTTGAGTGCTCCAGCAAAATCCAGAGGTGCAGACGGTTGAGGAAAAATAGATGCATCCTGTTCCATTTCATGTTGGAGGTCTTCTAGAAGATCCACAACTTCTTTAACGAAACATTGGCGATCTTTTTTCGACTTAGAATCTTCTATTTGTTTAATTTTTTCGATAGCTTTTTTTAAGCGTTGCGCTCTTGTCGCCATCATATGATCATATCGTACTCGCTTCGGCGGTACATCTACTAAAATTTAGAGGCTTGTATAGTTCAAAAGTTAGAGGTATGTTCTGGAATGATTTCATATTTCCTAAATTTATAGAGTACTTTTGATTGTTAACTGTTAATGAAACGAAAAGATTTCTAAAAAAATTTATGTTAACCTGTGAGCAATAGCTTTTAATAAATCTACAGACTCAAAAAGGACAGAAATCCTTGAAAGTTTTGTTAGCTGTATTATCTTCTAATCGCATTAAACATATTTTTTGGACTATTGTCCTTTTATTTTTAATAAATTATCCTGAATATCAGGCGGTTTAGTCTCAAGCGCAGCCTCCATTTGTACGACATATAATAACAAATAAAAACACACAAGCTAAAGTAACAGTTTAGGATTTAAAATTAAAAGTGTTATTTTATATGGTATTCAAAAGTAATAGATTAAAAAAAAAAAATAAATAACCATCGAAATATGAAGAAAAAAAATAAATTTATAAAAAAAATAGACTATGGGGTACTCCCTGCTATCAAAGAAGAATTAGCCGGGCGGCAACAGAAAGACACTGTTAATCCTCTTCTCATAGGTGCCGAACTTCAAACTTCAAATGCAAACAGCGATCTGAACACTACCGCTGCTGAAGCAAGACTGCAGAAAAGCTTTAAAATGATGCCTCAATTGTGAAATTTGGTGAAGTACTAAGTATATTTTGGCGTACCGAAAAAAAAGGCTTTGAGTATTAACTTAGTATATGGTATAACTGACTGGAATCGCATATTTTGGTTGTGACTTGCGAAAAACGCCAACAATCGGAAAAGTGTTTAAAACAAAAAATGTTCGTCTCTACAAACTAAAAAAATGACATTTTCGAAAAAGCCCTGCGACCAATTTCAATTTCAACTTAAAATTGCAGGTTTTCTCTAACAAATCGCAAACGAACGTGATAAGTGAAAAAATATTTATAACCGAAAATGTTCTCCTCGAAAACCTATAAATATTGAGACCATTTACAAACCTCTACGACCATTTCCTCACAAAAAATTTTACAACACCCTAAGGAATGCGAAAAGAGTGATTTGTACATATATCCGGTGTAGCGATTAAGGAAAGCTTAAAAATGATCCCTCACAAAAATCCCTACAACTCCCTAACGAAGGCGAAATGAGTGAATTGTACATATCCGGTGTAGTGGTTAAGAAGAGCTTTAAAATTGAGAATATGGCTGCAATAAGGGCCCATTCTCCAAAAGTAGGATTTCAGCTGCGAGCATTCAAATTTTTCAACAATTTGTGCATAATTTCGTATTAGACTTGCATTGGTCTTTTCACTTTCTACTTGTTGGGCAACTATTCGCTAAGAGGATCAAATAATAAAATGGCAAGTAAATTTTTATCTTTAATTTTCAAATTGCATTACAAAAAAAAAAAATTATAGGCCCTTTTTGCATAGAGTGCCTTTTTTGCATAAAATGATATAAAACTTAAATAACATTGATAGAAAAAAAAAAGGAAAATAATGTATAAGTGTCACTTTTAATCACCATGTATTAAAAAAAGTGCTTATAAAAACACACAAAATATAATGATAAAAAAATCAATTATTAATTTAAAAAAACAAAAAAAAACAACAGTAAAATCAATATTCTTCTGCATCTTGGCTTTCTTCTGTTACATCACATTCGTCAATGTTTTCTCCTCCAGTGGATTCCTGGAAGTTGAATATTTCCTCATAGAATCCCCAATGCTGTTGGGAAATATATGGAAGCAGGGACTTAATATCACTGACTTTGTTTCGATTTAATGGAACTCGACTTGAAGGCTCAAGAACTAGTTCATCAGGAAAGTTTTGCATGTACCTAAAAAATCCCAAAACATGAAAAAAATTTCTCACAGAAAATATATATACAAAGAAAAACTGCAATATATACCTGTATGGTGTCATGACTAGAGATGAATAAGTGGGCGAACTGAGGAGGGTTCCATCTGCCTTGTATTTGAGAATAACATATTTCTGGAGAGCGAATTGATTGCCTTTTGTCACTGGTTTTCTCATGAAAAACGGCAGTAGGCTTTGTTCCCAGTTGACGATTATTGATGAATCGTGCAAAAGATTAAACTTAGACGGAGAGGATCTACATTCAACAATGTTTTCTAAATACGGCTTTAGGGTTTCTGCTTTCTTGATAATTCCCTTCATGATTCCGAAATTTCTGTCACATTGTCCAAATGAGTGGCCTCTAACTGGAAAAATATGTGTGATATCAATGTGAAGGAGTTTAGCAAGCCAAGATGAAAATTTCATCATTGTACTATTTTTATTTTGTCCTCCAGCTGCATCAGAAATAAAAACTATCTCCTTTAGGCTTGGGTACTGTGGTAATATTTTTTGGATGCAGTTGAATAGAAAGGATGCAACTGAGTTTGCTCCTTTTTTAGTCTCTGACTCCAGAAATGTATAAATGTATGAGTCGTCGTTGTTGTGGACATGGATGTTGAACACATATAGCCATAACAATCTTTTGTAAAATTGGCGCCCAACATTTAGTTTTGGGAGAGGTAGATTTTGAGCGTAGTCGAATTCAAGAACTATAACTTCTTTGCTCAATTTCGCACGAGAAATGTGACTTTCTTTCAGTGTTTTATATCTTTTAACTTTTACTTTGTGGATAGTATATTGAAGATGGCATCGATCCTCGGCATTTACTTCCAGTTTTTTTTTTACATTCGACGCAGAAATCACAAACATCAGTTTTCGGTACAGAAAATGCAAAATTAGTCTGCCTGAAAAATTTGTGGTAAGTGTTGTATTTCATTGAGAGAGATTTGCCCGTGTTTTCCTTATAATGTTTAAGAAACAAGTCGTACAATAGTTTAATAGTCAAATCAGGATTTTCAAAGTAAAGGCGATTCGTCCTAGTTTGGTAGTGACTCTTTCTTTCTGGGGAATGCTTTTTAAATGCTCCAGAGCAAGCTTCCAAATTTCTAGATCGATTTTATTTGGTCTGTTTGAATGGGATCCTCTTCTTTCTTCAAAAGACAGTCCATTTATTTATAATCTTATTTTGCACCACTCTTATTCTTTTAATGGAAATTTGAAGCAATTTCAGAAAAAAACTACGGCAAACATTCATACTTTTGCCTTTCAATTGGAAGTGGTATTCCCACGAAAAAATGCGATTAATTTTTGGACCTGTTACAACACGACGACGGAGTAACTTTTTTCTTGTCAAACTTGAGCTTAAAACATTATCTTGAATTTCTTTACTTGAACAGTTCCAGAAGGCATGAAATAAATCTCTGGAGTCAGTAAAAGAAAACTGAGTATAACATTCCTTCGAACTGCATTTTTTTACTGATTTAAACGTTTTTTTACTCACTGGTTTTCCAGAATTCGACATGTATTGTTTTCCAGCTTGCCTCCTTCTTTTGTTCACGTTTCGTTTCCAATTAATCTGTTTTCAATTTTTCTCTTGGCTCCTTTAATTGATTCTAACACTTCCGACCGATTTGTCAACATTATCATAAAATAAAAGGACGAAATAAGTGACTAAATATTAATGAGAATGAGGCCAACGTAAGATTCTCGGATTCACATTTACAAGAATCATGAATAATTGCAAGAAGAGCCCATAAGGCCAGGTTACAAAACCCGTTGTATTTTTTTACCTAATCGATCTATCGAATCGAAATTTTTACACAGTCATCTTGAATCGATAGGGAAGAGTTTAGAACGTTTTCCGCAAAAAGGGCCTATGGTACTTTAGGCCCTTATTGCAGCAACATCCTCAATTATGCCTGATTTGTAAAATTCTATGAAGATCTAACGATGTTATGGCGTTCTGTTATAATAAAGTCATTGAGAATAATATAGGATATGATATGAGTGACTTAAATCGCATATTTTGGTTGTGACTCGCAAAAGACGCCAACAATCGGAAAAGTGTTCATAACAATAAATTTTCGTCTCAACAACCCGAAATAAATGTTACCTTTGAAAAAAATATAGAAAATAATATAGAATATGATATGATTGACTTAAATCGCATATTTTGGTTGTGACTCGCAAATGACGCCAACAATCGGAAAAATTCGATAACGTTCTAAGGATGTTATAGCGTACAGAAAAAAAAAATTGAGAATTAATATAGGAATTTTAGATCGACTAAAATCGCATATTTTGGCTGTGACTTGCAAAGGACGCCAACAATCGGAGAAGTGTTTATACCAAAAAAAGTTCGTCTCGACAAACTGAAAAAATGACACTTTCAAAAAAGCCCTGCGACCACTTTCCAGTTTCCGCTTAGAATTACAGTTTTTCGCTTAAATCTCGCAAACGAACGTGATAAGTGAAAAACTTTTATGACCGAAAATGTTCTCCTCGAAAACCTACGACCATTTTCTTACAAAAATCCCTACAACTCCCTATCAAGACTAAATAAGAAATATGTATATTTTTTTTCCTCTGTAGCGGTTAAGTAAAGCTTAAAAATGATGCCTCACAAAAATCCCTACAACTCCCTAACGAAGGCGAAATGAGTGATTTGTACATATAACCGGTGTAGTGGTTTAGAAAAGCTTTAAAATTATGCCTGAATTGTAAAATTCGATCAAGTTCTAAGGAAGTTATGGCGTACCGCAAAAAAAAGGATTTGAGTATTAATACAGTATATAGTATGATTGACTGGAATCGCATATTTAGGTTGTGACTTGCAAAAGACGCCTACAATCGGAAAAGTGTTTATACAAAAAATGTTCGGCCCTACAAACTAAAAAAAATTACACGTTCGAAAAAGCCCTGCGACCGTTTTGAAGTATCCGCTGAAAATTTCAGTTTTCCACTTACACCTGAGAAACGAACGTGATATGGTAAGTGAAAAGATACTTCAGACCGAAAATGTTCTCCTCTAAAACCTATAAATATTGAGACCATTTACAAACCTCTACGACCATTTTCCCACAAAATTTTTTACAACACCCTAAGGAATGCAAAAAGAGTGATTTGTACATATATCCGGTGTAGCGATTAAGTAAAGCTTAAAAATGATGCCTCAATAGTGAAATTTGGTGAAGTACTAAGGATGTTATAGTGTACCGCAAAAAAAGGCTTTGATTATTAACTTAGTATATGGTATAACTGACTGGAATCGTATATTTTGGTCGTGAATTGCCTAAGACGCCAACAATCGGGAAAGTGTTTATAACAAAGAATGTTCGTCTCTACAAACTAAAAAAATGAAACTTTCGAAAATAATATAGAAAATAATATAGGATATGATATGATTGACTTAAATCGCATATTTTGGTTGTGACAACAATCGGATTGTGTTTATAACAAAAAATGTTCGTCTTTACAAACTAAAAAAATCTGGTGCGTGCGCGCAACACACAACTTTCACTTACCAACTTACTTAGATAAGAAATTGACGTGTTTTGTTAGATATCATTTCCCAAAATCACACATTTTTCTACATTCATATTGTTCAGGGAAGTTAGGTTTTAATAATAAAAACCTTTCGCTTCCCTGATGATGAAAGTATGGCCGTTGCTCAATGCTCTTAGTTTTGTTGGTTAATGTATTAAAAGTTTTATATAATAAAAGAATAAGATGCAAGATATTTAACATAAAGTTTACCTTTGTAATTTAGAAAATAATAGCATAATAAAAAAGGAAAACAAAATAATATGAATGAAAGGAAATAAAGAAAATTCTCTGATATTTAAAGCTTAAACTATAATTTATTAAATACAAATAATTTATTAAATAAAAATGAAACAAATGATTGAACGAAAATGAAACACAACTTATAAACTATTATAGACAAAAATATGCTTTAATCGAATGGCCATTGATGATCTATTGAGTAGAGTAATAAACAAATGATTAATAACTATAATACAAAGATATATATAATTGCTGAATTTAGCAATTTGATTTAATGTTAAAAGGTTAAGTCCAATGTTAATAGAATGTTATTTAAAGTCGAAGATTAAACAAAATGTAATGTTCATATATTATTAGAAAATAATAATGATGGAAGTATTTTACTTTAAAGGTCCATCCCGCTGGGAACTTATTCTTCCTCTTCGCTTGTCTTCTAAAATAATGTTTGCAAATGTGCACAATACACAACTGAACACCCTGGGTGAACGAGAATGTGATAAATGATTTTTAAAGAATGTTTTAAACGTGAGGCGTAATGCTTACTCGGCTGGCGAGAATCAACAGCTGACTGACTTGAAGCGTCTTTTGTTAGTCTCAGAGCGTCTTCGACCAATCACAGACGCCCACGCACATAACACTAAACTAATGCTAATTAAATACTTAATATCGATTGATATGATATTCAATGTTAATAAACTTGATAAATACATTAATGACAATATATTAATTACTTAATTTACAACTTATTAATTATTGAATTTAGAATTAATTTAAAAATGCTGAACTAAAAATTAAACTAAAGGATTATATAAAATGACAAATGGGTTCTCTGAACACATATTTTATTTTTATTAATCGTTAAAGCCGTTTTTGAGTAAATAAAAAACCCCGTGAAAATGATACAAAATTTATTAAGTAAAGTCCCCCCTTCGGTTGATCAAATTTGATGAAATGTTGGCTATCACATATTTGGCATATACATACATCAAATACCCAGTTTGGTCACAATCGTGAAAGCCGTTTTTGAGTAAATAAAAAAAGCACGTAAAAATGATACAAAATTTATTAAGTAAAGTGCCCCCTGCGGTTGATCAATTTTGATGAAATTTTTACAGACATATCTCGGGCATATAAGTAGATCAAATACTATGTTTAATCAAAATCGTTAGAGCCGTTTTTGAGAAAATCAAAAAAACACGTGAAAATGTTACAAAATTTATTAAGTAAAGTCCCCCCTCCGGTTAATCAATTTTGATGAAATTTTTACAGTCATATCTCGGGCATATAAATACATCAAATACCCAGTTTGATCAAAATCGTTAGAGCCGATTTAGAGTAAATAAAAAAAACACGTGAAAATGTTACAAAATTTATTAAGTAAAGTCCCCCCTCCGGTTAATCAATTTTGATGAAATTTTTACAGTCATATCATGGGCATATAAATACTCAGTTTAATCAAAATCGTTAGAGCCGTTTTTGAGAAAATCGAAAAAAACCTAAAAAGTTATTAATTAAAGTACCCCCTCCCTTTGAGCAATTTTGATGAAATTTTTGCTGTCTCATCGCGGGCATATACCTACACTAAATACCCAATTTCAGGTTCGCACGGTTTATAGTTCTTGAGCTAGTCTGTTCACATACACACACACACACACACACACACACACACACACACACACACACACACACACACACACACACACACACACACAGACAGACAGACACACACAGACCATTTCGCGGGACTTGGTCATTTCGACTCAGGGGACCCCAAAACGTGTATTTCCGTTGAAAACCGGAAGTCGAAATTTTTCACGATCGCTATACTTCCACTTACTATATATTACATATATAGGTAAGTGAAAGTAAAAATGAAACTTTCGAAACAGCTCTGCAACCATTTTGAAGTTTCCGATTACAATTACAGTTTTTCGCTTAAACCTTGCAAAACGAACGTGATAAGTGAAGAGATATTTAAGACCGAAAATGTTCTCCTCGGAAACCTAAAAATATTGAGAACATTTAGAAACCTCTACGACCGTGATCTTGAAAATAGGCATGTAAGTCATAATCGAAGGCGAAATGAGTGATTTGTACATATATCCTGCGTAGTGGTTAAGAAAAGTATAAGTAATGTAAAAGTTATAAAAATGTAGAAAATGCATGAGAACCTTTAATTAATATATGAATTTTTATAAAAATAACGTAATGTAGAAGTAAGGAAGAAAGAAATTATATATGGTTATTCCTTGTAAGCGATGTTAATTTTTTTTTTTATAAAAGCTGTAAAAATGAAGAGAATATTGAGAGAACACTAATGGCGAACCCATCTCTGAATTTGTGGGCCTCCGAGCCAAAATGTATGCTTTACGGGTTCAGGGACAAGAAATGAAAAGAGCAAAAGGGATAAAGAGGGCGACCTTTGAGAAAAAAATAACTTTTGATGATTATGTGACTGCCCTATTCCTTGTAAACGTTGCTAATTTTTTTATAAAAGCTGTAAAAAAGAAGAGAATTTGTACGAAATATGCTAAAATCTTATAAAATTCTATAAAAAAAAGACGAAATTCAAAAGAATAATATGAGAACAAAACAGTAAGAAATATGTTGATACTTTACGAATCACTTCAGTTATTTACTTGAATAATAACAGTTGTGAAACTCTAAAGGTGTGCCCCTCACTTTGCCAATGGTTAAGGTTGGCAAGGCCCTCGACCATGTGGTGGTTAAGGCTGGGCCAGCCCAGGGTCCAAAGTCAAATTTGACTCCGAAAATGCATTTTGTATTGCAAATGCGGTCAAAATGCATCCAATTTTATGTAAATTTGAGTACTAGGTATTATAAGAAATAACCATATATTTTCTTTTATTCTTACTTCAACTAGGTATTAAAAGAAATAACCATATATTTTCTTTTATTCTGACTTCTATGATCGGATATTTTTTTATTTGGTTTTCATATTTTTTTAATATAATTTTAGTGGATTTTAACAAATTTCGTACATTTCTAATACATTTTCTTCATGTTTTACAACCTTTATAACAAATCAATATATAATATCTTTATATCTTTCTTCTTCGCACTGATATTTTTATTTCAATTTCGTATTTGTCCTGTCGTATTTGTTTCATCTAATTTAATCAAACTCTCTTAGATTTTATTTAAAAATTTAAAGGTTTTAGGGAAAAAGACGGATACGTAGATAATGATGCTAACCTCATCTGTGATCAGTCATATTTCTATGTTATATCAGTTGTGTTTAATTTATACATTTTCCAACATAACCTAGTTTTCAACAATAGCCGAAGGAACTGCATTGGCATTTACAGATCTGCCTCCTATCTTTATAGGCCTATGGTTTGATACATGTTATTTTTTTTTTTTTTTTTTATAAATTTAGTGCCTGACGTAAAATAATATTATATCCCACAAAATAATTTTTTTTTTTTTATATAGATTTTTATTCTTTGTTGGGTGGAATTAGTTTAAATGACAAACATTCCTAATAACTGTGATTTTATTTTGAACAGATGAGGAAATCAATGACCAGAAGATGCATAACTGCCAGGATTGCATCGAGGCCTATTATTGTGATCCTGCTATAGTCAATCCCCAGCTGGAAGGGAACTCCTCTCATTTATATGGATTATGGTATCGACCTGACTCTGGATGAGGATACTCAGTAATTACATAACTGTCTTAAAAAGAATGTATATAATATTATAAATAAAGACATTATTGTAGTCTATTCTATTCTGATTTATTTATGAACTCTTGTAAAAAGCTGGTATAGGAACAGATAAAATAAACTTAATATATATTAAATATAAAATAGATTAAAGAATTTAATTTAATGTTTCACTGAAAAGGCTTTTGTAAAATTCTAATTATTAGTAAATAGTAACCAATCTCAGCTAACGGTCAAGAGACCAAGCCGTAATTTTGTTCACAAAACAACCTGTTTTAAAAAGAATGTACATGTTACAACATTATTCTATTCTGATGTATGTATGAACTCTTGTAAAAAGCTTGTATAGGAACAGATCAAATAAACTTAATATATATTAAATATTTATTACATATAATATCGAATAAAGAATTTAATGTAATCAGTGAAGAGGAAGGATTTGGCACCGTTTGGAAGCGACTCCGTGGTGTAATGGATAGTATACCGCGCATGTCACGCGGAAGACCCGGGATCGATTCCCAGCGGAGCCAAATCTTTTCTCTTAAAAAATAAATTATTTAAAATAATTGAAAAAATAGGTGGTCACCCACAATGATGGTTAAATTAATATAAAATAATTTAAAAAATTGACGAACGTCAAGAAGATGCCCAAAATTGGACAAAAATTGTCCATCTCCTGTAAATACTCGCAAAACTTGCAAGATCGTGGGAGAGGTGTCAGTGAAGAGGAAGGATTTGGCACCGTTTGGAAGCGACTCCGTGGTGTAATGGATAGTATACCGCGCATGTCACGCGGAAGACCCGGGTTCGATTCCCGGCGGAGCCAAATCTTTTCTCTTAAAAAATTTAATGTAATGTTCATTTACTCCCTACTAACCTTATCTGGTGGGAACTCTCTGGTGTTGTCTCTGGCCTATCTGCTGGATCAATCCCTGTTATCTCGACCGCTCCTATCTATCTGGTCCGTTGCCCTGCTCGTTCCACTCTCGCCTTCTTGGCACACTACCCGACCTCTGTCCACCTTCGAACTCTCTCCCCTCCGAACTCTCCTAAACCTCACCTCCTCTCTTCTTTTTTTTTTTTTTTTTTTCTCCAAACCCCTAATTGATTGTTTTAGTGCGAGGTCTCAGTGGAAATTAAAAACTAATTTTCAGGTGGTGTGTTACGGCTTTATACTGGAACTGGGTTCCATTTTAAAGCAGGTTTGTGCTGTCAGATTGTTATTGTATATTTGCATATACATGCAAATTAAATGAGATCAAATAGTGTTGGGGCACACCAATTATCTAAATATCTTTATTCACCTAACTACCCTAACATCATATGGTGTTTGGAAGCCTAAGTGTTACGTTGTGCTTGATATGCTCTGTGACTTCAAACCGATAAGTTCTAGTTTTAAGTTTTTTCTTATTGTAATTTAGTATTTATGTAGATCGAAAATCATTTTGCTAATTGGTAAGGTAGAGTTTAAGGTATTTAGGTTATTATTTAGGGTATTAATTAAATATTAGTAATTAAGATAAGGTTAAGTTGACCATGTGCGATCCACCTACGGCAAAAGTTAGGAAGAGAGGGCATTTACAAAATGAATTAGATCCATTAAATATATCATTTAAGGCTAGCAATAGCCCAAAGTACTTAATTATAAAGAGAATAGGAGATGATGATTTCAAAAAAGTATCACCATTTTTTATTCAAAAATTTATTACTAACTTGGTTGGTGTAGTAAAAAACATAAAAAAATTAAGGGACGGGACGTTATTAGTGGAAACTGCAACCAACAGACAAACTGATACACTATTAAATTGTAAAGACTTTGGGGGACAATTTCAAGTCGAGGTTAGCCCACATAAATCATTAAATTACAGTAAGGGTGTAATCAGGTGTTATGACCTTCAATTTGTCGAGACCGAGGAAATTAAAAGTAAACTAAAAGATACAATCATTGACATTAATCGAATAAAAATTAAAATTAACGGAGTCGAAAAGTACACCCACACCTATATTGTAACCTTTCCCATACCAAAACTGCCTGACACATTGCAAATAGGTTATCAAATACTAAGGGTTCAACCTTATACACCTGACCCCATGAGGTGTTATAATTGTTTAGGCTTCGCTAACCCTACCATTAAATGTAAAAAACATGCAATATGTGCTAACTGTGGTGAAGAAAAACATAGCGACAACAATATTTGTAATAAGCCACAAAAGTGCATTAATTGTAAAGAAAATCACCATATGTTAGACCGCAAATGTCCTACATTTGTTGCCCAAAAAGAAATAAAAGCAATACAATTTAATAATAAAGTTCCTTTTAATGAAGCAAAAAGAATTTATAGGGAGAAAAATCCCACATTATTTACAAGATCGTTTGCAGATATTGTAAAACCAAAAATTGTTGAGAAAAAGGACGCCGCCATACAGGCAAATGTTTTGTTTACCTTTTCAGGACCCAGTTGCTATAGGCAACCAAACAAACGCCAGGAACAGACCGCTGCGGCCGGCTCTGGGCCGTCCCTCCCCCCTCCCATCACCACCCACACCCCTCCCATCCCCTCTCCACAGCCCTCCGCTAGCTCTGTCGCTAGCCCCGCTCCCAGGCCTCGCTCCCCCGTAGCTACGTCTGAGAGCGATTCGGAACCCGATTCCGATCTTTCAGCTCCACCCGTTCAGTTGCCAGGGAGCTCTGAGCAGATGGACGTAGAAAAATTAGAATTAAATAAAAATAAAATCCAAAGACCAAAAAATAAGGCAAATAAAAAAAATAAAAACAAATAACTCATTAATGATTATGGTTTTAAAGGGTTCTAATAATAACTTCATTAATAAATATAATTCTAAATCGAAAATTTTGGTCTTTTTTGTGTATAAATATATATATATATATATATATTTTTTTTTTTTTTTTTTTTTTTTTTTCTTCATCTTCAATGCATCTTTGCTACTCAAATATTTTTCAACTTATTCCATACTTAAATCATGACTCTTGTCCAATGGAACTGCAACGGTATTAAAAGCCATTTCAATGACTTTAAGCTATTGATTCAAGATGAAGAACCTTTTTGCATATGCCTCCAAGAAACTCATCTAAAGCTTTCAGATCAATTTACCCTTAAAGGCTTCGACGTAAACAGGACAGATTGTACTGATAACTATGACCGAGCGTGTAGAGGTAGAGTATCCATAGCTGTGAAAAACTCCTTTTATTCCCATCAAATAGACATAGACACTCCGCTTCAAGCAATAGCCATTCAAGTACACTTCAACGTCACTTTCACAATATGCAATATTTACCTTCCTCAAGATAACACCATAGAAACTGAACACCTTCTACATATTCACAGGCAATTGACGAAACCAGTTCTGTACACCGGAGATTTTAATGGCCACAATGCATTATGGGGCTCCCGTGATACAAATTCAAGAGGTCGAATTATAGAAAATTTCTTGGACTTAGGTGATCTTTTCCTACTGAATTCTGGTGAATCGACATTTATAAGCTCATCTTTCGGGACGTTTTCGTCTATAGATCTAGCTATGTGCAGCATTTATGCATGGACCGTAATTTAGAATGGACCGTCCTCCCTGAGCCCTATGGCAGCGACCATTTCCCTATCCGATTAAAATTCATAAATGCTAATAGCAATAACGAAAGGGTACCTCGGTGGAAGTTAGATGAAGCAGACTGGCCTCTATTCACCTCTATAGCTCGCCCGCCTCAAAAACATCCAAATAGTCTAACTATTGATGACGGGTGCAAAGCTATAACTGATGCTATACTGACAGCAGCAGAGGCTTCAATCCCTAAAACCAAAGGCCTTTTTAAAAAGCCACCTGTTCCCTGGTTCGACAGCGATTGCAAGAAAGCTATTCAAAATCGAAGAAAGGCCTTTAGAAAATTTAGAAAAAACATGAATTTGGAGAATCATATAGAATATAAAAAGCAGAGAGCCATATGCAGAAGAATTATTAATGATAAGAAAAAGGAATCCTGGAAATCGTTTATTGGGTCAATCAATTCTTCTACCCCGAGCAAGGTTGTCTGGGACAGAATAAGAAAAATAAGAGGAACCAGCTCTGCTTGCAGATATACTCTGATTTGTGAAGGGAAACTGAGTGACGATCCAGCTATAGTATGTAGAACCTTTGCTGAATACTATTCGGAAATATATACTGACACCTCTACACATGCCTCTTCTTATGAACAAATAGATTTCTCCACCAGTGAACCATATCAAGAGTACAACGCCCCCTTCTCTATTTGGGAGTTGCACTCTATACTGAAAGGCGTCAAAGGATCTTCACCTGGGCCAGACAATATACATTATGCTATGATACAACACCTCCCGGAGACTACATTAGTTTGGCTATTGGACTTTTATAACCATATTTGGATAACAGGAGTCTTTCCAAGTGACTGGAATCAGTCCATTGTGATCCCGATTTTAAAAGCTGGTCAAGATAAGCGCCATCCATCCAGCTACAGACCGATTTTTCTTACCAGTTGCCTTTGCAAAATCATGGAGAGAATGGTGAACAAAAGGCTCATGTGGATACTCGAAAAGCACCAACGTTTACAAAACTTTCAATGTGGGTTCCGTAAAGGAAGGTCGACTATTGATCACCTAGTTCAAATGGAAGCTGAATTGCAATATACATTTATCCAAGAAGAGAAGGCTGTTGCTGTATATTTCGATATGCAGAAAGCCTTCGAAAAGACCAATAAAAGCTCCATTTTGAGGAATCTCCTTTCACTAGGATTTAGAGGCCCTCTTCCGAAATTCATCCAACAATTTCTTTCTCGGCGTTCTTTTCGTGTCCGCATTGGAACATTGTTGTCCAAGCACGGCAAGCAGATGAGTGGAGTGCCACAAGGATGTGTGCTAAGTACAACACTGTTCGCTTTGGCCATAAGTGATTTAGGATTGAATCTTCCACGAGGAGTTAAAGCTATGCTATTTTTCGACGACCTTGCAATCCTTTATAGAGCGAAGGACATCCTATCAATTAAGACGAAGCTTCAAGATGCACTCGACCGTATAGATTGTTGGACTAAAACATCCGGACTGCGATTCTCTCCAGAAAAAACAAAATGTGTCCATTTCAGCAGAAAACGAAAGACACCACCGCCACCAGAACTTGTTTTAGGAGATCAGAAGCTACCATACGTAAACGTCTGCAAATTCCTAGGACTGATGTTTGATAGACGACTTACCTGGGGAGCTTACATAAAGTCACTAAAAGAAAAATGTACAAACAAACTAAAGATTCTGAAAGTACTTAGTGGAACTACTTGGGGAGCGGACAGGGCTACAATGTTAAAAATATATCAAGCTCTAATAGTTTCCAAAATCGATTATGGCTGTTTTGTTTATGCTTCCGCTTGCAGAAGTACACTAGCCGAGCTCGATACAGTGCACCACACAGGAATACGCATCGCTACTGGTGCCTTTAGAACGAGTCCAACTCTGAGTCTTGGCGTAGAATCCGGCCTACCACCTCTTTCATTTCGAAGACAAAAACTAGCCATTAATTACATCACAAAATTGTACCCGCAAACAACAAACCCTGCCCACAAATACGTCTTTCTACCTAAATTCTGTTCAAATTTTCAACAAAAAAGAAAAGCAACACTCCCATTATCAGTAAGAATGGCTTCTGCCGTAAATAAACTAAAATTGATCAATTTGAACATAATTAAAAATGATACGCCCCCCTGGACCTTTATACAACCGAAATTAAATCTTCAACTTTCCAAACTTAGTAAAGAAAAAACGGTAAAAGCAGAATATAAAGCACTTTTCGACAAAATAATTCTTGCTCTTCCTGAACACTTACTGATCTTCACCGATGGGTCGAAGACAGATTCATCAACGGTTTCTGCATTTGTCACCCCTGATGCTACCTACAAATGCAAGCTGCATCACCTCTGCTCCATATTCACAGCTGAGATAAATGCTATCGCAATGGCTCTACGACACGTTAGGAAGTCACCATTTCTTAATGCGGTGGTAGTATCAGACTCCTTGAGCACCCTAAAAGCCATGAATAACATGTACCCACATCATCCCGGAATTCACAGTATATTAGGAATTTTAAAAGAATTATACAATGCCGGAAAATCGTTACATTTCATCTGGTCTCCCAGCCATGTAGGCATCAGGGGAAATGAAATGGCTGATAAGGCAGCGAAAGAAGCTCTTACACTTCCAGGACGCGGTAAAGCCTTCTTAACAGCTTCCGAATTAGCGCGACCGTTGAAAGAAGCGATATCGCAGGATTAGCAAACCTTTTGGGACAACAGCCCCCCGAGCAAATTGAAGGCTTTAAGAAGAAGGTCGAAGCATGGAGCAGCTCGAGCCGCAGCAGCCGCAGAGAGGAGGTGGTCCTCACGCGGCTCAGGATAGGTCATACGAGGCTCACCCACCTACACCTGATAACCAAAGGAACTCCGCCAATATGTCAAAAGTGCGATGAGAGGCTAACTGTAGAGCATATCTTCCAGGGTTGTAGTTTCTACAGTCGAATATTAAATAAAAAGAGCATACCAGCAAACATATCGACAGCCTTGGGCGATAATGGAAATTTAGTGAATATATTCTCCTTTCTGTCCCAAGAAGGTTTTTTTAAACATATCTAATACATTCTTGCTCTATATCTATATATATATTCTTTTTATTTATTCATATATTCGTTTTATTTATTTATATATTTATAATTTCTTTTTTTTTTTTTTTTTTTTTTTTTTCCCGACTTCCTAAATATCACAAAATAGTCCTAATTTAAATATTTTGTTGTCTTGTTTTTTATTTGCCGAAAATCCTAATTATGTGATTCGATCTCTTAACAAAGATTTAAAAAAAAATAAAATAAAAAATAAGTACCTACATATAAGATACTTAACGGCGTTGATAACCAATAGGTTTTACGCCCCTAAATCCAAATAACTAACTAACTAACTACCCTAAATTTATAACTAACCTAAATCTTTACACATTGTTTACCATAAGTTTAAGTGGCTAGGCACTTGATTGGGGTACAAAGTTCTGCCACCGAACCGGTGGGGGTGCTGGCCTCAGTGATTGGAAAAGGGGGTTAGGTAATGATTTTAAGGAGTCTAGGAATTTAATATGGCGCCTTTTAATAAATTCTGGGACTGTTAATTTTATGTAAAGCTGGTGGTTTTTCTTTCTTCCAGACCATTGTTCATAATATCTTTCGCAACATCGTATCTTGAAATTGTTGTAGATGGCACTGCGTATGGGACGTGAGATGTGTGAACAATGGTGCGGCGTAGAGTAATGAGGGTCTTAATATAGCCTTATAGATCTGTTATTTCAGCCAGAGAGAGAGGGCTGGCGATAAAATGAGATGGTGAAGCCTGTAGGATCGCTGTCTGACTATTTTGGTTTTCTTGCGGATGTGGGTGGTGATATGGAGATGGCGGTCTAGAGTCACGCCCAGGTAGGTTATGGAATTTGAAGGCTTGATATCAGTGTTTCCCACACGAAGCTTTTTTGGGAGTGTGTTCTTCTCCCCCTACATTATCGCAAACACTACACAGTCCGTTTTTGTAGGGTTCACCTGGATATTGAGTTTCTCCAGCTGATTAACTATATCGTCACAGGTGAGTTCTGCCTGTTGTAGTGCTCTTTTGGGACTGGCGCTGCTGCTATATATGGCGATATCGTCGGCGTAGGCGGCGAGTGTCGCTCGTTTTTCTAATTTTCCCCCACTCCGTCGGCCGTGTATATAGAGAACAGTACTAGAGAGAGTACCGCTCCTTGTGGCACACCACACGTCAGTGGTATTGTAGCGGATAGGTCATCTTGAACACGTACTGTTGAACACCTGTTCTTAAGGAAGGAGGCGATGACCGTTTATAGTTGCTCTGGGCACCCGAGATCTATGAGCTTACGGCAGAGAATGCCATGAGACACAGAGTCGAAAGCTTACGTGCAGTCTATGGAGATCATAGCCGTTGCCTGGTTCCGGTTGAAATTGGTGATTATTTCATGCTGCAGCTTCATGAGATGATGTTCAGTAGTGAGCTGGGCTTGAAATCCGGTTTGTTCGTAGGGAATTACGGAGTTTTCATTACAGAATTCTCGGAGATAATTCAGGATGATTTTCTCGTAAATCTTTCCGAGATGGGGCAACAGGCTGATGGGTCTGTAGTGATCAGCCTTATCACCTGGCTCACTTGGCTTGAGAAGTGGAAACAGAATGGCTTGTTTCCATTTATCGGGGACGTATCTCAGTCTCAAGCAGGAGTTGTATGGTATAGGTTTGTAAAATGAGCTATCCCTTTCGTTGGCAATTGCTTTAGAAGGGCTGTTTGGACTCTATCTTTGCCAGGAGACCGGTTCCCATGGGATCTCCGAAGGATGGTTTTTAGCTGTTGCGGACTGACGAACATGTAAATTTTGTCCCGTTCCATGTCCGGTATCGATATTTGGGCTCCAGTGCGTTGTTTAATATCTCGTTGTTTAATAGCCTGTTCGACGAGGCGCAGCAGACGGTTTCCTTCGTACAGGCGTACCCCTGATGACTTCTTTGTCGCTGCCTTTGTGAGTTTCCAAAACTTTCTAAAGTCACCATGAGTCGCTGGTGCCAAGTCACTGTTTTACACTGGCGCATAATATTCTTCATTTGAGTGGTCATGGAGTTGAGAGCCTTCTTAATGTCCTTATCTCTGGAGCGGTAATAACTGTTTTTCAAGTTGTGTCTAATTTTTATGAGTGCCAAGACGTGTGGAGGAGATGGCCTGAGATGGGGTGGCTGAGGAATGTAAGTAGGGATGGCCGCTTGCACAGAATCCATGATAGCTGATGTAAACATTATGATGTATTGGCCCACTTCTGTTTTAGTTCGTAGATTCGGGATGTCCTGCTGCTTAAGGCAAACCTCTTCTTTGTACCGGTTCCAATCTGCTTATTAGTATTTAAATCTCCTCACAGTTGGTGCAGTTCTTCTACCTTCCATCTCATGCAACACAGGTCGATGATCAGACGAGAGGAAATCTGACTCCGTACAGCCGGTGATGCGATGGAGCTGTCTCGTGAGGAGGAGATCAATAGTGGAAGTTCCTTCATTGACGTCGTGTCGGAAAGTATGGGTAGATGGTTGGACAACCGTGAAGGCAGTTTTAACCAGGTTTCTCCCTGCCGCATTGGAAGTGAGATTGTGCCATGCACTGTGCCGAGCGTTGAAGTCACCTACCAGCCTTTCATTATTTTATGTTTTTTATATAATAACACGCGGAGGCCCCTCAACTCCTATTACATCATGTTGAGCTGCACCACAGCGAAAATAACATAACTTATCAACTCAACGCACCTTCAAATACCACAGGTAGTATAAGGTAATAAGGTAAATCAGCATCGTTCCATTAGTATTAATGGTTCGGATTTCACATTTTAATCCTGTTTTTCTGTTTTAGAGGGATCAGAAAAAAAAAAAAATAAATAAAATAAACCTACCAGCCATTGGTTAGTTTTGGCTCCGCAGGTGTCGACTATTTGTCGTAGTTCTCTCAGCGATCCCCTTGGACGTCGGTAGATACCAGTGATGTATGTTGGCTGCCCTATGAGCACTTGTACAGTGACATGGCTTGTCCAAATGTCCCTGGTCCTTATAGGTGGCGGCATCTTCTTCCATCGTACTCCGTGCCTTATCGCAATGAGTACTCCACCGTGGGGGTCGTGAAGGTCGTCCGTCGCTACAGTATAACCTCGGAGGTGGAGTAGACGCCCCCTTATCCTGGTGTCTGTGATGACGGCGATGGTCGGCTGTGTGAGGGCCAGTAGGACCTCTATCTCCTCTATCTTCGTCAATAGGCAGCGGCAGTTGAAGTTGAGCACCGAGAAATAACTTATTTGTTTGAGGCTTGTTACTTGAGGTCCTTAATAGTTTCTGTCATTTCCTCCATAAGACTAGTGAATTTCTCCAGCTTCGCGCTCATTTGACCCACGAAAGTGAGCATAAGCTGCTGAGATTTGTCGATTGGTTGCAGTGGAGACTGTCCTGTCGCAAGTGGTGTGGGCTGGATCCTAGAAGGCTCAGCGACTGGTGGTTGGGGTGATGGGGCTGGCTAGTAGATGGTTCTGAAGTAGAGTCTTTAAGCAAGGACGCAAAATCCGTCCCTGCACGAATTTTCGATTTTAGGCATTTGTTTTTAATTGCCGTTTTATTGGCGGCAGTTTTCGCCTTTTCTTCTTTCAACTTTGCCGCCTGTTCCTGCAGCTTCAGGCGATAAGGGCACTTTCGAAATGAGGCGACGTGCTGTCCGTTACAGTTGGTGCATTTTGGGTCGCCTTGCCGCTCACATTGTGCGATCTTGTGTGGTCCCCCACATCTGACGCACCTCTTAAGGTGGCCACAATAATTTTTTGTATGCTCGAACTGTTGACATCTGTAACATTGTGGTGGTAATTTTTCCTTCCTCGTTATATAATTTACTACAGCGAATCCGCACCTGTTGATATGAGAGACTTTTTCGGTGATGGATTTAATAGTGATATCAGCCGGTACTGTTGTGGAGTGAGATCGGTTTTAGTGCCATCAGGTGCTTTGCTTTGCAATCTCCTAGCGTCGATCGCACTAACTGCTCTAAGGGCCTCCTTGAGATCTTCCATAGGAGTCGGCCTCTTTGCCTTGGCAAAACCAGAGTGTATAGCCACAATTTTTTATGACATATTTGTTCTGGGCGACGGTTGTCTTTTTTGTAGCATAAGAGTGTTATCCTATGCCACCGTAATTTAGAAGCGTTATAAGTGTGTCTGCCTCCTTTTCTAAATAAATTAATATCTCCTTTCTTGTAAGATGAAGATAATAATCACTGATTTTTATTTTTGATAGGAATCCCCTTACCTGATAGAGGATGATATTTTCTTTGTCTATAATAACCGGTGGAATTTTGCATGTCGCCGGTTTGTTAGTCCGTGACGTTATTGCTGCTTGTTTTTGTGTAACCGCTGCCGCTGCTTGGGATGCCGAACTTCGTTCCTCCAGCCAGTAGGGCATACTGATATTTTTCACAGTAACTGGAGGCGGGGTGTCCTTTTTGGTCTTCCATGCCTTCTTCCTTTTTGGCGAATTTCTGGCTCCCTTCGGTGGCTGATGAGATTCCTCATCTGTATCCGGCAGAGGTGCTTCTACACAGTCCATTGTATGATACACCTCATTGCACAGTTTATAGAAAAAATGTTTACGCATGTTCAAACAAACTTCAGCAATACGTGAAAAACGCGGGTTGCGAACTCGTCAGAGCAAAATGCTGCGCGTGCCTGTCAAAACAGCTTCAAGGCGCAATCTAAACGAGATTATTCCACAGAAATAGACAGGGCTTCTCTATGCCTACCCTCGACTCTCCTCTCCGTATAAATCTTCTTTCCCCCATTCCCTTCAGACTTCCTCTGATTGGCTGGCTGCAGACTTCTCCTGATTGGTTGGTTCCAGACTTCTCCTGATTGGCTAGCTGCCTCAAATTTCCATTCCTTTTTATATTTATCGTGTTTCCCAGCGGCCTCTTTGCCTTGGCAAAACCAGAGTGTATAGCCACAAATTTCTCTAACAATCTTCTTAAGTATTTCCCTGGATGTTTATCGGCAGCATTGCGGGTCTAAGGCTCTGCTTATTTTTGAATTTCTAACAGAAGGTTTATGGCCCCAATAACTTACAAGGTGGTATTTCCAAGACCTAGCCGCCTTCAGGTAAAACCAACTGGTTAACCAGATACAGTACTTTACATATTTTGATATTAAATTATTAATTCAATTTACTTTTCATATCATGGCAGCATCCTCAATACATAGCATTCTCCTAGTGTCAAGGGAAAGAAAAATTAATAAACGTATGTTTATTGATTTTTCTTTTAACATACATTTAAAAATATTAATTGATAAAAGTAGCAAAAAAATCTTCCTTACTTCGCCATAAATATTTATTTATAGCATATGTTGTTAACGTTTCGGGGCTGTTTCCCCATTCTCAAAACCTGTACAATTTTTATATATATTAACATTTCATAATCATAATAGTTTAACAATTCAGATAAAATAATTTAATTACAACTTACATAAAATAATTTTTCAATCGTAAGCGGCGTTCCCACGAGGCGTTAATCACGACAGTTAACTACGCTAGTCAACTTTCGTTCGTGACACTCACGAAAGTGTGAATTTATAAAATGTTCACACGTTTGGGGGGTTCGTGCCGTTCATGCCTCGCGTTTCGACTAGTCACCATCGAAACATCGATCATGAATGATCTAGTTGTTGAAAGTAGTGCTATTCTAAGTTCGTTTTTTGCTACTATCTTAGCAAAAAAGATGGAGTGCTTACAGGACACAATTACAAGAAAACGAAAAAAAAGACGTTTTTGGGTTAGAGAATGGATACAGCGAAGAAATATGTTAGGAGCGTCAAACTTGGTTAGTATGGAACTAAAAAGCAATTTTTCAGAAGATTTTAGAAACCTACTGCGAATGACTGAATTTCAGTTTGAATACCTCTTATTGCGTGTTACAAATAAAATTTCAAAATCTAACACTAACATGAGACAAGCAATTAGTGCAAAAACAAAATTAGAGGTGACGTTACGGTATTTAGCTACAGGTGATTCCTCCGTGAAAAACAAACCCTCGGTATGTGATGGGAGATCTAATTGATTATGAGGATGAGGACCACCGAGTGTTCCCTGGATCATGGCGTCAAAATGATAGTGGATTACAGAATCTACCAGCAACTAACCACAGACATTCTAATATGGAGGCACAACAAATACGGAATAAATATCGTGATTATTTTAATAACGAAGGAGCTGTTCCCTGGCAAAACCAAATAACTGATGTGTCAAATGAACTGTAATAAACTAATAATAAATCTATACATATTGTACATTTATTTTTGTTTTCAACCGTGTGGATAATAAATATATTTACGTTAAAGATTTTTTATACGAGTACAATACATTACTCATAGAAGATAAGATAAAATAAGATAAGATAAGATAAGATAAGATAAGATGAGATGAGATAAGATAAGATATTATAAACAGTTAGTAAAAACAACGCATTATTCGTACTAATTTAAATTTAAATTAATACTCGTATGTCGTTTTTAAACTATTTAAAATTATTTTTCATGAATAAACGATATAAATTTTTATAAAAAAAAGGTTGTTGGCGCAAAAGGCTTAAAAATTACATATATTTAAACTTAGTAATAATATGTAATTATTATAAAATAATTATACCATTTAATAGATCTATCATATCAATATTGTATTTATTTTTATTCTAAGATTAGGATACAAATGACTAATTTATATTATGTATGTTTGAAAAATGTTTTATTTAATTTTTAAATTAAATAATTTCACATTGATCGACCGACTGATGTCAATCATATGTTTTTTCAAGAGAGGAACAGGTGAAAACAAACGCCGCTCAGTTGTCGTCCACTAGCGGTACCGATAACATATTTAAGTTTTCACGCCGGCCGGCTAATTTTTTGTTATTAATATAACAACTTACAAGACTTTAATACGTTGTTATATCTCATAAATTATCACCCGAAACACCGAAGAGGTTCAACTGGAATGGACTAACGAATTGAAAGGAAATTATTAAGATCATCGGATTTCATCCAAACACGGCAAGGAACTAGCGACTATCATTACGGCTCGACGTTGTTCGCCATTTTTACAACGATAAATCCTCAAAACCCTTGATCAAGGTACCATTTCATTATTTGTGTTTGATTAATAAAACATTGTTTACAATAATTTAATTTGAATGCCTAGATAATTTATTTATGAACTGATATATTAGATTGGCCAATATTAGTAATTTACAATTTGTTTAAATTATTCTCTTATTTAAAATATTATCAGTAGTTTATAATGTGTATTAGTTTATAATTTAATTAATTTAAATATCTCTTGTTTTGATTAGTCTATAGATTAAAAATTGTTAGTTTTATAAAACTATTTAACTGATATTAATTTGAATTAGTGTTTAGAAATGTTAGTTTTGTAAAATTGGTTGATTAAGATTAAATTCATCAGTTAATAAAATTATAGGTTAAGTTAAACGTCAAGTTATTTACTTTAATTGCTATTTCAATAAAATTTATAATTATTGCCATTTAAAATCGAATGATATTCTTATTTTTATTTCTATTATCCCTTATTTCAGAAGGTATTTTTTTAGATTAATTATTATTTATTATGAGTTATGATTTATTACTATAATTAATGCATAATTACTATTAGTAATTATTGATACAATTAAAAGGTAAGGTTGTGTTGGAAACAAAAGAATCTGGCAATTTTAATTTTAAGCGTCAGCAGCGCTAGTGAGTTCCTGACCTCTTACTAAGAGTCAACTCATTTCCGCAACAAAGGTAATTACCAGATTCGATTGTGTGGGTCGCTGTTGAACAAACGGACGAATGAAACTGTTCATCAGATCAAACCAAAATACTTTTGGCTTGTATATGTCATCTGTACCTTTTCCAGACCTCGCACTGTCTGATATTTTTTTTAACTCCTGACAGAAAGAGCTTCTTAAATTTTTGAATTTTGCTACAACTTCTTTTGGTCCAAATCCAGGAATATTTAATTCATGACTTATTCTCTTAGCTGCGGCGGCTCGTAAATCTCTATCACGGTATTCCTCCAAACTTGGATCATATAACACCTTTTCCATCGAATATAACTCCAAAAAACGCGTAGTTCCACTGTCGTTAAACTTAATAATGCCACGTTGCTGTGACGACATCTTGGCTTCACGAACGGTATATCACGACTGAAAATCAAACAGGTTTGATCTATCCACGCTTGAGTCGTGCGCCGTTCCTCACGAAAGCAAGTTTAACGACTATGCGTTCACACAGAAGTGTATTTCACGAAAGCGTGGTTCACTGTCGTGATTAACGCCTCGTGGGAACGCCGCAGTATGATTGAATGTCTTTAAATAAATATTACAACAATTACATCACTGCCATATGCTTAAAAACACTATTTTACATTTTAAATATGTTAGCTCATACTTGTCCATCTTTTAACCGACTTCGAAAGAGGAGGTTACTCAATTCGATACGTATGTGACTTTTTTTTTTTTTTTTTTTTTTTTCTATGTATGTCCACCGATTACTCCGAGATGGGTGGACCAATTGGAACGAAACCTTTTGCATCTTGTCGAGTATTTTCCCAATGTGGTCCCATTAAAACCTTTTTTGGGTTCTTAATTTATTAAAGAAGTTATTGGGAAAAAACATGAAAATAATTATTTAATTATCGCTCAAAATATTTACTTATTTGAAAAACATATGGCATATATATCATAAGGTATGCTCCAACAAACTATTAAAACACGTTGATAAATAACAAACTGATCATGTACTATCCCCGCTTTTTTTGTTCTAAATTTGATTGGTTGATTTCAAGTAATGCTCAATAATGTTTTAATGGTCGATGAATCGGTTGGGATAATAAACCAATCAAATTAAGAATTAAAAGATCATGTGAAGTTAGTTATTGACGTGGTTTAAGTGCTTGTTGGAACAAACCTTATACAAAACCTTAAATAAATTTTCAACAATAGATTTTAATAAAGATATATAATATCAGTGGAATATCGCTGTCGTTTTCTGAAAAATGAAACACTTCTTTATGGTTCCGGCAAAGTTATTGTTGTTTCGACAGATTTTGTTTATTGATTTAAGAAGATTAAAGCACATTATACACCGATAACAGTAAAAAATCCTAAATGAATGTCTAAACGACGGATGGACAGCATAATCATAAAACCACAAAATTCATAGAATTTAAAGAAAGGCCGAGCATTAATAGCCCTTTCTAAAAGAGATTCGTAAAATCGTAGCTATTATTGTTTTACATTAGATTTTGATTTCCGACTTCCACTCGCTATGCACATAAAAAAGGAATTCAATACTTCCTGGAAAAGCTCTTTTTCAGTTGATTTAGAGGCCCAAACAAAGGATTCAGGCACCTCTGTCAGCTTCCGGATACACTTGATCACTGTCGGATATTATTATACAATGTAATAATAATACCTTGTGCGGATTCTTCACTCTGGAGTGACACTTTTGCCATGTTATCCAGATTACTATTATCGGTTTTTAATTATGTTTCTGCAACTATTGAGGTGTTTAGATGAAAATTGCTATAAGTGCCAAATTATTAATTTTGGGATAACAAATAACTATTAAGTAAGCTTAAATTTGGTTTGAAAATCAAGAAAAATATTATGGATATGGCCATAATAGGGATTTATTATTATTCCAGTCATGAAATAAATACGTCCCGCTAAAAAAGTTTAATATTATTTTCTTTCATCTCCAATTCCATATCTCCTATGATTGTGAATTGTCTACTTTTAACGTCCCTAGAGGGAGGCACTCGATAAGAGAGTCTAGAGACGAAAATCTTAAAGAGAGTCATTTGGAAAGAATTGTTTCCATTTCGAGGCAGTCATATTCTCAGATACCGAAATAACAAACGTATATGTTGTTTATTATATTTACCAATAGAACTGGTCGAAAAATGGCCAAAATCCTAATTGTTCAATGGCATACCTACGACATCTTGAAGTTGCCGGATTCATGTTACAGCCGAGCAAAACTGAACACCTTCTCTCGGAACACAGATGTATGTATGTAATAAACAAGTACCGAAGTACCGATAATATTCCGCAAAGGAAAAAGATTGTCATTGTGGAAACAAAGTTTTATGTGTCTTCCCGATGGAACATTGGTCTTTATACCTACCGCAAACGATTTTCAATTTTCTGTCCATATTCATAAAATTGATAATATGACTATTATAATACAAAGTTGATTAAAATTGATATAATTATAATATAAAGACCCGGGTAGACAAACGTGGTATAGCGCTACTTGGGTGGGCTGACTTTTTTTTCGCGAGGGACCCACGGAATAGATCTCGTCCTTCCCACCATGGATAGAACAACGAACTAATGAACCAAACTCACTTGTACTATCTAAAGAGGGGTACCGAATAAACAAATAAAAAAAAAAAAAAAAAAGACTTCGAAAACCCGAAATCAGTTCAAAATGCACTTAAAATGTGTATAAAACAAAAGCATACAGAATTTGTTTTAGAAATCAAGGCATTGCTTTCTTCCGCCTTATATTAGAAATTATCTTCCGCCTCTAAAAAGTATGAAATTAAAAACATTTTATAAAAAAAATTAAACCAACTTCGAAAACTAGGAACCAGTAAAAATAAATGCACTGAAAAGTATGAAATAATTACCTTCTGATTTTTATGAATAGGCGGCGCAAAATAGAAAATCTATAGAAACTTTTAAGATTTTCCTAATTCTTAGTGTTAACAATTTTAAATATTGCGCCGCCTCCGAAAAGATTGTTAAGTATTGAACATGGTATTTAATATTTTTTATTAACAATTAGTATGTATTCGTACTAATCAAAATAAATTTATCCATTTTAATGCATTTTTCCGCTTATCATACGATTTTCGATTTTGCTGCGTATTCATAAAAATCAGAAGGTAATTATTTCATACTTTTCAGTGCATTTATTTTTACTGGTTCCTAGTTTTCGAAGTCGGTTTAATTTTTTTTATAAAATGTTTTTTATTATTTACTAAAGGCTGCTGGACTCCTCTATATCTTCACCCTATTAATATTAAAATCCTTTATCCCCCAGCTGATTGTGATAATTATGTTTTTTCTGTAATTATTACAGAATTATATATATAAAAATTGTACAGGTTTTGAGAATGGGGAAACAGCCCCGAAACGTTAACAACATATGCTTTAAATAAATATTTATGGTGAAGTAAGGAAGATTTTTTTGCTACTTTTATCAATTAATATATATATATATATATATATATATATATATATATATATATATATATATATATATATATATATATATATATATATATCATTCAACTAAATTCAGAAGTAAATAACAATTTAAAAATATTTTTAATTATCAGTTCAGAGCTGTAAAGTAAAATCCTATCTACAAAATTAACTTGTTTAGCATCGAATAAAATAAAATGATATAAAACATACAACATATAAAACATTAGTTAAAATACAACATATAAAATAATTACAAACATGAACAAATCCCTTTAGTAAAACAAGCTACGATAATAAATTTACAATTTGCATAACAAAAACTAAAAAAAACAATTCTCAATATAAGTTTTCTGTATACTATTTAAAAACATTTTCGCTTATTATTCAAAACTAAATTATAATAATAATACAGAATGGTTGTAGAATATAACAAAACTTATGATCTTATAATTAATTAACCTCTTATTTACGATAGTTATAAATTAGTACCTTTTTAACTTTTAGCCTTTGAACTTATCTATACCAGTATTAAAATTCCACATATTAAGTATTCACATGGTAAAATCTTATTTTTCTAAACAATTGCTAGATAACTTACATAATGATCAGAATTCTTCTGTCTTTATTTCACATCCTGAAACACTTCTTAATTCACAAATAACAAAAACAAGAAGCATAATGTTTATACAGTTACATTTTATTGTGCGGCAAGCTTTTTTCAAAAATAAAAAGGATTGTACTATTTGGGATTCTTTCCCACTCTAGTTTTAAAAATAATTTTTCTTAGGAATCTTAATAAATAAATGTTTAATTTCAATATCCCCGATATTGATATTAATATCCCCTACGATAATATCCCCAAACATGACGTAAAAATAATCCTTGGAGATTTCAATGGCAAAATTGGAAAGGAGGACTTGGGAAGATGTGCAGGAAAATATAGCTGCCACACTACCACAAATGATAATGGCTTTAGAATAGTGGATTTTGCAACAGCTAAAAACATGAAAATAGCTAGCACTACATTTCAGCACAAACAAATTCACTTGCAAACATGGATATCACCAGATGGTAAGGCTAAGAATCAAATAGACCATGTATTGATTGATAGCAGACACCAAAGTGACATCGAAGACGTAAGGAGTTACAGAGGGGCAGACGGATCAAGCGACCACTTCTTAGTGCGTGTAAGGTATAGACAGAGAATGGCAATCAGGAAGGCGGAAATAAACATGAAAAGCAGCAAATACTATAACATTAATGCCTTAAAAAACCCCGAAACCCAAAAGAAATACGCAGACAAAGTGGAGGAATATCTCGAAAATAACACATCAGGGGCAGAAGATATTGAGAAAAAATGGGAAAAAATTAAAATAGCAGTGACTGAGGCAGCGGAGAAGACAATACAGGAAGGTAGAGGGAATGGAAGAAGCAAACACTGGTTTGATCAAGAATGCCAAAAGTCTGTGGAAGAGAAGAAAAAGGCATATATTAACATGGTCCAGAGAAGAACAAGACTAACGGTTGAAAGCTACAGAAAAAGTAGAGAAGCCACCAAAAAGTTATGTAGAGAGAAAAAGAGGAAGAAGGAGGAAGAAGACCTAAAGTCTATGATCGATGATTTTGAGGCTAAAAACAGTAGAGGATTCTACAACAAGCTGAAAGTATTGAGGAAAGGATTTCAACCTAGAATAAGTCTATGCAAGGATAAAGATGGTATGCTCCTGGGATGCAAAGAGGATGTAAAAGAGAGATGAAGAAGCTTTTTTAGCGAACTGCTAAATCCGGGCCAAGAAAAACCTGAACGAAGGCCAATGCAAAATGAGTTCGGTACTTTAGAGGTGGATACAGACATAGAACCCCCGGATCCAGAAGAGGTAGAGGATGTCATACGCGAGCTAAAAAGGAACAAATCGCCAGGAATAGACGGAATACCGGCTGAAATGATCAAATACGGTGGAAACAGATTGTGCAGAGAAATATACAATCTGATAATGGAAATATGGGATAAGGAGCAAATGCCAGACGAATGGTCTACAGCTGTAATTGTACCCATACACAAGAAGGGTGATAAAATGGACTGCCAAAACTATAGAGGCATATCACTGCTAAATGCAATCTATAAAGTTTTCGCCATTTTATTACTTAAAAGAGTGGTCATTGCAGCGGAAAGCGTGATTGGCGAATACCAGTGTGGGTTCCGTCCGGGAAGGTCCACTATTGATCACATATTCACGATCCGGAACATGCTCGAAAAGTGCCATGAGTGGAACAAAAGCCTGCATCACATCTTCATCGACTTAAGGCAAGCATACGACAGTATAGACCGGAACAAGCTGTATGAGAATCTCAGGAACCTAGGTTGCCACACAAAACTTATAAGATTAATCGAAATGACCTTAAAGAACAGCAGAGGCGTGGTAAAGGTCCAGGGAGAACTCACCGCTGGCTTTTCGATACAAAAAGGTGTAAGGCAAGGAGACCCCCTATCACCAGTACTGTTCAATCTAGCACTGGAAACAGTTATCAGGTCAGTGCAAGGCTGGAGGAAAGGGTGCATTTATGATGACAAAATACAGCTCCTCGCGTTTGCCGATGATGTGGTCATTACAGCAAGATCCCAAGATTTGCTTATAGGTATCTTCGAAAAATGCGAAGAAGCTGCAAAACAAATAGGAATGGAAATAAATGAAAGCAAGACGAAATACATGTACACGTCCAGGAAAGGGGATTCTGTGGGACCACTGGTAAGTGGGGGGTATAATTTCGAAGATGTTGGAAAATTCAAATATCTTGGCACAATCTTGACACGTACCAATAAAATAGAGGATGAGATCAAAGCGAGGATCCAAAGTGGCAACAGGTGCTACTGTTCTTTAAAGAGAATTTTCCAAAACCAAGAAATATCCCGGAACATTAAAAAAAGAGTCTACAAGACAGTGCTCCGTCCAGTGGTGATGTATGGTAGCGAGGCATGGACCCTAACTAAAAAGCGAGAGAGACTTCTAAACGCATGGGAGAGAAAGATCCAAAGAAAAATATATGGCCCAACCAGGATAGACGCAAATAAGTTCCGAATTAAAACAAATAGAGAACTTAGGGACCTGTACGAGGATCCAGACCTAGTTTCCTGTATCAAAAAAGGTAGAATAAGATGGTTGGGGCACTTACAACGGATGGGTCAAGGAAGAATCCCGAAGCGAATAATGGAAGGACGCCCGGATGGTAAAAGAGAAAGAGGCAGACCTAGACTGCGATGGCAGGAAGATTTGGAGGCTGATCTTCGACTGATGGGAGTGGTGGAATGGAGGAGCGCGGCAGAGGATCGAGCCGAATGGAGGAAGATTGTCGAGGGGGCCAAGGTCCTACAGGGACCATAGCGCCAACAGAGTTAGTTAGTTAGTTAATTTCAATTAAAAATTAAAAATTATTTTCAGTGTTAATTATTATAACGTCTAATTCGGTATTTATATTTCCTTTCTTAATAGCACGCTGACAAAAAAAAACAGCGAGCCTCTTACTTTCACCAAAATCAGTTGTACTAGTACCATCTTGGGTTTTTTTATGTCATAATCAAGATTAAGTATTTACACATTCTATTGAATGAATCTCAGTTCTCAGATAATTACTATATTACCAAAAATAGATTTTTTACTATGAAAGGTGTAATCAAATCACAATTTATAAGAAAACAATGTTCATTAATATCTATTCTTTATTTATTAATAAGTTCTTCCTGGTCATTTTAATTACAAGTTTTAAATTTTAATCGAATCTATAAATGTTTCCTTTATTTAAAATATTTTTATCTCTAATACTGAATCTAGTTCCTATTTATGGCTACTTAAGATTTTTAATTTTCCTATCCGGATGTTCGGATCAATTACACCATGAGCCCCATCAATTATCTAATAATAAACGTTTTTACAAATGCATCAATAAAAATGTTGCCTCAGTATTCTGGGCATACTTGAAGATTTCAGTATCTTCTCAAAAATAATCTTAGGGACAACTGGAGACGCTACGGCTGCTCCACATTGAGGGTTTTTCCCTTCTTGGCACAAAACAATAACCCGACTTAAGGGGTTATGAAGGACCTCTGTCTACTCCAAAGTAAAAAAGTACAATAATCCAATTAGGATATACAAAAATACAAAATTGATCCACGATATTTAAATGTTATTATTGGGGCTTGCTCATAGCGACTAGACTATTAAGGCAATTTAAGATTAATGATTATCACCGGTTTTTCGATAATAAAATGTTTCAAACAAACATTTTAATTTTCTCATTGATATGTACTTTATCGTATATTGTTCTTTGCATTAATTACTTAAATCTCGATTGGTAATATAAATTTCAATTTTTATTATCTTAATTTGAATCTAGTGAATTTAGTCTGAGATCCACTTAATTGAACTGTATGTAGTTAGGAACCTAAACCTACAAATACCTAAGCTTAAAATAGCATCATCTATTTACAAAAAATATTTACAATTATATGTACAAAAATTATGTACATTGCTCCAGAACGGGTTGACCTGACGACGGCTTCGCCAGGACCTTTTAGCTCGTCAACGGAAGGGACGCTACATGGAAACCCCTTTTTGTCCCCTGGACTGGGATAAAGACTACCCTGTCTTATTATAAAACCGTACACGCTTCTTATTTACATGGTCCAAAACCAAATAACCCCTATAAAAGTCATAAAGTAGAAATAGGAAGGTAATAGGCTCCGTTCACGAATCCCTAAAATAAATATTTGTTTCGAAACTGTCATGACCATTTTGGTATTTTAACGGGGATTTCCCCATAAACATACTTAATGAGTTTAAGTGATCTCCTGGAGGTGGCCTATCAGGGTTTGTTAATTTTATAAATTCTAGGAGGCTTAATACATCTTCTTCATTTTCTATCGCCATAGGTTGGTCCTTCTCTTCATCTTCAACCTTTTCATGGGTCATATCAACTTCCTCACGTACTTGGCAAGATTCAAGAGTTTCTACCTGAGCTTGAGGGATTGTTAAATTCTCTTGAATGGTGTCTTTTTGAAGATTCTTTGTTTCCTCTTCCACTTTAAAGGTAACCTTATCTTGCCCGTTGGAATTAATCTCAATGTCACCACCTTCTGATTGAGCATTAGGAACCGTTACTTCCCTCTGAGATTCGTCACTTATAATTTCTACATTTTCCAGAACAGTAATCTCCTTCGGTCCAGTTTCCATACAATTGGTCGCATGGGGTTCATTAATATAATTTTCCACTGTTTTATGGACATGGGCATTATCTTCTGCACTCTCATTCATATCCTCACTTGCAGCTAGGGGTGGTTTCTGTATTTCCTCATCAGGTTTAGTAAAACGTTTTGCAGACGCTTCCAGCTTCAGATTCGTTCTGTCTAAAGCTTCATTTATTTCCTGTAGGTGTTTATTATGCTCTTCTATTATTCCCTTTAACTCTTTATGTCTATCTTCTTGATTTTTCTGCATCTCTTTTATTAGCTGTCGTATTAATATTTCTTCTGGACTGAGGCTATTTTCTTCTGTTTTATCCCTGGTCTGTGGCTGAGTTGTTCCAGACCAATTCTGGAATTGGGATCACTGTTTCTTCAGCCAACCCCGCATTCGGCTGTGGTAGTTTCTCATTTTCCACCCTCAAAAGCCGCATTAAAATGTCGTGCTCTTATATTATCCCATTAATATCTGTTGAAACCTCCGCGGTAGGGTTAAACGCAAGCACTGATTATAAAAAAAAACACAAGAAAAATAGGCCACTTATTATAAGACCGTTGACAAGAAGTATGCGGACAGCCTTCCTTACACACATCACTAAGTTAACACTAAGGCAAGAGAACACGAGAAAACGGAGGAAATGTTTAAAGAGAAATCCTGGAGAATTTGAAGTTAAATTAAAGAAATTACCAAACCTTATATATATATTCACCCTTATGCCACTTTGTATAATTTAACAAGAAATGTCAACTAATGATTTAAACTGGGTGGGGGTTACCAGAAACGGCTTATATCAAGTTAGTTATATGAAATTAATATATTTAATATGTACTAATGTCTATTGGATACTTTTCCAACGGTGACGTGTTTACCAATTTTATTTTATTTTAATAATCCTGTGGCATAGGGTAAATGATAATAGAGAAACAAATCTAAATTTAACTATATCTTTAAGTTTATTTACCAATAATGTAAATTATTTATATCCCCTTTAATATACCATATAAAGATATTTTACTTACACAATTTAGTTAATGGATGCTGACTAGCAATTTAACATTATTAAATAAATACTGACAACACAATATTACAGCTACTACTGTATATGTATTAACCTTATCTGGTGGGCAATCTCTGGTGTTGTCTCTGGCCTATCTGCTGGATCAGTTCCTGCCATCTCTGACGCTCTCTCAAACTCAGCACAGCATCCCATCTCGGCCGCTCCTATCTATCTGGTCCTCTGTCCTTCTCGTTCCATTCTCGCCCTCTTGGCACACTACCCGACCTCTGTCCACCTTATAACTCTCTCCCCTCCGAACTCTCCTGAACCTCTCCTTCTCCCCTCAACTCTCCTCTCCGTATAAGTCTTCTTTCCTCCACTCTCTTCAGACTTCCTCTTGGCTGCCTGCAGACTTCTCCTAAATGGTTGGTTCCAGACCTCTTCTGATTGGCTAGCTGCCTCAAATTTCCATTCCTTTCTATATTTACCGTGTTTCCCAGCGGCCTCTTTGCCGGGGCAAACCCAGGGTTTATGGCCACAAATTTCTCTAACAATCTTCTTAGGTATTTCCCTGGATGTTTGTCGGCAGCATTGCCGGTCTTAGGCTTTGCTTATTTTTGAATTTCTAACAGAAGGTTTATGGCCCCAAAAATTTACAAGGTGGTATTTCCAAGACCTAGCCACCTTCAGGTTAAACTGACCACCGGGTTGACCATATACAGTATATCCGTCACTTTCTTAGACTCAATCCGTGCAAAATCATAATATCTATTGTGCAACACTTATGGTTAAAGCAGATATTCCTCTATTACATCTGCAACCTTTAGTTTATACTGGTAAAAAAGGTTGATGAAATATATTGCAAAATCGTACTCGTGGCTCAAATGACTGAGCAAGAAATGTTTTATTATTAAACAACGAATAAGTGCGTTATCTGTCTAAAGACATTAAATAAAGACCAGAAAGTACGGCATCATGATCATGTAACATCTAAATTTATTGGTGCAGCTCATTCAAACTGCAACATACAAGCAAAAACACCTGATTTCATACCGGTAATTCTGCACAATTTAAAGGGTTACGATTCGCACTTTACTGTACCTTTTTTAGCTAATCATGAAGGTGATTACTGTTATTCCGAGTAATTCGGAAAAATACATCAGTTTTACAAAAACATGCAAAGATTGAGAAACTAAAATAAAATTCATAGATCGTTATAAATTTTTAGCTACCAGCCTTGAAACTCTTGTCCAAAACATGAAAACGGGTTCTGAGAATCTCTCGATCACTTTCCCTCATTTGTATCAGTTAATTAATAAGTTGAATTGCTAACAAAAAAAGGAATCTATCCATATTCTTACATAGATTCATTGTCGCGGTTAGAAGTAACCCAGTTACCCACATTAGACAAATTTTACAATGACCTGACGTTAGAAAATATTTGTCAGTCTGATTACGAACATGCTCAAACGATTCGGAAAATTTTTAATATCAAGAACATAAAAGAATATACTGAAATATATATAAAAACGGACGTAATTTTATTATGCAAGGTATTTGAAAAATTTCGGAAACTCTGTATGGACATCTACTGTTTAGATACAGCATATTTAATGTCTCTTCCAGAACTAAGTTACGAAGCAATGTTGAAAACGATTTTGATATGGTTCTGTTTTTCGAAAAAGGCATCCGCGGCGGTATTACACAAGTTGTCAAACGATATGCTAAAGCCAATAATTGTTTAATAGATGATTATGATCCGAATCAACCCATGAGCTATTTAATTTATGCAGACGTGAACAACTTGTATGGCTACGCAATGAACAGTTTCCTTCCGTACGGGGCTTCGAGTGGTACGATCAAGATTTAGATGTGCTAAACGTTCCTGACGACTCGGAAGTAGGGTACATTCTGGGCGTTGATATTGATTATCCTGAAACATTACATGATTTGCACTCTCAATTTCACTTATTGCCTGAAAAATCAAAACCTCCTGTCAATAAAAAAACAACTGAAAAGTTAATGACTACGCTTACACCGAAAACTCGTTATATCGTTCATTATATCAATTTGAAACAAGCTCTAAATCTAGGGATTAAACTGACAAAAATTCATAGAATTTTAAGATTTAAGCAAAAAAATGGTTGGTACCATATATTGATCTAAACACTAAACATAGAGCAATGTCTACCAATCCTTTTGAGTCTGATTTCTTTAAACTAATGAATAACTCGTGTTGCGGAAAATTCATGGAAAATGTATTTGTAATTGTATACTGATTGTATTTGAAAATGTATAAGCATTGAAAAGAAAGCGTATAGACCTTAAAATTGTTACAAATGAAAAAACATTAAACAGATTGGTGAAGAAGCCCAATTTTAAAGAAAGAATCATTTTTACCGATAATGTAGTTTCCGTCCAGTTAGATAAGGAAAAAATTGTATTCGATAAACCGCTATATGTTGGCTTTAGCCTATTGGAACTTTCAAAGGTTTTAATATACAAATTACACTATGATGTGTTCTTAACAACTTACTGTCCACAAAATATTGACCTCTGCTACATAGATACTGACTCTCTTTTGTATCATATTAAAACACCAGATATTTAAAACGATATAAGTAATAATAGTTTAAGATATTATTTTGATACTAGCAATTTTCCGAAAGACCTCCCTTATTATTCTGATAAAAACAAAAAAGTGGTCGGAAAGCTCAAGGATGAAATAGCCGGTGACCCGATCGTCGAATACGTTGGCTTAAGGCCAAAAATGTATTCTTTCATAACTAAAAAAGGTTTATTAATGTGCTCTTCGAGGATTCACGTTTCAAAATTATCTAGATTCTCTAAGAAATAAGACAATGTACAAGCCAGTTTCATATTATACAATCAAAAAAACATCAAGTGCAAACGGTTTTAATAAATAAAAAGTCACTATGTCCGTATGATGATAAACGTCATACGTAGGAAAACAAAGTCAATACTCTTCCTTACGGCCATTATGCATTGACGCAACATAATTAAATAAAATGTGCAGTAATATATTGGTATTGTTCATGAACAGATTATATTTCAGGTATAAAAACTACAATTTGAGAGAAATAAATATATTTTAAAGGTAGAGTTACAATAAATACATAAAATATAATAATAAACAGTTTTTGTAAAAAGAATTAATAAATTTATATTATAACAGTAAGTGTTTTTTTTCTTTTACTACATTATGCAATGTCCTTCTTGTCAATCCAGCTGCGTTCATCTAATCCCAGCCACTTTACATACTATTTATTTCCTTCTCTTTATAAAACAAGGTGTACATCTGGATATTTAACTTTTTGTAGCTCTTCTTCATGAATTGCTGCACTTATCGGTTGTTCTTTCAGATCTTCCAGTAAATAAGTGTAAGGATATGTCTTTTGAATCTTGACTTAAAATCTTAAAAATTTCACTTGACCAATTTGATAAATATCCTTTTGAAAATATGGATTTTTGTTTAGATATCCTTCTAACTTCTGCTTTCGCACTTTAGTCCGAAAAGAAGAATACACATTGTTTAGCAAGAATTTTTCCGTTTTTTTATTACAAGCATCAATTGGTCTCATACCGATTGTTGTATGGAATGATGAGTTATAATCATGTAGAATCTGTGGTAAAATATCTAAAAACTTGTAACTTCCACGCAAGCAAAATGCTTTCCACATTTTCGCTTTTAATGTTCTATTCAACCTTTCTACAATGGAAGCATTCATATAAGAATAGGTAATATGATATGAATAATGATTGAATACAATATTATATACTATATAATACAATATTGAATACTAGGAATAATGATTGATACAATATTGTTTTTTTAGTGATTTAAATTTTGAATCGTAAAACTCCTTTCCTTGATCGCTTTGAATATTTCTTGGTGTTTGTTTGCTCGAATGAAACACGCTCTCCATCGCCTTAGTTACATCTTTCACAGATTTCTTCTTTATTGTTATGGCCCATGCATATTTAGTAAAGCAGTCGATAACTGTTAATAAATATTTGTACCCTTTATTTTCTGGAGAATAAGGTATCATCTCTACTAGATCTATTTGCCACAAGTCATTTGTTGCTTTCAAAACTGTCTTTCTCCTAGGATATTTCTTGCGAGTTGGCTTATGTAATTAATTTACAACAGTTCTTTTAATTATTGATGAATCCATCTACTTCTTCTCAAGTACTTTGTTTAGGTAACCAATTGTGATCACATGAGATTCCTTCTCCGGTTCAACTACGTTTGTTTTTCTCTTAATAAGAGAGTCATATATACCTTCAACCAAGGTTAAAGGAACGCTGTTTAAAAATTCTTTGGTAACAACATCCTGTTTATTTATAGGTGGTGCAAAATTGACAAATCTTTTTCTTTTTCCATCAATCCAATTACCAGTCCAATTGTTTAAATCAGTGTAGGTAGCCGCTAGTGTATCACAATACACTTTATTAGCAGCGTCATGAGCTGCGATTGGGTTTGCAACATTGGTTATTCGTAAATTGCGTGCATCGATGTCCTTTACAGACTTCAATATGCTAAACGGAAAACAGCGTTTTTTATACTTGGAGTGCTTTAATGACATGTGAGATCCGAACTTGTTTATCGTCATGTTTATACTAAACCTAGCTTTATATGGTCTTAAATATATAATATTTTCTTCTCGTAGCTCCTCAATTATTGATTCTATTTCGATTTGGTGTCCTACATGACCGGAAGCCAATAACAGCTTTAGACGATTTACTAGCTCATTTGGATCGTTCTAATACTCATACAGAGGTTTATCGGCTCTCATAAGACCAGTGCCCCGTTTGTAAGTGTGAGAACGGAGCTTCATTCTCGGAGCTGAGGAAGGGGGATGGAGTTTTAAGGTTTCCGGTGAAAATAACTTGGATATTACAATTCTATATTTCTCAGATCTGTTTTCAAATACCCCTTGTTTGTTGTCTCTAGTTCCATAACGATCGTCGTGCGCCTCATCGTCTTTTTTTAAAATCTTATCCAAATTTTCCCTTAGCAGGTTTCCGAATTCGGCGAGATGTTCCTTAAATTCGGCTTCTCCTTGTGGAGTTTTAGCGTATTCTTTTATTTGCTCTGATAGTGGTTCGTTAGTCACATAGTCGTCCTTGTATTCTTCAGATGATAATACGGGAAAGGAAAAAGTAGATAACGGTGAAGCTCTTTTGTAGTGAGGCGTTGTTTTCGGCAATAAAGTTGATTTTCGGTAGATAATAGAAGACTCGTTTTTATCTGGCGATTCGTTTTTATCCCGCTCATTAACACTTCCTCTGGGAGTCAGTCCCGGTTTGAATTCCATATTTAATGATTGTTTAATGTCTTCTAGAGGTTGAAGCACGGGTGTAAAAAATTCTTGACGACACGTTTCAATATCCTGGAGACAATGCTTCAATGCTCAAAATTTGTTTTTCAAAATCTCACATGTTTTTATTATTTCACGAGTGACTTTCGGGTCCATGATTGTTAATGATAATTACTGCCGAGATCGCTCTTTATACATCTACAATGTATGTGTCGATTCCTTTTCTAAAACTTTCATCGTTCATGCCCCTACTTTTTCAATAACGAGATAGCCAAACGGTTCTTTCCAGCTTAACGAGCACATGTCTTTAAAAAAGGGTAAAACTTAAATCTAGCGTGCTTATGTGTTCATCATAAATATGTTTCAAATTTAATTCATCTTGAGGAAAAACTATTGAAAAGTTAAAATTACACCTGATAAGATGTCTCGGGATACAAACATAACTTTGTTTTAAATAAAAGCAATCGAGGTTTATATGACGGCCATAACTAAAGTATCGTTTAATTATATCCTGAACTTCCATGGTGGCATCATCAAATATGCAGACCGAATCTGTTTCGACTTTTTGAGGCAATTCCTTTGCATCTTCAAATTCATATAATTTTATTTCAGGAACAAGATTTATGACGCTTTTTAAATACTGGTATTTAGGTTTATGTAAAGTTTTTCCAAACAGATACACATTTTAAAATTTTAAGCCGTTAGGGATTAATAGCAATCCAATCAAAATATTGGTCTTTCCACATCCGGTCGGACCACATATCGAGGCTCGGATAGTGTTTGGTAATAATGAACTCTGTCTCTCCTCCGATTGTCCTTTAACTGGGGAAAAGTTGGTAGTAAGGAAACATTGCGCTTGTTTAACTAATTTCATTCTGAATTCAAACAACATCAAGACGGCTATATATATCCTATTGTTCCATTTTCTGAGTACAGCATGAGTCAAGGCTCGCAGAGGCTGAGGCTTGCTGAACAGTCTTATCAATAGGTTGCCGATTGAATTGCACCTTCCAGGATATCTATATTGTGGTCCTGGTGCGAAACTAGAAAAACGCTTAGCTAGAGGTGATAACGGAACAAACGAGCTTGATAGAGCTTATAAAGAACACTATATAGCTTATAGCATAAATAAGGATAAACAAGCGGACAAGATTCTTGCTGATAATGCTTGGAAACGGGTTACAGCTCCAGATTCGTCATAGGGAGAAAAAGCTGCGGCTTGGTTAGTTACAAATGCCATGAAAGCAAAAAAGAAAATTCGTCCGGGACTGAGGAAGAAAAAGAAGACGATTAGTTTTAAAGATTTGGTTAAATCGTCAAAAGTAGATGATATATCACCTATTCTCAATGCATCAAACGCAGCATTTAAAAAGGCTAAAATGCATCTTCGTTGTAAGGCGAAACCTTCACCGTCCAGAGTTCTTCCGCTGCCAAATCAGGGAGGTTTTCTCCAATTTCTTGTACCATTGACGGCAGGACTTTCCGCTGTGGGTTCTTTAGCAGGGGAAGCCGCGAGTGTAGCCAAGGCGATTAATGGAGCTAAAGAAGCCAAACTAAATTGGATGAGCGAAAGAGGCATAATTTGGCCATGGAAGTTCAAAAAGTTGGAAACGGACTTTATTTGAAACCGTATAAGAATGGTTACGGTCTATTTATAACCCGACAAAAAAGACCAAGAAAAATATGACTACCAAATAAACCACTGACCGATTTGATATTGAATCATTTAGCAAAAGTTTTAATTGTTCCAAATTTTCGTGGAGTGTTTATGATTGTGATGATTATCCAAAAAAACTCGAGTCAGCTATTGTAAATTTAAATTCAAGTTCAGAACCTGGTTGTCATTGGGTCTGTTGTGTAAAAAAAGATAATGTAGTGTAATACTTTGGAGATTCTTTTGGAAATTTTAAACATCCTCCTCAATTGTTAGATTATTTCAAAGGTTGTCAAGTATTATATAACCACCGTCGTTATCAAAAGTGGAATACTCCGGTTTGTGGACACCTTTGCTTAAAGTATTTAGCCGATGTTTCTCATAAATTTTGATCATTAAGAATCATGAGCTACACAGTAACGTAACGTTTGCAGACAATTCTAGCGTTCTTCATGCAAACTTCCTACCTCCTCTAGAATTATGTTCGGATAGTACAATCGGGTTATTATCTTTTCACAGGTATAATACTATCCAAACATAAGAAAGGGTGTTAACGATTTGTTTTATTTCGGTGATATGGCCATTCAAATACCTGAAGGATCGTATGATATCGATGCTATACAAACTTTTCTAAGCGACGAAATCACTCACCGTGATCCGGATGCTGGACTTGTACGCAGAGGAAATCCAAGTACCCTGAAGACTGAAATTAGATCGTCTAAGCAGGTTTTTTTCAACTGTCAAGGCAAACGACATTTCATCGGCCCATTATTGGGTTTTACTAGCCCCAAAGAAGTCATTAACCCAGGGCATCAGTATACTGAATCATCGGGGTCTTTCGTGAATGGAGATCCGGATCATAGTATACATCAATTCTTTCCTGCTGTAGAACCAGGATATAAACATCGAAACCCCGAATCCTGTCATTTACTATCCTACTAACGTGAGGACTGTTGGCAATATTACTGTTCGTTTAGTAGATCAGAACGGCGAGCTTATTGATTTTAGAGGAGAAACAATAACTATAAGATTACATTAAAAGAAAAATGGGGATTGATTTTACCAGAGATAGTCTTGACCGGAATCTAGCTGGTTATAAAAGGAGATGTCAGACCCCATTAAGATGTAGTAAACCTAAATCATCAAGGCGGTTAACCCCTGCAAACGCAAACTTTCTAAAACAGCGTGGTTTCTGTTAAAAATAAAAACATGAATAATATACTTGGAATATAAATTTATAAGTGGACTGTATAACTGAAATCATGAGTTAAATAAATTTCTAACAATCAGCAGATTCCCGAAACATTAAAATTATTGAAAATTAGTTCGGGACTCACCCGCATGCGACTTCCACTGGCTGCACTCCTTCTGCGTCTTTTTCGTAATCTGGATCTTCACTTCTTTGTTGTCCCTAAATTTTAACAATCCCAATGGTTCGGGATTCTTAGTGGTTCGTAATATTTTAAGGGACTATTAAAAAACTGGTGCTCAACTTAACATTGGCAAGTACAAAGACTGACTGGGGGATGTTTCTATATGCCATATGGGATTAAACAAAAGAAAAACAATTGACAATAAAACATATGGCCCGATAGAGCCGGACCAACCGTATTATTTATAATATTTAAATAAAATTATTCGCGTTGGCGCGACCACACACCCGCCCCTGAAGGTTCCTACCTTCAGCAGGTTTCCAGATTGAGAAATTAGCAAAAGACTGTACATTCAAACATACTACCTAACTTCAACTTTTAAGAATTAAATAAAAATAAAACTTTAAAGCAAACACACAAACAACTTATTTACAATATGTACGAGAAAAAAATCCCACTCGAAATCCTATTGAGAAGGCAAGGGGTATAGTTTGATTTCTGGCCTTTTATATACTCCGGACGAGGTCCGAATTACAGCCACGCGAACTACTCCGTCCTTGCCTGCACAAACTTCCTCAACAATACCCAAAGGCCAATGTAAAGGTGGGGCATTCGGTTGATCCACAATTACAACTATCCAACCTTTAAGGGAATTACGGATTTTGTCCATTTTGTCTGGACTTCGTGCAAATATTCTTTTTTCCAACGACTCCAAAAGGACTGAATCATTTGATCCAGTAGTTGGAACATTGACAGTCGATTTTCTGGAACTGTAACTACAAAACTAGCAGGAAGCGACTTCAACGGAGTAAGGGTTAAAAAATAAGCTGGTGTGAGTGCAGACAAGTCTGCTGGATCCGAACTCAAGGGAAACAAAGGACGGAAATTCAACAACGCCTCAACTTGAATAAGCACCGTATTCAGTTCCTCGTACGTTAACCTTTGTTTACCTATAACCCTTAAGAGATGGGACTTCTCTGTAATCCTTTGAACGGACCAAATTTGCCAAGGCATTTAGCTCGGATCTAGCACCCACAAAATTTGTACCACAATCCGATAGCATCATCTGACAACATCCTCTGCGAGCCCACTTTCGGGATCTTGGGTTTAGGGTATCACTTAAAACATAAATTACAAGCTCGGATCCGTTTTCTCACGGCTTGCCTACCCGCTAACACTCAGTATTTCTGTCTTAATAATGAGAGTACCGTATTAGAACCGGTATGGCAATTTGTTTGATGGACGTAATCAATAAGCAAATTAGTGAAGTGGTCGTTTTTCGGCAAAATTATCGGATGACATTGTTCATAATCATCATTCGACAATCTCCCACCAACTCGGATGATCCCGGTTTCCATGAAAGGAGAGAGATGCTGCAGGGTATTTGAGCAGGGATTACCTAGTTTTAAATTTCGAATTTCCGCTGCAAAATGGTTTGCTTGGACCACTCGGCACAAATATTGCTCGGCGATATCAAGACATTTGGAATAATTGGACTGATCTCGAGGAACCAATTTGAGCACTCTTCCCATTATATTTAACAATCATCGAAAGGACGAGCTACGAAGGACGACTCCAAAATAGAATTAGTAATGCCATTGGAAACTGTAGTCAACACTACGCCAGGTTTTGCCTCCGGTACGTCATCGATTTCTATCTCCCGATTAATCGGCCAATTTTCCGGAGTCTCTACAAGGCAGGAGGGACCGTTCCACCAGAAATGATGCGATACCAACTCGCGCGAAGTAAGGCCACGGGAAACCTATAGCTATATATCGGGGTGTTTTCCTGAATTCGGACAACCCTATTGGCGACAAAAGTTTGCCATCGATCAGGAGAAGCCGGAACCCAATGCAAAACGATCTGTGAGTCGGTAATACATAGAAAACGATCCACCGGTACCCGAAGCCTCAACGTTTCTATGACTGACTTGACTAATTTTGACAGAAGTAGAGCTGCGCAAAATTCCAGACGCGGAATAGTTAAGATCTTCCTTAATCACTTCCTGCACCGCCTATGAGGCACTAAGAACCAAACTCCGAAGAGAAACTGGACTGAACGTCCTAACTGAAAGAGAATTTCCTGAGCTCGTAACATCAGCCAACTACCCGTACTACAAGGCCTTTGTGTACGGGTGGAAAGCTGCTGTTGGATGTGATCATTTCAATTTATCCCGAAGGGTAGGAAGAGGAAGGCAACCCTGAAGAAGGAAGACAGGAAACATAATATGCATTGAAATGACATTTAAGTTTACTTGCAGGAGTGACGTACTCATTAGATTATGTCACCACTGCCAAACCCGTTTGGCCTTCAAGGCAAGGAAGGGTGTAATAAATAAATAAATAAAAAGTTAAGATCTTCGACGGAGAAACCTTTGATTTACCACTAACGAAACTTATCGTAGGTTTACAATCGGTCTTTTCTACCTTGGCATACAGGACAGCTCCGTAGCCTATCATCGAGGCATCTGAGAACCCGACCCAAGTAACTCTAGCCCCAGGGTAAATTCCAATATGTCTTGGGATTTTAACGTTCAGCAAGCTACCCAATTCCGATTGAAACTGTCGCCATTGATGTGCAACTAAATCTGAGGGAGGCTCATCCCAGTCCACCCCTTCTTTCCAAAGTCGCTTTTTTAAAGCCTTTGCATAGAGTGTGACTGGAGCTAACAGTCCCATCGCGTCGAAGATTCGGGCAAATGTAGACAAAATGTTTCGCTTAGACCCCTCCTTTGCATCATGATCTAGTTTAAATTAAAAACCTCATCCGTTGGGACCCATCACAAACCTAGCGCTGAAGACGGATTATGATCCATAAATTCCTTCCGTATTTCTCGCGGATTATTATCGGAATGTGAAGATGCGAGTTCAATTACATTAGAGCCCCACTTAGTTAACTCAAAACCACCCCTTCGAAACATGTCCTTAGCTTTTAGAATTATGTCTAAGGGCTCGGTTTTAGATGGAAGGGATGTGACCAAGTCATCCATGTACATATCACGGGGAATCAATTTCGACACCATAGGAAAATTTTCCTTCTCTTCCTCGAAAAGCTGATATGGTGAACGTACGTAAAGCTAAATATGGTGAAGAGGACACCCCGAATACTACCTAATTTAGATCATACACCTTTATTGGCTCATCCAGTGAATTTCTCCATAAAAACCTCTGACATTACCTGTGTTCAGGAGCTATTAGAATTTGCCGATACATGCTGCTTGATATCCGCGGTAAGCGCAATTTTGAAAATTCTGAAATTAATCAACAATGCCATAATATCGGTTTGCAATTTGGGTCCTACGAACAAAATATCGTTTAAAGATTTCCCAGAAGTCGTTTTTGCACTTGCATTAAACACCATCCTTAAACGTGTTGTCAAACCTTCCGGAAGGCAATCTATCAACAATCTTGTCAACAATCAAGGAGTTAATGTCTAACTTGATATTTTGATTAATTAACGATGACAATGCAAACAATGTTTTGCCTTCAATCGCACGCTCTTTGGCTTCTTTGGCACGCCTCCAAATCCCCAAAATTGATGATTTTATTTTTTCTATGGGAAGTCCTAATCGTCTACAAGCGCGAAGCGTTATGAAACGGGATTGAATACCCGAATCAATTAACAAGCGGATCCTTTGCATCCTCCCTGAAACATCCAGTACGTTACCTACCACCGTAGCTAACACAACAGTGCTTTTAGGGCAATGTGAGCGACTGACATGAGTCTCTAACGAACAAAGACTTGGGACCGCGTTCGCTTCTTTTTTATTCGGTTTATCATTAGTGATATCACTAGCAAATTCAAAATGTAGAAGGGTATGATGTGGTAAATCACATTTGGAACAACTTGTCTGAACTTTACACTCTTTGGCTCTATGGTCGCTTGAAAAGCATTTTAGAGAAATTCGTTTTTGTTTTAACTGTTTACACCGATCCCAGGGTGACAAAGATAAAACTTTTGGACAATTCTGGACTTTGTGTAAACCAACCCCACACAATTTGCATCCCACTTTTCGAATTGTTTCTGATGGATCCGATTTTACTACCAGCGAATGACTAAGGCTTGAGTTAAGCTTTGAATAATGACTATTTTCCGACTATGGCAAGGTCCTGATTTGTTTTTCTTAAAATTTAACAAAATCCGAGTACTCCGGAATATTTTTATCACGATGCGCTGCCTCGAATTCCCTTCGCGTAATAGGATCTAAAATTTTCAAACCCCTATGCAAGAAAATATAATCCTCCAAAGACGGAATTGAGCTTAACTGTTTCAAAGCACCGATACAGGGGCACAAAACCTACAAAAACAAGACCATTGCTAAACCTTCTCGGGATTCTGATTTAAGGGGCATAAACCCAAAAATTTGGTCAGTATAGGAATCTGCTAAACTTCTATCATCATTATATCGATCATAAAAAGCATTCCAAATTACTGAATAATTTGGCTAGCTACTGGTTTCAAAGCTTTACAGATGTTCGCTGCCGGACCGTGTGCAATTTAGAAACTAAATATTGTAATTTTTCCAGAACCGATAAGCGTTTATTATCATGAATTAACGTTTCTAATAATTCATAAAAAACTGGCCACTCATCTGTACGCCCATTGAAAATTGGAATATCGATTCTAGGAAGTTGAATAATTTTTTCCTGATCCATAACACCTACTTGTGATAAGGCCGCTGAAGAAGTTTCGCTGGCTTTACCACTCCCTGATAAGCCAGTACCGGCTAGTTTAGGTGACGGGAATTCCCTCGCTGCGACTAACCTAATTAACCCTATCATTTCAGGTTGCGAGTCATTAAACTCAGGTGAAAAATTTTCATCTAATTCACATTTAATCTCATTAATTTCGAAATTCGGTATTCTCAAATTCTTTTACTGTATCATCAATCTGAAGTATCTGAAACTGCTCTAGCAATTTTTTATCACTACTCTTAACTTTATTAGCTATATCATATAACCGTTGAATTTTAATAAAATACTTTTCCCTTTTAGCAATGAGTATTTTTACATTTAATTCTGACATTTTTTATGACTTTAACTATCGAAATTATTTAAATAATTAAATTTACAAATTAATAAAGGTTTTGCTTTGATAAACAAAGACTAACCTTAACCTAAAGGAGCGATTGCGTTAGAATGATGTTATAATCGAACGGCAGAAACATTAAAATTATTGAAAATTAGTTCGGGACTCGCCCGCTTGCGACTTCCACTGGCTGCACTCCTTATACGTCTTTTTCGTAATCTGGATCTTCACTTCTTTGCTGTTCCTAAATTTTCAACAAACCCAATGGTTCGGGATTCTCGTAATATTTTAAGGAACTATTAAAAACTGGTGCTCAACTTAACATTGGCAAGTACAAAGACTGACTGGGGGATGTTTCTATATGCCATATGGGATTAAACAAAAGCAAAACAATTGACAATCAATACATATGACCCGACAGAGCGGGACCAACCGTATTATTTATAATATTTAAATAAAATTATTCGCGTTGGCGCGACCAATACTAAACATAACATCAGACGTGAAATTTGAAGACTCCCTTACACAATTTCAATATCATTCTCATCAGCCGTATTCATGTAGGCAAAAATTTTAACAAGTCTAATGAAATCAGAATTCCGATCCACCAACAAGATGTTTATACGTTTCCTTCTTTAAGTTTTCTTTACATTGAACGACTAATTTTAAAAAAAGACGGTACTCCAGGAACTACTTCAAAATTGACTAATAACGCGTTTTCGTTTTTGGTTGATGAGATCAGATACAAATTAAATGACATTCAAGTTGATAGAGTCAGAAACCCTGGAATAACTGCAACGCTTAAAGGTTACGCTTCGTTTTCACCTAACCGAGTAAAAGGTCTTGCAAATTCGGAGTGGATATACCTGGCATCGATAAATCTCTTTCAATCGATAAAGACGGATTTTTTAGCTTATGCCTGCAACGGGATATTCTCTTAGGGATATGCGAGTACTATCGCAAAATTTTAATTTATCTTAAGCAAGAACTCGTTTTGATCAGATCGAGTACGGACTTGAACTGCATAAAGGGTTGCGATGATATACAAATAAAATTAGATAAAGTGGTCTGGAGGATGCCACATGTTCGTGTTTCCGATCAATAACGACTGAGGTTGTTGAAAATTGTAGAGAAAAACAAGATAATTACTATACCGTTCAGATCATGGGATCTTTACGAATACCCAAGTTTACCTACTTCGCAGCAAGAAAATTGGACAGTTCTAAACAATCTGAAGCAATAAAAAGTACAACTATTGATATTCGCGTTCAACTAGAGGCGAGTGAGAACTTTCCGCCTAATACTAAGATCCTGGTTCTCATTGGGTCTGTTATGTAAAAAAAGATAATGTAGTGAAATACTTTGATTCTTTTGGAAATTTAAAACCTCTTCCTCAATTGTTAGATTATTTCAAAGGTTGTCAAGTATTATATAACCGCCGTCGTTATCAAAAGTGGAATACTCAGGTTTGTGGACACCTATGCTTAAAGTATTTATCCGATGTTTCTCATAAATTTTGATCATTCCTTCCTAACTCCTCTAGAATTAGGTCGGATTGTACAATCTTAACGTGAGGACCGTTGACAATATTACTGTTCGTTTAGTAGATCAGAACGGCGAGCTTATTGATTTTAGAGGAGAAACAATTACTATAAGATTACATTTAAAGAAAAATGGGGATTGATTTTACCAGAGATAGTCTTGACCGGAATCTAGCTAGTTATAAAAGGAGACATCAGACCCCATTAAGGTTTAGTAAACCTAAACCATCAAGGTGGTTAACACCTGCAAACGAAAACTTTTTAAAACAGTGTGGTTTTCGGTTAAAAATAAAAATATGAATAATATACTAAACATAACATCAGACGTGAAATTTGATGAGTCCCTTACACAATTTCAATATCACTCAGAATTCCAATCCATCAACAAGATGTTTATATCTTTCCTTCTTTAAGTTTTATTTATATTGAAGGACGAATTTTAAAAAATGACGGTACTCCAGGAACAACTTCAAAATTGACTTATAACGCGTTTGCGTTTTTGTTTGATGAGATCAGATACGAATTAAATGGCATTGAAGTTGATAGAGTCAGAAACCCTGGAATAACTACAACGCTTAAAGGTTACGCTTCGTTTTCACCTAATCAAGTAAAAGGTCTTGAAAATTCAGGGTGGATAATACCTTTCATCGATAAAACTCTTTCAATCGATAAAGACGGATTTTTTAGCTTATGCCTGCCACTGGATAATCTCTTAGGGATATGTGAGGACTATCGCAAAATTTTAATCAATCTTAAGCAAGAACTCGTTTTGATCAGATCGAGTACGGACTTGAACTGCATAAAGGGTAGCGATGACGTACAAATAAAATTAGATAAAGTGGTCTGGAGGATGCCACATGTTCGTGTTTCCGATCAAGAACGACTGAGGTTGTTGAAAATGGTAGAGAAAAACAAGATAATTACTATACCGTTCAGATCATGGGATCTTTATGAATACCAAAATTTACCTACTTCGCAGCAAGAAAATTGGACTGTCAAAACATCGACAAATTTAGAAAAGCCGCGGTATGTTATTATCGCATTCCAGACTGGTCGAACGAAAACGGATCCGAGCTTGTAATTTATGTTTTAAGTGCAACCCTAAACCCAAGATCCCGAAAATGGGCGATCTTCCGGCTTTCCGTGTTGCTGCTGTAAAACCGTTTGTGCAAACAGGAGTGGATTATGCGGGGCCCATACATATAGCGCTAGGTCGGATAAGAAAGGCAGTCGTCTATAAGGCCTATATATGTTTGTTTATTTGTCTAGCGACGAAGGCTATTCATCTTGAACTGTGTACCGATTTATCTACCCAGACATTTTTAGCGGCGTTCAAGAGATTTCTAGCTCGCAGAGAATGTTGTCAGATGATACTATCGGATTGTGGTACAAATTTTGTGGGTGCTAGATCCGAGCTAAATGCCTTGGCAAATTTGGTCCGTTAAAAGGATTACAGAGAAAATCTAAGCCGACAATTGGAAGAATTCCGTATCGAATGGAAGTTCTCACCGCCCCATAGTCCACATTTTGCTGGTATTTGGGAAGTCAACATCAAAGTTGTGAAGTCCCATCTCTTTAGGGTTATAGGTAAACAAAGGTTAACGTCAAGGTTCCAACTACTGGATCAAATGATTCAGTCCTTTTGGAGTCGTTGGAAAAAAGAATATTTACACGAGCTCCAAGTCCGGGCAAAATGGACGAAATCCGTAATTCCCTTAAAGGTTGGTACGGTTGTAATTGTGGATCAACCGAATGCCCCACCTTTACATTGGCCTTTGGGTATTGTAGAGGAAGTTTGTGCATGTAAGGACGGAGTAGTTCGCGTGGCTTTAATTCGGACCTCTTCTGGAGTATATAAAAGGCCAGCTATCAAACTACCCCTTGCCTTCTCAATAGAATTTCGAGTGGGATTTTTTTTGTACATATTGTAAATAAATTGTTTGTGAGTTTGCTTTAAAGTTTTATTTTTTCTTTTCATATTTTAAAATTGAACTTGATTTAACTCTTAAAAGTTGAAGTTAATACTACCTAACTTCAACTTTTGAATGTATAGTTTTTTTTGCTGATTTAACTATCTGGGAATCTGCTGAAGGTAGAAACCTTCAGGGGCGGGTGTGTGGTCGCGCCAACGCGAATAATTTTATTTAAATATTATAAATGATACGGTTGGTCCGGCTTTGTCGGGCCATATGTTTTGATTGTCAATTGTTTGGCTTTTGTTTAATCCCATATGGCATATAGAAACATCCCCCAGTCAGTCTTAGTACTTGCTAATGTTATGTTGAGCACAAGGTTTTAAATAGTTTCTTATAATATTACGAGAATTCCCGAACCATTGTGTTTGTTGAAAATTTAGGGACAACAAAGAAGTGAAGATCCAGATTACGAAAAAGACGTAGAGGGAGTGCAGCCAGCAGAAGTCGCATGCGGGTGAGTCCCGAACTAATTTTCAATAATTTTAATGTTTCGGGAGTCTGCTGATTGTTGGAAAATTATTTAACTTATGATTTTAGTTATACAGTCCACTTATAAATTTATATGCCACCTAGATATATCGAAATAAATGTCCTCAGTCTGAATATTGTATAACAATGAATCGGTGTCAATATAGCATAAATTAATATTGTCAATACCATATTTTTTCATGAAGTCGTTATAGTGGTAATCATACATTAAAGCCATGCTCAAGTCTAACACTGTAAATCCCACATACAGAGGTTTATGCTTTCTTTTTCCGCAGTAACATTATATGTAATAATTATTTTATCTTTAAACTTCGGTTTATTAAGAAGTCAAAGTAAGGATTTTTCATTTGTATCAATTTTTAAATCGATTCTGTTGCGAACGTTTTCCATAAATTTATCGAAGCAACTGTTATTCATCAACTTGAAAAAATCTGATTCGAATGTATTTCTTGCCCTTGCTCTCATTTTCGAGTTAATCTCTATGTACGAAGCCAGCCAATTCTTTTGTTTATACTTTGAAACTCTATGGATTTTAGAAATTTTGAGCCCATGCTGTAATGCTTGTTTTAAATTAACATACTGCACTATAAACGTGTTTTCGGTATTAAAGTTGTTAATAGTTTTACCTGCTTACTATTCGATGGAGTAATTTTGTCAGGTAAAAAAGGTAGTTGAGAATGTTTGTCATGAATTTCTTTAGGGCATCAACATCTACGTCAAGTACATAAACGATTTCTGAATCATTTTCCAAATCCAATACATTTATATTATCATCAGTCCACTCGAAATCGGCAAATGGCAGTGGAAGGTTCATGGCATATCCGTACAGATTGTTAACATCAACATAAAGTAATTAATTACTTGGTCTAGTGAAGTCATAGTTATTTACATATTTATTATAAGCTTTTGCGTACCGACATATAACTTGACATATTCCTCCTCATATTCCATCTTCAAAGAATTGCAACATATCGATGTCTTTCAAAATATCTAATTTTATTTGTGTATACTTCAGCATCGCGTTCCATGATAGCTGTGGCAATGTAAAAAACCATGCAGGGTCTAGTTGATAAATTTTTTGACTAAGTGATCTAAAGGTTTCAAAAACTTCAAACAGGTGAGAGGGCAGAACTACATCTGTTTTTATATACAATTCTGCTTAATCTTTTAACGTTTTAATGTTAAAGATTTCCCAAACTTTTTCCGCATGTTCATAGTCAGCATCACTGATAGGTGTTTGCGTTAAATCATTAAAAAATGAATCTTTCGACGGTAACTGAGTTTCATTTAAACGTTCAAATTAATTGAAATATGTATAAGAAAATACACCTTTCCTCGTCAATAATCTAATTTAGTAGGTAATATTAGAGTGTTGAGCAGAATTTTTCGCTTCATGACCTTGTTCTAGTAACGGGACCGTTCCTGTGACCTTGACCTACTTCCTTAGGGCTCCTGGCTAGTCGGGGTCATTGACCCTGGTCTATCAGGTTCTGAGCAAGAGATGGCGCCGGTCTTGCGACCTTGATCTTCTTCCTTTTGGTTTGCTCGTTAGACGGGCCCAATGACCCGGGTAAATGTATGCGAAACGCATGCGGAGGCTCACATTGTCAAATTAATGTATATCAATTAAGGAAATTAATGATAATGGAACTGTAACGTCGTGGATGATTTGAAGTGACCTTGGATATTAAAGTGAGCTTGCTCTACTTCTTTTTGGTTTGATCGCTAGAGAGGCTCACTGATCCAGGTAAATGTATGCGGAATGAACGCAGAGGCTCCCCTGCATGGTGCCAAATTAATGTGAACCAATTAAGGAAATTAATGAGAATCGAATGAAGTTGGAAGTGTAGCTATGTGGGTGATTTAAGGTTTCTGACTTCGATATTAAAGGTCTGCAATTCGTTAAATGAATTTTTATATGAGGGGATTCATCTCGTCCATGCGTGAACGTTTTAAATTGGAATGGTGTTTTGTTTGTTTTTTGGAAGGTTTTTTACTCTTCGCTATTAAATTTCTTCGTTGGCCAGGTCGAGAGCAATATATGTATCTCTCCTGTCTGGTTCTGGTCTGATCAACAATGTAATTCTAAAGTGGATTAAGTAAAGTGAAGCTGTATGCACGCATGCAGGCTAAATTATTACACTTCATATTATACTTGTTTTTTCTACATAAAACCTCGCCTTTGATGAACTGATTTGAAAAAAAAAAATGCAGCAGTCCATCCCCCCTAAACCCTTTTCTGTGGAAGATATATAACATGCGAGCTTAGGAGCTTCACTACGCTGTGTTCGTCTTTTCTCAACACTTATGGTGAGTATGAATATTTCCTCAGGATAAATTTACTTTAATTTTACTATTCCTTATTTTCATGTCTCTTTTTATTAAAAAACATATGTCTATTGCTGAAAAATTAAACACCCTGAACCAATTTCTAGTGTACAAAACTCTGGATCTATGGGAAAATATATAATATCGCAAGTATGGAGATAAAATAAACTCAATATGGAAAATCAATACAAATTATTTTAGAGCGAGAGGAGGGAGGGAGCATACGAACGTTCTTGCCCAAAAGATTTGTCTCAGCCTTTACAAATGAATATATAAAGAACTACGATGGTAAGTACAAAAACAAACAATTACTAACATGTTGATTACGATAAAGAATATTAATTACAGCTTTGTTTCAGGCTGCCTAAAGTTAATTTACCTAAGGAAAGAAAGAAACTCTCATCAGTTAAAATTTTTATAAGAAAAGAGCTGATACTTTAAGGTGATGGGTAACATGTAATTTTTTTTTTCAATTTTTTCCTTTAACGGGTTTCCATTTTTTTATGTTATAGTTTGTGCTGTTGTTTGTTATTGAGAGAATTAGTTTAGTGAAAATTCTTTAATTTTAACAAATGGTGATCCTTTGTGACAAGTGTGGTAGGTTAGTTAAAGTATCATATAATCACGATTGTAGAAAAAAATATTTATGTGATAAATGTGGTCTAATTTTAAGTACAAGAAGACCTAGCCACCTTCAGGTTAAACTGACCATCGGGTTGACCATATACAGTATATCCGTCAATTTCTTAGACGCAATCCGTGCAAAATCATAATATCTATTGTGCAACACTTATGGTTAAAGCAGATATTCCTCTATTACAACATTTAGTTTATAGTGGTAAAAAAGGTTGATGAAATATATTGCAAAATCGAACCCATGGCTCAAATGACTGAGTAAGAAATGTTTTATTATTAAACAACGAATAAGTGCGTTATCTGTCTAAAGACATTAAATAAAGACCAGAAAGTACGGCATCATGATCATGTAACATCTAAATTTATTGGTGCAGCTCATTCAAACTGCAACTTACAAGCAAAAACACCTGATTTCATACCGGTAATTCTGCACAATTTAAAGAGTTACGATTCGCACTTTACTGTACCTTTTTTAGCTAATCATGAAGGTGATTACTGTTATTCCGAGTAATTCGGAAAAATACATCAGTTTTACAAAAACATGCAAAGATTGAGAAACTAAAATAAAATTCATAGATTGTTATAATTTTTTAGCTACCAGCCTTGAAACTCTTGTCCAAAACATGAAAATAATTCTGAGAATCTCTCGGTCACTTTCCCTCATTTGTATGAGTTAATCCAACGCAGGACTTTGACCCTGACACATGTGATGTATTCAGCGGTCATTGATTTTCAAAGCTATCTATCTGCCTCTAGCTCATTAATCGTTAAAGAACTATCTGTCGTCTCTGTCAGTCATGGCTCATCATGGCATTGGTTTTTCAAACCACCTCAGGATGCTAGTGAAGAACTGGGTCAATCACGGACGAACATCTGGGTTATGAAAAATATTCTTATTTATATTAAATATTCTTATATAGGTTCTCTAAAATATTCGGATTGAACTGGACCTATGGCGATGTAGAATATGAAGGTATGACCTGTTGCACTGCCCGCCATTAAAGTTGGGATGACATTATATCGTCGGTGTGAAGTTGGAAAATCATTTGGTGAAAACTGAAAAACTTTTGAGAGTTCTGGTTTCCTACTGAATAGTTCTAGGGTTCCTGATAGTTTAAAATAAAAAAATCGAACATTAAGGTACAAATAAAACGTTGTAAAAAGTGATACGCCAACTTCACGCTAGCATATCATTTTCTAAAATAACTTATTTTCGGGGAGGAAAACCCACTAGGTGTTAGATTTGTACGTCCTTAAGAGTTCTACAATAATTTAAAATCGATAAAACATACAAAAAATAATATTTTAATATAAAAAAAAAGCCACACCACGATTATTTTTTATAAAATAAATTAAATTAAAAACCGAAAATACGGACATCCACGATACCTAAGCAAACTTTTAAATTATAATACGTACATAGTAAGTAAGGAAACACACAAAATATAATTATAAACCATATAAAGCTTAAATAAAATAAAAACTATAACTAAGTTCACACATCCAAGTCAAAAAAGAGGGGGACACTAAGCAATTCGCGGAGTTCTGGTGAAACTAAAACTAATAATATACAGCTAAGAGCACAAATAAACAATATCTGCAGAGTTCTAAGCATTTACATTACTTTGCGATATTTAAAAAAAATAATTGTTACAAAACAATCACGTTTTTCTCAAAGATTCGAGGGACTCTAAGCGATTCGCGGAGTTCTAGTGAAACTAAAACTCAACTATACAGCTAAGTGCACACATAAACAATATCTGAAGAGTTCTATGCATTTACAATACTTTGCGATATTTAAAAAAATAATAGTTATAAAACAATCCCGTTTTTCTCAAACATTCGAGGGATGCCTAGCGATTCACGGAGTTCTGGTGAAACTAAAACTAATATTATATAGCTAAGAGCACAAATAAACAATATCTGCAGAGTTCTAAGCATTTACATTACTTTGCGATATTTAAAAAAAATAATTGTTATAAAACAATCCCGTTTTTCTCAAACATTCGAGGGTTGCTAAGCGATTCACGGAGTTCTGGTGAAACTAAAACTAATATTATATAGCTAGGAGCACATATGAACAATATCTAAAGAGTTCTATGCATTTACAATACTTTGCGATATTTAAAAAAAATAATAGTTATAAAACAATCCCGTTTTTCTCAAACATTCGAGGGATGTTAAGCGATTCGCGGAGTTCTGGTAATACTAAAACACATACTGTATAGCTAAGAGCACAAATAAACAATATCTGCAGAGTTCTAAGCATTTACATTACTTTGCGATATTAAAAAAAAATAATTGTTACAAAACAATCTCGTTTTTCTCAAAGATTCGAGGGACTCTAAGCGATTCGCGGAGTTCTAGTGAAACTAAAACTCAACTATGCACTTAAGTGCACATATAAACAATATCTGAAGAGTTCTATGCATTTACAATACTTAGCGATATTTAAAAAAAATAATAGTTATAAAACAATCTCGTTTTTCTCAAACATTCGAGGGATGTTAAGCGATTCGCGGAGTTCTGGTAAAACTAAATTTCATACTGTATAGCTAAGAGCACAAATAAACAGTATCTGAAGAGTTCTATGCATTTACATTACTTTGCGATATTTAAAAATAATAATTGTTATAAAACAATCACGTTTTTCTCAAAGATTCGAGGGACGCTAAGCGATTCGCGGAGTTCTGGTGAAACTAAACCTCATACTATGTGCTCTTAGCTGTGTAGTATGAGTTTTAGATTCACCAGATTTTGTTAATATTATTATTTTTTATAAATGTCGCAAAGTATTGCAAATGCATAGAACTCTTCAGATATTGTTTACCATATATGTGCTCTTAGCTATATAGTATAACTTTTAGTTTCACCAGAACTCCGTGAACCGCTTAGCTTCCCCCGAATCTTTGAGAAAAACGAGATTGTTTTGTAACAATTATTTTTTTTTAATATCGCAAAGTAATGTAAATGCTTAGAACTCTGCAGATATTGTTTATTTGTGCTCTTAGCTATACAGTATGTGTTTTAGTATTACCAGAACTCCGCGAATCGCTTAACATCCCTCGAATGTTTGAGAAAAACGGGATTGTTTTATAACTATTATTTTTTTTAAATATCGCAAAGTATTGTAAATGCATAGAACTCTTTAGATATTGTTCATATGTGCTCCTAGCTATATAATATTAGTTTTAGTTTCACCAGAACTCCGTGAATCGCTTAGCAACCCTCGAATGTTTGAGAAAAACGGGATTGTTTTATAACAATTATTTTTTTTAAATATCGCAAAGTAATGTAAATGCTTAGAACTCTGCAGATATTGTTTATTTGTGCTCTTAGCTATATAATATTAGTTTTAGTTTCACCAGAACTCCGTGAATCGCTAGGCATCCCTCGAATGTTTGAGAAAAACGGGATTGTTTTATAACTATTATTTTTTTAAATATCGCAAAGTATTGTAAATGCATAGAACTCTTCAGATATTGTTTATGTGTGCACTTAGCTGTATAGTTGAGTTTTAGTTTCACCAGAACTCCGTGAATCGCTTAGCAACCCTCGAATGTTTGAGAAAAACGGGATTGTTTTATAATTATTATTTTTTTAAATATCGCAAAGTAATGTAAATGCATAGAACTCTTCAGATATTCTTTATATGTGCTTTTAGCTAATTAGTATGAGTTTTAGTTTCACCAGAACTCCGCGAGTTGCTTAGCGTCCCGCCCTTTTTTGATTTGGATGTGTGCACTTAGATATAGTTTTTATTTTTTTTAAATTTTATATGGTTTATAATCATTTTTTGTGTGTTTCCTCACCTACTATGTACTTATTATAATTTAAAAATTTGCTTAGGTATCGTGGATGTCCGTATTTTCGGTTTTTAATTTAATTTATTTCATAAAAAATAATCGTGTGTGCTTTTTTTTATTTATTTCAAAATGTAATTTTTGGTTTGTTTTATCGATTTTAAATTATTGTAGAACTCAACTTGTAGGTGGTACAAATGTAACACCTAGTGGGTTTTCCTTCCCGAAAATAAGTTATTTTAGAAAATGATAGGCTAGCGTGAAGTTGGCGTATCACTTTTTACAACGGTTTCTTGGTACCTTAATGTCCGATTTTTTTATTTTAAACTATCAGGAAATCATTTGGTATTTTCCAACTTCACACCGACCATAATATCTGTTTTTGTCATCTTTGGCGCTCCCCAGTACGGGTACATTGAAATTGGTTTTTACTTTTCATTAATCCTGGCGATGTCTGGCTCTTGTTACAACATCCCTATGTAACGTACTTACACCGCATACTACCGCTTGGACCTTGACAGAGCTTAGCCCATTGATGACGGAGTGACCTCATCGCCTCACGACTGTGTTCGTCGTAGAAGGACGAGGTTAGGCTGCGTTAACAACTGGTTTGGTTTGGTTGCTTTCACACGCTGGCGGGAACCTGTTATTAATGTGCAACGAGAGTAAAATATTGCAGGCAGTATTAAAATTAGCAAAGAAGCGAGACGATCAGACAAAAATAAGAAAAGCAAGTTTTTCTCACGGATGAAAGGTTGACATTGAACTTTAGCTGACGACCAGACAAAAATAAGAAAAGTTAATATTTGTCAAGGATGTCGAAGCTTGCACTGTATTATAAAAAATGGTGCATGCTATTAATCTCAGCATAATTACCATAAGTTTTTCTTACGGATGAAAGTTGGCTCTGTCAGGTTGGTCGCGGTAGCCGGGGAGTGGGGGGGAGCCCCACCCCCCCTTCGCCAACGGTACACCACATAATAAAGACTTTTTGAATATTTACCTTTGCGAGAGGTAATTAGCTAGGGAAAAAAACCATAGTAATTAGTTAATGAAAATTTACGTGTGGGAGAGCTAACTTGACCGTGAGGGCATCGAGTTGGCGACAGTGGTGGTTCCTGTGGGGTCGGGGAAAATCCTCCCCCCCACCCTATTCTATAGCCTTACCTAATAAAGATTTTTGGACTAATTATCTATGCGAGAGGTAATTAGTCACGTAAAAAATGCCGTATTAACTTCGTACTTTATTAAGATTTTAAAATTTTAGTTCGCGAGAACTAACAAGAGATCGCATTGACAAAGCTGGTCGCGGTATTCGGGGAAGTGGGGCGAAGATCACATATGTCATCTATCATTATTGGTAGCTTCTCTAGTTGTTCCAAGAACTCAATAAAAGGACAATATTTAGACCATTTCTTGTGATCTACAAGAGGATCGTCATGTTCCAACCATTCATGTAATATTACTCCACAAAAAGGATACCTTATCAGAGTTTTTCAAATAATAATATCCGGCTGCTGCTAGTTTTAATTCACTCACTGGTGAATTCCAACCGACGAATGTGGACAGTCGGTCGGCCTCATACCTCATGTCCTTACTTGTTAGTCGTCCCATAATAAACTATGAGTACTAGGACTATGACGAAGGCTTATGTATGTGGTGAGGGGTAGTGGGGGCAGGAACCTCTCGCTTTTACGCCTTATATCCTCAATGTAGATGTAGGACAATCAATGGCTCTCGTCACGTGTGAAGCTGGGGGTATATATGCGCAGTAGTGCTGACTGAGCGCTATGAATAAATAGTTCATTGTCGCCTTGTCTCCACCTGCAGTAGGAAATGCATCTGCAGCGATTTCCAGAAAAACCGCACTTTTATGTCTGGGCGGATAATAGATAACACATAGTGCGATACATCCGCTGACTGGACATAAATAAAATAGTCGGCGCGGAATCCTTTCAAATAGATAAAATCATTCTCATCTGCTGACATTGATAAAATACTCCTTCATGTCTGGGCGGCTTACAAAACGCTGACTGACCATCGATAAGCAAATGAATGGTTCTTTGTCGTCTTAACTCCTCGATCATCATATTGCAGAGCTCGCGCTGACTGGGCTTAGATAAGGCGGATTCTTTATCCGGCTCAAGTATGAATGGTTCTTTGTCGTCTTGTTTATAATCAGCGGCGGCTGATATCTGGGCGGTACCCTTTTAAACAGATAACAGACCCGTCGACCCGCTCAAGGCATCGCCTGAATGTAATCAGTGCTGAATGATCATGTTCTCTCCCCCGGACTGCAAGCGGGGTATATAAGAGCGAGACCGACAGGACGGCAAGGGTTTGGTACTGACCGTTTTTCCTCCGACATCATTGCTTCGTAACGACAATCATGAATGAACTTAAATGAAACATCTAAGTCATGCACCAGTGAACTGATTAGAATGAATTCTAAATGAAACAGCTGAGTCATGAACCTATTCATTAAATCACACGCCTGGCCTGGTTGTGCACTGGGTCAACGCACCCCGTTAAATGTAAACTGTAAATTGTTTAGCAATTTTTTTTCCGTTTTTTTATTACAAACATCAATTGGTCTCATACCAATGGTTTTATGAAATGATGAGTTATATTCTTGTAGAACCTGAGGTAAAATATCTAAAAACTTGTAATTTCCTCATAATCTAAATGCTTTCCACATTTCCCCCTTTAACGTTCTATTAAACCTTTCTTCAATGGAAGCTTTCATATTAGAAAATGTGGAATAATGATTAATAGAATATTTTTTCATTAGTGATTTAAACTTGGAATTATAAAATTCTTTTCCTTGATCGCTTTGAATATTTCTTGGTGTTTGTTTACTCAAACGAAACAAGCTCTCCATCGCCTTAGTTACATCATCCGCAGATTTCTTCTTCACTGGTACGGCCCATGCATATTTAGTAAAGCAATCTATAACTATTAGTAAATATTTGTGACTTCGATTCATTGGAGAATAAGGAAGCATCTCCTCGAGATCTATCTGCCATAAGTCGTTTATCCCTTTCAAAACAGTCTTTCTTCTAGGATATACCTTGCGAGCTGGCTTATGCAATTCATTTACAATAGTTCTCTTATTTGATGAATCCATCTACAATTTTCTTTTAAGTATTTTGTTGAGATAGCTGAGCGTGACTACATCAGATTCCATCACGGGCTCACCAACGTTTGTTATTTTCTTGCCGAGAGCGTCATACATATTGTCAACTAATGTCAGAGCAACTCTCTTGAAGAATTCTTTTGTAACAACATCATAGTTATTTATAGATGGAGCGAAATTGACAAGCCTTCAACAACAAGTCGTTTTTGTCACTGCTAGTGTATCACAATATATTTTACTTACAGCGTCACGAGCTGCAACCGGGTTCGCAACATTAATTATTCGTAAATTACGTGCGTCGAAATCCTTTTCAGATTTCAATAAACTAAATGGAAAGTAATGTTTCTTATACTTGGAATGTTTTATTGTGATGTGAGATCAAACTTGTTTATCGTCATTTTTCACTGAACCATTTACAATATGCACGTTAATATATTATATTTTCTTCTCGTAGCTCTTTGATTATCGATTCGATTTCGTTTTGGTGTCCTTCATGTCCAGCATGAGTTGAAGACATCAACAGCCTCAGTTGATCGACAAGTTCGTTAGGATCGTTCCAATATTCATACGAGGGTTCATTGGATATCGTGAAACCCGTGCGCCTTTTGTAAGTGTGAGATCGCAGTGAAGTTACCTGCTGAAAGATGAAGTCGAAGTGGAAGGTGGGCGGGGTTTCAAGGTTTGTGATGCAAATAATTTCGATACTATATTTCTGTATTTCTCAGATCTGCTACCCAACACCCCTTGTTCTTCACTATAGCCTCTCTTGTGTGCATTGGTCGAGAGTAAAATATTCTTATAATTAATCAAGTCGGACTCGGTATAATCTTGGGGGTTTTAAGTAGAGTAACTGTAACAATCTCGGTGTACCTTCATAAACCTCACCGTTAATGGACATATCGTCACTGTTTGCAAACAGTTGAACATCGGTCGAGTCTCCAATAGCCAACCCCCTAGAACCCATGACTCTAATTCCATAACGATTGTCGTGGGTTTTATCGCCTTTTAACAACTTATCCAAGTATTCTCTTTGCAGGTTACCGAATGCGGCAAGGTGTTCCTTAACTTCAGCCTCTCCTTGTGGTGTTTTAGCGTATTCTTTGATTTGTTCTGATAGTGGAACATCTGTCACATACTCTCCCTCCTCCACTTCTGGCGACATGAACTCGTTAACGGGTTTCGTTAAGTGAGATAATTTTGTTAGCGCGGTACTAGTTTTTGCTTCGTCCGATAAAATTTGAGTAGCTTTTTTGTAAAGAGGCGTTGTTGTCGGTAATAATGTTGATTTTTTGTAAATACTAACAGACTCGAGTGGCGATTCAGGTGAAGATTCCTTTTTTATCTTCGCGGATGTCAATGGAGGTTCCCTTCTCGATCGTACTGATTGTTTAATATCCTCAAGGGGTTGAAGCACGGGTGTGAAAAATTTTGGTCGACCTTTTCGATATCCTGAAGACTACGCTTCAATGAACGATATTTGTTTTTCAAAATCTCGCTAGTTTTTATAATCTCACGAGTGACTTTTGGGTCCATGACTGCTAATGGTAATTATCTTCACGAATGCTCTTTATATATCTACTATGAATGTGTCGATTCCTTTTCTAAAACGTCCATCGCTCTCTAGTCTTGTCAATGACGAGATAGCCAAACGGATCTTGGCAAACTTTTAAAGGCATCTTGGTGAACACATGCCTTTAAAAACTGTAAAACTTAAATCTGGAGTGCTTACATGTTCATCGTAAATATGTTTAAAATTCAACTCGTCTTGAGGAAATACTATTAAAAAGTTAAAGTTACATCTGATGAGGTGTCTCGGGATACAAACATATCTCTGTGTTAAGTAAAAGCAATCGAGATTCATGTGACGGCTATAACTAAAGTATCATTTTATTATATCTTGATCTTCCATAGTCACATCATCGTATATACAGACCAAATCGGATTCAACTTCTTGAGCCAATTCTTTCACATCTTCAAATTCATGTAACTTTATTTCAGAAACAAGATAAAAAATAGTATAACCTCTCCGATGGTGATTAGATTGCAGGTTGGACAGAGAGATTAATTAAAATTTTTTAATGTTTGTTATCAATGTTAATACAGAATGATTTAACTTTATATAGTAATATCACTACAGTAGCATTGCAAAACGGAAGAATAGTGCGGGAGCTGAGGGCCAAAAAGGTGCCTGATTTGAAGAAAATTTTTGATCATATAGGCTGAAAGTACTCATTTTATAGACAACAAATGTGAACGTCTGCCACCTCAGATCGGTTGCCATCAAATTTTATAGGCGAACAAAACCGACATTTTCGAACTTTCTTTACTTTTTCGCTAATAACTCGAAAACGATTTTCCGCATAAGAAATTGTGTACTTTCCAAAATAAACGAGCATTAAATTTCGCGTCGAATGAGGTCCTCAAATATAAAATCGGTCTTTTCACCAAAACCGATTGTCAATTTAGCCACTTTAGCGGAAAAATTAATCACGATCATGTTCCAAAGCCTGCAATTTAAAGAAGGTTACTCCAAATGAAAAATGCTACCTATAATAGTTGTATAATATTGAATTCTGTGTAAAACGATATCATTAATTTTAAAATTAGTCCACTCCTGTTGAGAAAAAGTAATTAAAATTGAACGTATTTAGCGCCTTGTGGTCTAAAAACCGTGAATTTTTTGTCGATTTTTTTTTACTTTCTCACACATAATTCGGTCTATAAATCTTACTATAAGAGGCTAAACTATTGCAAATAGAATGATATATCTAAAGTTTAAATCGGTTTCGTTGTTTAGCCGGGTTCGGTACATCAAAAATCTGTAATTTTTACAATTTTGGTTGAAGCCATGTTCCAACGCTTCTAACTCAAAAACACCTAGTTAAAATGAAGAATGTTTTAGATAAAAGTTGCAGAGCATTTATAGGTATATAAAGCATGAAACAAGCTACTTACACAAAGCCAAAAGCCAAAGCCCGTGTGGAAATACAAATGAAAACGTGAAATAATTCGGAGTGGTTACTTCCAGCGAATACATCGGTTTTTGAAGTATTAACCATTTTGAACTAATTAAACAACTATCTTCCATGTGTTAAAATAAAAGACAAATTTTGCCAAGTACCTGCCTATCTAAGTAGTTATTTTTATGGATATTTTACCAAATCCCCTCATACTTACGATCTCATTAATTTTAAAATTAATCAGATCGTTTTATACAGAATTCTATATTCTACAACTACTATAGGTAACATTTTTTATTTTATTTGTTCATTTTGAAATTGCAGGCTTTGGAACATAAGCGTAATTCATTTTTCCGCTGAAGTGGCTCAATTGACAATCGGTTTTGGCGAAAAGACTTAACCGATTTTAACTGCGAGGGCCTCAGTTGACACGAAATTTATTTATGTCACTCGATAATGTTGGATGCAAATTGGAATACAGATTTTTTTTTTACCTGCATTGATCACCCATATGGATTAACGAAAGATTACACCAAACTCTAGTCAATGTTTTAAGAAGCAAAATAAACAGCGGTACTCATAAAGCGTGGCAAAGGAGTGTGTCCGTGATTACAACGATACAATTCATAGCTCCACAGGATATGCACCATCTTTCTTACTGCTAGAGAAGAAACAACCTATATCTCCTCTTGTCGAAGACGACTTATCTTCCCTTGAAGTGCACTCGAAAATAGCTTTTCGAAATTCCTTAAGAAGTTTTCAAATGAAAAAGAAGCGTATTGACAAGAATCGAAGAAAAAGCCAACCTCTAACTTCTTTCATTCCAGCAAGCTCCTTTCTTTTTCACCGTATGAATAGTCTTAAGGGTTGGAGGTGTAAGATTGCTACAGTGTGATAACATATAACACTGTTGCAACCTTCATTTTGTTTATTTAAATATTTAATAGAACACATGTTAAGGACAGTGCTCAATGTAGGCTTAGCTCAGTGTTTACAGTGTCCAGACTTATTATAACCATAATTCTTGCTAGTGGAAAAGGACGTGCAATGTAATTTTTTTGTACCGTTATCTAATAATATCAATGTTCTATTTTATGTTCTTACGTTTTATTATAATAACTTGTATTTTATACTTTTGCACAGTCGAAGAATAAGCCACGTGAAAACACTCTTACATAAATATTACTCAGTCTATTTCAAGTGAAACTATTTCCAATTCTTGGATTGTTAATAGTGGTGCAATAATCAGCACGTCAAGGTGCAATAATGCAATAATCTGCAGGTGCAATAGGTGCAATAGTGCAATAATCTGCAGATCATATGTCATGTGACCTGATAACTTTGATTTGTTAAAAGCTTTTACAAAATTTGTCAACAAAGGTGATAAAACATTTTTGGAAGCTAAAGGTATTGGAGACAATTGCATAGAAACCTTTAATGGTAAACATAGGACTTTCAACATATTGGAAGATGCTTTATATATTCATGATTTGGATGTAAATTTATTCTCTGTTTCTTCTGCTATTGACAAAGGGTCATAAAGTAATATTAGAGAAAAACACTTAATGTATAGTTAATGAAAAGAACAAATGTAGGGCAGAAGGAAAGATAATTGTGCCTGAAATGGATATGAGTCAACGCCTTTTATTTCTTGAGTTCTGAACTGGGACACAAATAATATGTCTCGCTTGATAACTACTAGACGGCGCTAGAGGGCTGCTACCTTGGCGGCGTAATTGGGCTCCTAAGGAGGCATATTGAAAATTGTAGTTACAATAGATTTTAAGGCGATTCCGCAAGGTGGCAGTAGGTCGGATGTAACTACGACTGGTCAACGTGATTATGGCACGAAAGCAAGAAATAAAATTGGCATAATAGGAGGAAAGAAAATAAATAAATAAGAACCTGCCCGTAAACAAAATAAGCTAGGCAAATTATAAAAACTTCGATGTTTAAATTAAAATAGTTTAAATTAATGAGATATTAAAATGATGAGAGTATGCCGGTAACCTGATAGAAAAAAAATTAAGTGAATTGTGCAGTGATGATTAATGACGTATATAAAGAAGTGACGTCACTGCCTGAACATCCACTGCCAATTCATCGAACTGAATGCCGGAGGTTTTCTTCTCTGAAAGAGTCAGATTACCTATACGAAAGGTTGTGGCGATATCATGTTGTTATCAAAGTTATGTTTAACATGTTGAATGTAAAGTAGCAATTTACTCTTCACAGCAATTGTATAAAAAGAAATTACACATTTTACATTGAATAAAAATAAAATTTATAATAAGAAAATTATCAAGACATATACGAATAAATACGGTAGCACCCAGATATAATAGAACAAATTCGGACTGTAATTGAAAGGTACAAAAATACATGAAAACGTGGAGTTACAAACAATATAAAAAAAAATGCTATTACGAATAAAAGCCCAGTCAAATGGTAGTTTTGACAAAAAAAAATTAGATCAGAAGGTTTCTCGACGGATTCTCATGTTTCTCGGTATGATCGATCCGAACCCGAAGTTTGCCAACAAAAAATGACGGCTTCACAGAGAAAATCGAAAGAAAACCCTAAAATTTTTGGTTTTTTTTTATATAATCGCTTATAAGTTGAAAAATATGCATCCTAGTGAATTTCTGATTATTTACTAGAGCGCCCTGAAAAAGAGGAACGTTTTGGCACTTAGGCAAAAATGAGAGAAACTCAGCCCTAACTAGCCCCAGAAGCTTTCTTATCGTATTTCCTCCATGAATACGTGTTTTATTCATGTTCTATGGTGGTTACAAGATTACGGAGCCTTTGAAAAACATTTCCCACGGTGTGTTAGGAATACATAAAGGACCGATCAAGCTGTTTTATTATTTATTTCAAAAATTGAGTGAAATGAATGCAATGAAAAGGAATGTAATAGCAATTAACAATTAATACATTACAATTAATTTCAATTCTTTAATTGAGCTTCCTCCTTTTTGGCCTCGATAGAGCAGCCTCCGGTTGCCTAACAGAAGGCCCAGGTAGCTCGCTGTCGGTCGGTAACTCCACTGGAAAAGTAGAGTATTGTACACAATACTATCAGGTGTCTAATTGGTATCGAAACCCAGTGAAATAGGGTGTATTATAAATATTCAGTTTAAATTCTGTTGCAGTTTCCGCTATCTTCGTTGGTGATTCGACCGGGAATCATCAGGATTCTCAGGACACCTCTAAAATATAAATCGTACGAATACATTAGAGGGTGAAGTAAGCAAACCCCATTGGAAAAAGGTGGCGTACAAACATGATATTCCCCTTGTGCTGATGTCACCAGGATTGTAGGTGGTGGCTCAACCGGAGGAGGGTCATCAGCTTTACCTTCATTATCGATGTCGCATGATTTGTGAACGTTCCGACAGTTTCCCTCGCAGATGGTATAAAGCCTAGAGCAATATAGACCCACACGATCTTGTAAACTACCTTGAGCATTATATGGACCCCACAACACAAGTTGAGAAGCTAGTGAATGCTGGCGAAAAATTTCTAGTGTCCTTATATGGTGGTGACCATCATACCTCTCGTCTAAACGAACTGAGGTACAAGCTGTACCTCAGTACAGCATATACAGACACCGGTAACATGGCCGCGATCCCTCCCACTGAAGCTGCAGCACGTGAGCACTTTCTGGAGTTTACCATCAGATCAGCTCAACCCAAACCAGTGGGTTGCTTAGTCGTTGAGGAACGGCCTCATTCCCTACGAGTACAACTAAGGCCCCAGCTCCTGACAAGCTTGTCTGCAAGATCTCTTGAAAATTCGAAAGCGACTGTATGTAATGTATGTTAGTTGAACGTGTGGTTCTATATTGCTCTAGGCTTTGTACCATCTGCGAGGGAAATTGTCGGAACGTTGACAAATCATGCGACATCGATAATGGAGGTAAAGCTGATGACCCTCCTCCGGTTTAGCCACTACCTGGAATCCTGGAGACATGGGCCGGGGATTGCCGAGCGTGTTAGAGCGCGGCCCGCTTTAACACTCTCGAGCCGAACGGCGGCGGTTAAAATCCGCCCTGGGATTGTTGATTTTTATTTAGTGGAGGCCCCACCGAATAAATCTCGACCTACCCACTATGGATAGGATAGGGGTACCGAACAAAAAAAAAAATTCTCGAGACATCAGCACAAGGTGAATATCATATTTGTACAACACATTTGTAATACGCCCTATTAAACTGGGTTTTGAGCAGTTTTTCAATTAGACACTTGATAGTATTGTGTACAATATTATGTACAATTCCTTTTCCAGTGGAGTTACCGACCGATAGCGATCAACCTGGGCCTTCTGCTTGCCAACCGGAGGCTGCTATATCGGGGCCAAAAAGGAGGAAGCTCAATTAAAGAATTAAAATTAATTGTAATGTATTAATAGTTAATTGCCATTACATTCCTTTTCATTGGGTGGCGGGATGGCCGAGGGGGCAAACGCGTTAAAAAATACGCGTTTGCGGCGAGATAGGGGAGGACCAATAAAAAAAAAAAATTGATGGGTGCTCACTTGCTAGCTATATTAACTCACCAATATGCAACCATGTTGCAACTGATGTCATTCAATCGGTATTTTTATGGACCGATATACTATGTCTTGGATTGGATTAGAACTCTTCCTCATTTGCTTAAAACATTTCGCGCTAATAGAGTGTCGGAAAGAGTAGAAAAGATAAAAAAAATCTGCTGCGTGCTCGCAACACACAACTTTCACTTACCAACTAACTTAGATTAGAAATTAATGCGTTTTGTTAATTGCCACTTCTCAAATGATCAGAACGGCTTTAATTATGAACAATGGTATATCATTAAAGGCGTACTCCGCATGCGTGGGCTCAACGAGTTTTATGAGTTGACTGAATATTTTTCTTTTTTTCTCCCCTGTATGTTTTCTTTATTTTTATCATATCTCACAATTAGCCTTTCATATATTCAGGTAAAACGAGGAACAGATAATTTCATCATGTAAACAAAAACAAAGGTATCTGATAAGAAAACCAAAAATGCCCCTTTCCCATTTATGCAGAACACTTTAATAATGATACAGCTTACCTGATATTAAAGAACAACTAATTTTCATTAAACATGACGACTTTGATCAAAATTGTTAAAGCCGTTTTTGAGATCATCGAAAAAAAGCTAAAAATTGAAAAAAAATTATGAAATAAAATGCCCCCTGAGTTGGACCAATTTTGATGAAATGTTGGCTTTTACATATTTGGTATATACATACATCAAATACCCAATTTCTTCAAAATCGTTAAAGCCGTTTTTGAGTAAATAAAAAATATGTACACGTGAAAATGATACAAAATTTATTAATTAATGTCCCCCCTAGGGTTGATCAATTTTGATGAAATTTTTACAGTCGTATCTCGGGCATAAACATACGTCATGTACCAAGTTTGATCAAAATCGTTGAAGCCGTTTTTGAGTAAATAAAAAAAACACGTGAAAATGATACAAAATTTATACAGTACAGTCCCCCCTCCGGTTAATCAATTTTGATGAAATTTTTACAGTCATATCTCGGGCATATAAATAGATCAAATACTCAGTTTAATCAAAATCGTTACAGCCGTTTTTGAGAAAATCGAAAAAAACGTAAAAAGTTATTAAATAAAGTACCCCCTCCCTTTGGGAAATTTTGATGAAATTTTTGCTGTCACATCGCGGGCATATACTTACACTAAATACCTAATTTCAGGTTCCCACGGCTTATAGTTTTTGAGCTAGTATGTTCACACACACACACACACACACACACACACACACACACACACACACACACACACACACACACACACACACAGACCATTTCGCGGGACTTGGTCATTTCGACTCAGGGGGCCCCAAAACGTGTATTTCCGTTGAAAACCGGAAGTCGAAATTTTTCACGATCGCAATACTTCCACTTACTATATACGAGTATTTCATATATAGGTAAGTGGAAGTAAAAAAACATTCCTTTTCTTTATATTCATTCCACTCAATTTTTGAAATAAATAATAAAACAGCTGAATAGGTCCTTTATGAATTCCTAACACACTGTGGGCAAAGTTTTTCAAGGGCTCCTTAGTCTTGTAACCGCCATAGAACATGAATTAAATACGTATTCATGGAGGAAATACGATAAGAAAGCTTCTGGGGTTAGTAAGGGCTGAGTTGCCCAAGTGCTAAAATGTTGCTCTTTTTCAGTGCGCTCCAGCGGCGGTGTCCTGCACTCAAAAATTAAAAGTGACCATTGCATTTTGAAGGAAATTTTGTCTACGTAAATTTGGTAACTAATGAGAAATTCACTAGCATGCATATTTTTCAACTTATAAGCGATTATGTGAAAAAAGTCCGAAAATTTTAGGTTTTTTTTTCGATTTTCACTGTGAAGCCGTCATTTTTTTTGTTGGCAAACTATAGATTCGGATTGTGCACGCCGAAAAACTTAAGAATCCGTCGAAAAACCTTTTACCCTAATTTTATTTTAAAACAGGCACTTCTGAGTACTAATTGACTGGGCTATAAAGGTATGGAAAACATGCAGAATTTATTTTCACTCTTCACTGCATCCTGAACCAGATACTGGTCTGAAAGGAAAATAATAGGATTGAGATGATAGATCAATTGTGTTGAAGAACACTTTTAGATTCGATATCCGTGGTTGAATCAGAACGAGAAAGCCTGTTTCCATTCCTGTGGAGGGCACAACTAATTAATCCCTCAGTCATAACACCAACGTCCAAACACCACAACGGCTGAAGCAGAAACAGTTAGGAGACCACGTAATCCCCCCGCCCTAGGCGCCAAGGCCGACTCAATCACACAGCCTCTTAAATCGGTTATATTTACCGCACACTCCCCGTCTTGAACGGTCAACATCATATTAAAAGTAAAATCAGTCTATGCACATTACAACACTCAGTAAATTACATAAGAAAAAAATCAAAAGATATGCTTTAAATGATCTTATTTACTGCCTTTGATAAGGATAAAACAATAAGCAAAAGTTAAATAAGGAGAACATATTAGCTGTCCAGCTTCGAGATCAACTAATTGAATTATTGAAATCTGCGGTAAAGTGGGCGGCAAATTATAGAGAATTCATTTCCGATCTTAATTGGGTCTTAATTGGGACCCAACTATGGATGTTTTATCGTATCCGATTTCGGAAACGCTGAGTGATACCACTGGTGTGTTCACTAAAAGAGCTGTTCTGTCTTGTACAGCTAAATTGTTTGACTCATCTGGGTTTATATCCCCGGTAATCTTTAGAGCCAAAAGGTTCCTCCAAGATTTGTGGAAGTTGCGAATAGACTGGGACTCCCCCATGAATGATGATACGAAGTCATGTTGGGTATCCTTGTACTCCTCGTTCAAGAAATTAGAAAAGATTACTATTCCTCGACCATTGTGTGTTGATTATACAAACCTACAATTACATGGGTTCTGTGACGCTTCTGAGTTGGGATACGCTTCGGTCCTTTACCTACGGTCGGGCAGCAAAGACATGCATGTTAGATTACTTACAAGTAAAACCAAGGTAGCTCCGATAAAACCGGTGACTATTCCTCATCTTGAGTTAATAGGTGCTCACTTGCTAGCTAAATTAACTCACCACTATGTAACCATGATTGCGACAGATGTGATCATTCAATCGGTATTTTTTTGGACCGATAATACTATAGTCTTGGATTGGATTAGAACTCCTCCTCATTTGCTCAAAACATTTTGCGCTAATAGAGTGTCGGAAATTGTAGAGAAGACCTCTATAGATCAGTGGAATCATGTTTCAGGGAACCTTAATCCTGCAGACCTCGCCTCTAGGGGAGTTCTTGTTGCTGAATTGTGTTCAGAGCATCTTTGGTGGGAAGGGCCCGAATTCTTGAAAAGGGATATTACTTTTTGGCCCCAAAATCAATGTCATCGCCAACATTTAGATGATGAGTTGGAACTCAAGCTGGCTATTTCGCTAATCTCTGTCGAGAGGGTGGGAGGCGTCTTTGAACGGATTTTCTCATGGTCTAAGGTAGTCATGATTATGACCACCATCCTTAAAATTCAATATCGGGCTAAATGTAGGGCTCTCCCTATCCCTCACTTTTTGAGGGAAGAGGCAATAAAATATTTATTGAAACATATTCAGTCTGACTCCTCTTTGAATGAGGACATTCAAAGGGTTCATAAGGGCGCCTTGTCCTCTAGAAGGGTGCAGCGCTTGTGTCCCTACGTGGATGATTTTGGCTTGCTACGTGCCAGGGGGAGGTTGCAAAGGGCCATAGGTATACCTGAACAAATTTGATTATTTTGCCCAAACGGCATCATTTAATAAATTTATTAATTTCACATTATCATATTTGGCTGGAGCATGCTGGACTTGCTCAAGTTCTGTACCAGCTTACCTTAAGGTATTGGATTCTCTCGGCGAGACACGTTGTTCGCCAAGTTATCAACAAATGTGTCACTTTCTTCAGAGCGAACCCAAGGAGTACCGCTCCTTTAATGGGCGATCTTCCTTCATGTAGGGTCAATCCTGCTCCCACATTCTTCCATACTGGAATGGATTTCTGTGGTCCGTTTATTGTAAAGTCTTTTAACCTTCGTAAGGCTCTTGCCTTAAAGGTATACTTTTGTTTATTTATTTGTATATGCGTTAAAGCAATTCATATTGAAGTCCCATTGGACTTGTCTGCCAAGGGGATTATTGATTGCCTCAAGAGATTTGTTGCTCGAAGGGGCATACCCAAACTTTTGTATTCCAACGGTTGCTTAAATTTTGTTGGTTCTAGGACTGTATTAAAAAGGGAACGATATCTTCCTCCACAGTTCCGAGGAATCGGAGTTGGTACAGGGTTTTGCCCCCTCAAAACGATATACAATTTGAGTTTTCTTGCCCTACTGACGCTCTTATGAACGGCCTTTGGGAGAGGGCGGTGAAATCTACCAAATATTATTTAAGGCGAGTTATGGGAGATCAGGTCCTTACCTTAGGATCGGGAGTGAGATCGATTTTAAATTCTAGGCACTTGACTCCGATGCAAAGCTCTCCGAGCGATTTTGAAGCCCTTACTCCGGGACATTTTTTGATTGGAAGACCTGTTAATGATATTTCATTGTTGAAGGATGGGGCCCTCAGACACTATCAGATAGTAGAGGCCCTCCATCAACGGTTCTGGATCGCCTAATGGCATTGAAGGATCAACCTTAAGCGGCAAGTTCACTTGAAACCGTCCAAAGCTTAATCACACGGTAGTAGCCTTAGAAAACTCTTCGCAGTATATTTCATCAGGGGATAGTTTGCAACATTGGGGAGATTCCACTAAGGCCCAAAACTTTTGAACAGCAGAAGTTAGAATATCATCTGCATCCATAGCAACTAGAGAGCTGCAGAAATTTACATCAGTCTCACCTTACGACCGTCATTAGTTGCTGTGGGAGTATTTCCCATTAATACAAAACCAAATAGCATCGAAGGTAGGGACGGCCAGAAGCAAGCTCTTAGCCTAATTTTTAATTTCGGGAGCCCAGGGAACCCGAGATGAATCACTCGTAATCTTTGGCAAGATACTGAACAAGTGGTTTGAAACTACCACATCCCCAGTTAGGGTGGCAACAGCTAAGCTGGGAGGACCAACAGAAGTGGTTGCTACTTGGCCAAAGCCTCTTATAATTTTCCGCTTAGGAATCGCCTTCACTTAAGAACCTGAGAGCAATGCTCAGTTATGAATGACACATGGGAGGCGGTGTCTAAGAGCGCCCGTACAACAATATATTGTGTGGGACTAACTTGCAGGACTAACTCCCACCGTGAAAATCAACAGGTTGGGCAGACAGGCATAACGAAGAAGGTGGATTTGCAAGATGTGATATTCCCTTCGTAGTTGACTCATTTCCTTGGGTAGACTGAAACTTGGGTAAGGTGGAAGAGAGACTAGGCGAATCCTCGGCTTTAAAATGCAATAGAGTATGATGACCCTTAGAATTACAGTTACTTCAAGCTGCCTCATTTAGGCAAGCACCCTTATGCCTAATCTGCAGGCATGGTATGCACAATTTTTTAGTTTTGGCAATTAAATATATCTCCCGTGGAGAGTTACTGAAAAAGCTTTTACACTGTGAAATGTAGTGATCAGTTAGATCACATGCGCTGCAATGCGCTACAGCGACGGCTAGCGAGATCAATTCTTGTCCCTTCTTAAAAATTTTATCAGGAGAAAAACGACTCTTAGGTTTGCCCCGTGCAATAGCAGGAGCCTTAGTATGATTAGAATCCTTAGAAGATGATTCAAGAGACACATTTTCGGAAGTGGAAACATGACGATCCAGTAACAAAATTAATATATCTGGAGTAGGAAATTCAGTCTCAGAATAACTATTCTCAAATCGAGTCCTTAAATTGGCAGAAAACCTAGACAATAAAAAAAGTGAAAAGATCTTTATATAAACATTAGTCTTGGGTTCAATATTTTCCAGGGACTTCATGTGAGCATTAAAAGTATCTAAAATGGTTCAGTGAGACTTTATATCATCAGAAATATTAGGTAAATTGAGAGCACTGCTAGCATGAAATGCAGCAGCTCTACGATGCTTAGAATATCTGTCCTTCAATAAATTAAGTGCTTCTACATAATTATCTTCTTTAAACTGAAGATTAGTTACCACTTGCAATGCAGATCCCTTTAGTTTACTCAACAGAAATTCAAACTTATGTAGAGTGTTGAAAGTGGAGCTATCATTAACGAGACTATTAAATCGAGTCCAGAAGTTATCAAATTCACAATATTCCCATACAACGTGGGCAATTTAAACTTCATTCTAGTAGCATTCTAGGGATATTGGACGCAAACATCACACATGATCCATTTAGAGGAATTGAAGACTCCGAGGGATTTGGAGGTGGTGGAAACCCCCTCAATAACACATCGCATTTAGCCTTACACTTTGAATAGAAGGATTGGATCTCCCCTAAACCTGTATAGGAACCTCAATTCAGCATCATAATCGTGTTCCAGATTTTGTGAGGGTTCTGCAATAGCAATCCTTCCCTCTGATGTATGAGAATCAACCTGTGACATGCTGTCAAAGGTTGCCTGCAATGGACTCTTTGTGTTAGAATTGCCGTCATTGCACACGTTCAAAACTGGATGGCCTCAAAGTCATATTGAATAATCTGAAATGAAAAAACAAAACACAATTTCAAAAGAAAATGCAAATAAGAGATAGACTAGTGATAGATTAACAGGTAAAATCGAATATATGCGAATATATTAAACAAATACAAACAAAGTTGTATTACATACAACATAAGGTATTAGGCAGTTATTAAACTTCGTTAATGATGCACAATAAACAAAAATGAATGACAAAATGTAAACTCGTCAACTTTAACCTATTAGCCAGTAATGAAAAAATACGAAATATAAACAAAAGAATCAGAGGAAGGTTACATTAACCACAGTGCACTGTTCACGGATTACCTCACTCTAGATCGTTACCAGGGAACCTGGCAATGGATGACTCCACACTTTCGGAAATTATATATGCAACTTGTTAAAACCAACCATCCAACCATCCAATACAGAAGATAACACAACGATACATAACAAGTTTATAAGCATAAAATTATTACAAGAATACATAAGAAAGTTACATATTTATACAATGTTACGTGTACAAACAAATAACTGTGCATAGATTGTTAAAAAAAAATCTTAATGGTAGGAAAAACAACGAAATTCTAATACCCTCTGGTAGGAATGTGAAATAGTAATTTCCCTTAGAACCAGAAATTAGACATTTTACATTGAATAAAAATAAAATTTATAATAAGAAAATTATCAAGGCATATACGAATAAATCCGGTAGCACCCAGATATGAGAGAAAAAATTTGGACTGTAATTGAAAGGTATTAAAATACCTTGTGGCCGTTACAAACTATATAAATAAAAATATGGTGCGTGCGCGCAACACACAACTTTCACATACCAACTTAGATTAGAAATTAATGCGTTGTGATAATGCCACTCCTCACTCAGTTACACATTTTTCCACATTCATTTCTTATTTTTGTTTTCATTTGCTCTATAACAAACACTAATTTCTTTTATTATTAAATAAAAGTTTTTACTTGAGATAATTCGGCAATGCAAGCATAATACTCCAAGTCGACTGATTTTATAATTCTTTATGTACTTGTTGAATATTTCATTTATTTCCCATGAAACAAATCATTTCCAATAAATGAACGGAAGGGCATTAATAATGAACAATGGTCTGTCATTAAAAGCGTCCTGCGTGGGCTCAACGTGTTTTATGAGTTCACTGAATATTTTTCTTTTTTTCTCCTCTATATGTTTACTTGGTTTTTATCAAATCTCATATTTAGCCATTTTTTATTTTTAGGCGTAATGAGAGACAGTTTATTTCTCTATATAAACAAAAACAAAGATACTTCATAGGAAACAAAAACAAACAAACAAAAAAGGCCCCTACCCCATTTAAGCCCCCCCAGAACATTTTAATAATTTTATACCTTACCTGATATTAAAGAACACCTAATTTTCGTTAAACATGACGAATTTGATGAAAATCGTTGAAGCCGTTTCAGAGAAAATCGAAAAAAAGGTAAAAATTGCAAAAATAGTTAAGAAATAAAGTGCCACCTCCGTTTGAGCAATTTTGATGAAATGTGGGCTATCACATCTTTAACATATACATACGTCAAATACCCAGTTTGATCAAAATCGTTAAAGCCGTTTTTGAGTAATTAAAAAAACACGTGCAAATGATACAAAATTTAATAAATAAAGTCCCCCCTCCGGTTAATCAATTTTGATGAAATTTTTACAGTCATATCTCGGGCATATAAATACATCAAATACCCAGTTTGATCAAAATCGTTAGAGCCGTTTTTGAGTAAATAAAAAAAACACGTGAAAGTGATACGAAATTTATTAAGTAAAGTCCCCCCTCCGATTAATCAATTTTGATGAAATTTCTAAAGTCATATCTCTGGCATATTAGTACATCAAATACTCAGTTTAATCAAAATCGTTAGAGCCGTTTTTGAGAAAATCGAAAAAAACCTAAAAAGTTATTAACTAAAGTACTCCCTCCCTTTGAGCAATTTTGACGAAATTTTTGCTGTCACATCGCGGGCATATATCTAAACTAAATACCAAATTTCACACACACACACACAAACCATTTCGCGGGACTTGGTCATTTGGACTCAGGGGACCCCAAAACGTGTATTTCTGTTGAAAACCGAAAGTCGAAATTTTTCACGATCGCAATACTTCCACTTACTATATATTTCATGTATAGGTAAGTGAAAGTAAAAATGCTATTATGAATAAAGGTATGGAAAGCATACAGAATTTATCTTCACTCAATCACAATCACAATCAATCACTCACAGAGCCTCTTAAATCGGTTTTATTTACCGCACATTGAGTTTATTAGAAACTTGTATCAGCGACTAATTGGGTTACACTATTGAATGGATCCGCCGAAAAACCTTCTAAGTGACAAATATGCAATGTTGAGTAATCAGTGAAATAAAATCATAGCCTGAAGTTATTGTTAGTTCTGTAGGTGAATTTTTTTTCTCATGTGATTTGTTATGTATACATGTAAAATTACATAATGGAGTACTAGATCATACTATGACGTACTATTATAGATTTTAATACATTTACCGAAAAGTGCCACTTCGGCAATTTTGTCGCTTAGAACTTTTTTCGGCGGATCCATTCAATTATTGTTGATAGATTAAATAAATTGACTAATGATTGATTAATGAATTATTTGTTTTGTTCACTAACAATGCATTGTATAAATTGTATGACTTTATAGGTCCATTATAAATGGTAAATTAACATGGTTATATGGTTTGGGAAACTATTTGTTTTCTGTGCACAAAAGTATTTAATGAAATAAATGAAAGATAGAACATGTTTAGGACTGAATAATAAATTAAACTACATTGAAATGAAATTGTAAACTTGAAATTGTTCAATTGTAAACTTGAAATTGTTCAATTGTAAACTTGAAATCGTTCAATTTGCTTGTAGTTCAACTTGAAATTGTTCAATTGGCATACAAAGTGAGTGTTGGTGCAATAATTATTGGAGAATGCAGCCTTTACAGTAATAAATAATAAGTGATAAAAAAATTAATTGGTATATTAAACTAATTATGATTATAAAATGACTATAGCAGTTACATTTAATATTAAATTATTTGAAAGATAAATTGATAAGTTAATAGAATTATAAATAAGGCTCATATATATGAAATGAATAAATAAGTGTTATCAATTATTTGAACTATTGAATTAATTAACTCAGTGAGTTTGTATAATTATTACTAATGTCAGTGTTTTAATTTATCTAACAAGCCTTATTTTTAAGATTAACCTTATTAATTAACATTATTTTTATTTTTACTCCAGATTTGTGCTATTGATTGCCTCTCTGTTAGGATAACTTAGTTCTCTAGACGAAGAATGAGTTGGGCTGCCACAGCTTCCCGAGATGCGGGAATCTTGAGCGATCGTTAATGCTGTTTTCCATTGTCTTAAAATTGGCATAATAGGAGGAAAGAAAATAAACAAATAAGAACCTGCCCGTAAACAAAATTAGATAGGCAAATTATAAAAACTTCGATGTTTAAATTAAAATATGAAATTAAAATGATGAGAGATTGCCGGTAAACTGATTAAAAAAAAAAAGTGAATTGTGTAGTGATGATTAATGAGCTATATAAAGAAGTGACCTCACTGCCTGAGAATCCACTGCCAATTTATCGAACTGAATGCCAGTGGTTTTCAAAACTCAAAGAGTCAGGTTACCTATAGGTAAAATTGTGGAGATATCATGTTGTTATCAAAGTTGTGTTTAACATGTTGAGTTTATTAGAAAATTGTGTCTTGCATATTAAAAACATAACTTTTGGGTTACATAAGAATAGTCTATATCGCTCAAAAACAAACTGAAAAGGTACGGGCTAAGAACCTCCCCCTGAAGAACCCCTTTAGTGACTTCAATACTATTCGATATTTCTCCATTTGTTCTTACTTCCATGGTGAACTTTTTATAAATATTCAGAAGAAGTCTCCCTATTTTTTGACTTACACCTAGTTGAAAGAGTTTGTTCCATAACACACGGTGATTTATGGCATCGAACGCTCGTTTAAAATAGCAAACAAATTTCCCTTTTCCTTTTCCGTTTTAAGTGAACAATGGAGTTCAATATAAAAACATTATCGATGCATTGGTGGTCCCTCCGGAATCCCGATTGTGCTTCAGGTAATACCTTTGTAACGGGTCGCGAGTGAACGCACAACTTTAGTGTTGTAATGATAGGTCCTCATCCCTATGGAATTCTATTTCTCCTTTCATCCGTAATTCCAATACCCTCTCCACCTTTAAGTCCCACCTACATTATCACTTCATAGCCATCCAGTCACCTTAAAAAGTAAAGTGACATTTCGATTTATAATTTACCTTATAAACCGTTGGTAGCTCTTATTTCATTTTTTTTTTTTTTTATATATATAATTTTATCTTTTGTTCTTTTTTTTTTTTTTTTAGAAAATATAAATACTATTTTATTATCTTTACTTACTATATTGTTATATTATCGGAACCTGAAGAATTACCAGTCTTTAATATTTTTCAGAAACTATCGTTCATCCTAAAGTTCATCCTGGCTGAAGGGCGTATCCATAAATCAATAAAGTATAAATAGTTATTTTGGTGTGATTCACCTTTTATCGAATTTTTAAAATATGTTTCCCATTGTTACACCGAGATATTGTTAATAAACTGAGCTTTAAACCGAAGCTTATTTACTGTTTCGCAAATTTTTTTTTTGAATTAGTTATATCATTCAATTGTGCCGTAAGATTGTTTTAAAATTTCAGCTTCTTTTGTTTGATCAAATTTCTATAGGCCCGTTTAGATTTTATGTAAATGTCTTTTAATTCCCTCTTTTAAAATTAAGTAATTTAATCTTTATTTCCTTTTTTTGTGAGCGACAATGTCTCCCGCTACTCTTCTCTCTTACTGCTATCTCTTTAATTGCTTTAAAACCTCTAAAACAGCTGGATGTGAAGTCGGCTCATCTATATGCCATATTTCGGATAAAAGTTATATACCATTATCTAAGACCTTTAAATCATTTTCCGAGTAAGTCCTTGAATGTTCCAGTAAATACCAGTTACTACCCTGTTGAAGGACACCCGTGGTGATAAATTTATTCAGTTTTATCCTCCGAGGAGCTGCTACCGGGTTTGTTTTTTGGTCGAAATGAAAAATGCTCCAGCTTGGCGGTCCATGACGGTCTTATATCGACTTCCATTTCTGTTTCCTTCATTTTCATCGCAGGGCTGTCTTCACTAGGCTTAAACCAGTTTTTAACCTCCTGGATTGAGTATGGTTGGGAAAACATATAAATCCGTCCGTTACGAAACTTTACCGCTTTTTTCATGAGCCTTAATTGGTACAATATCGGAGCGACTTACTTGTACTGCTCTCTTTCTTCTTTAGACCTATCATATGAAACTCTGTATCCTAATTCTGCCAAATTTTTGCTGATTCCATTACTTCAAATTTTGTCCTTTTTGAACAGAATTTAACTAACACGGGTCTCATGCCAACCTTTTTACGTATTCCGAAACATTCTTCTATATGTGCTTTTAGGGCAATGAAAACGACTGACTTGATTCTGTAAGGAACAAAGACTTGCCACCGCGTTGGCGGTGTATGATTAGCGGTATTACTAGAAAATTCAAACTGTAGAATGGTATGAAGTGGTAAATCACATTTGGAACTTGGAACTTGTCTGAACTTTACTCTCCTTGGATCTATGATGGCTTGAAAAGCATTTTAGACAAATTCGTTTTCGTGTTAACTGTTTATACCGATCCCAGGATGACAAAGATAAACATTTTGGACAACTCTGGACTTTGTGTGAACCAACCTCAAGTAGGATGTACATTGATCCTACTTTTCGAATTGTTTCTGATAGATCCGATTTTACCACCAGCGAATGACTAAGTCTTGAGTTACGTTTTGAATAATGACTATTTTCCTACGAGGGAAAGGTCCTGATTTGTTTTTCTAAAATTTTGAAAAAATCCGAATACTCCGGAATATTTTTATCACGATGCGCTGCCGAATTCCCTTCGCGTAATAGGATCTAAAATTTTCAAATCCCTGTGCAAGGAATTATAATCCTCCAAAGAGGGACTTTGAGCTTAACTGCTTCAAAGCTTTAATAGGAGTACAAAACTTAAACAAGAACATTGCTAAGCCTTCTCGGGATTCGGATTTAAGGGTCTTAAACCTGAAACTTTGGTCAATAATGGAACCCCTACATTCCTATATCCGTATGTCTTGATCACAATGCCCCAAGGCTAAGGCCTTTTGGTTGACTTACAAGAAGGAAGACCTCAAAGGATATGCAGATTAAAAACAACATTAGAATCTGAATCAGTTTTAAAATGACAGCTACTATAGCTGGTGTTCTGCACTCTTGTTTTTCCTAAAAATTATTTTCTAATGAATTTTCTCAACAATGGACTGCAATTGTCGAAGAGCTATCATCTGCTGTTGTTCACAATAATTACTTTTGATTACATGAGAACGAATGATGTCTATTCACAGCATCACCTACCTTGGGTTACTACTGAAGTCTTACTTATCCAGGAATATAAGTATGTATATGAACCACATCTATTGTTAATCACTTATAGTTCTTTCAGGAACACAATAATAAGTAGATTTTATTGTTTTGTTTTTTCATATTTGTCGAATATTAGGACACAATATTTGTCCTAGTTATAATAATAGTGTTCCTAGTTATAAACGTGTGATTAGATTTGTGTTTGTAGAAGTTCAGTTCCTGTAAGAGTGCCTAATTGTTTATTTTTTATGATATCTGATCGGCAAAGTGTAAATTAAATGTAATCATATTGGATGTATTATAAAGAGTGTCCTGGAATTTCCTTTCTGGTAAAATCATAGCAAAGAGCGACGGGTAAGTTAGTTCTTGCCTTGAAGATCGAAGTGTAAAGTTAGTTTTACATCATTGTTGTATCACTCGTAGTTACTTTTACTACTGCTGTTACAAACTTAAGCTTTTATTGTTAGTTTGACTTTGTGAATTTGGCATGTAAATTTATAAGTGGACTATATAAAAATAAAATAATGAATTTTAATAATTTTCTAGTACCCAGCTGTCTTCCGAAACACTAAAATTTTGAATATTAGTAAGGGACTCACCATACTTTACCCCATTATTTCAGGTAGCGAGACATTAAACTCAAGTGAAAATTTTCCATCTTATTCACATTTAATCTCATTAATGCGAAATTCAGTATTCTCAAATTCTTTTAGTGTATCATCAAATACACGAAGGAGTATCCGAAACTGCTCTAGCAATTTTCTATCAATACTCTTAACTTTATTAGCTATATCATATAATAGTTGAATTTCAAAAAAATACTTCTCCCTTTTTGCAATCAGTACTTTTACTTTAAAGTCTAACATTTATTCTTAATCTATAATTTTAGCAATTGAAATAACTTAAATAACTAAATTTATTGATTAAATCTGGGTGTTGCTGTTATAAACAAAGACTAACCACAACCTAATGGAACGTTTGTGCCTGTACAATATTGTAATCAAACGGCCCAAAATCGACCTCAATCAGGACCAATAAATAATGGCATATAATTTTATAAGTGGGCTTTATAAAAATAAAATAATGAATTTTAATAATTTTCTAGCAACCAGCTGTATCCCGAAACATTAAAATTATTGAAAATTAGTTTGGGACTCACCAGCATGCGACTTCCAATGGCTGCACTCCTTTCTATTTCTTTTTCTGGCTAGTCGCCTCTTGTTATCCCTATTGTCTATGCCTCTACTTGTCTCTAGTTGTCCCTCAAATATTCAACAACTCCAATGGTTCCAGAGTACTCATAATATTTTAAGAAACTATTTTAAAAACTGGTGCTCAACTGGACATTATCGAGTACAAAGGCAAAGGATTTCTGTATGCCACATGGGATTAAACAAAACCGAAATAATTGACAATCTAAACACATGGCCCCGATAGAGCCGAACAAACTATATTATTTATAATATTTAAATAAAAATTATTTGCGCTGGCGCAAAAAAATTAAAATTATAATTAAAAATATTTAATTCTACATTAGTTTTAAAATATAAATAATTGTCAAAGATTTATGATGACTATAATTTTCTCAGTTTAGTTCAGCATTTCACAATGCAACATTTCATAAGCATTATAATAAACATTCTTTTTCCAAATACCCTTTATTGTCACGTGTAGTAACTTACCAAAATAATTCGAGAATTATAAAATGTGTCAAGCAAACCTTCATTTCTGGAAAGCCAAAAAACGAGGTATGGTATATATTTGGCGAATGAATGGATTATTTAAATGTATTTATATGACTAAAGTATATTTGCTATCAAGTATAATTAATATTATATTTACAAATGACCCTCACAAGTAGAGGCAACAGCAAAAATAAATAAAATCTTATTATACAATTTTTTATAGTATTTATTAGATACTAGTAGTGCACGGTAGTAGAAACGATGGATTGTGCAATTGTGAACTAGGACACGCCGTCTGGCAGGGCGAGGGGGTGTATAACTAGGGTGAGGGGGGACGGTTGGTTGCACAATCCAGCAACGTCGCATGGAATGTGTGAGATGTGGCAACATCGCTTTGTTTACATCGTGCAGTAGTAAGGCTATATGTGACCTTGAGAGTCATTGACCGACCTTGTGAGGGCAAGGGGGGGAGGGGTGGTTGGTTTAGCGGTAAGAATATATGTGACCTTGAGGGTCATTGAACGACCTTGTGAGGGCGTGGGGGGGGGGGTTTGGCGGCCTTTGTTTACATTATACCCCTTACGTCATCCCCTGCGTGGGAGTTTTGTTTGTTTACATTTAATGGGTTGAACCAGTTCACAACCCGACCAGGTGTAATGCATAGGTGCATGACTCAGCTGTTTCATTCAAGTTCATTCATAATTGTCGTTACGAAGCAATGATGTCGGAGGAATAACGGTGGCTCCACTCTTATATAGCCCGCTTGCAGTGACGGTGGGAGATGCGCTACTTGTTATCTGTTTGAAAAGGGGCAGACATCAGCTGCCGCTGGACAAAGAACCATTCACACTTATCACCGCCTTATCTACGCTCAGTCAGCGCGTGCTATGCACTTTGATAATCGAGAGGACGACAAAGAATTTGCTTATCGATGGTCAGTCAGCGTTCCGTAAGCCGCCCAGACATGAAGTACTATTTTCTCAATGTCAGCAGATGAATCGCTATCTATTTGAAAGGATGCCGCGCGGTTTCTCTGGAAATCGCTGCCGATGCATTTCCTACTGCAGGTAGAGACAAGACGATATCATTCATTTGCTTATCGATGGTCAGTCAGCGTTTTGTAAGCCGACCAGACATGAAGTAATATTTTATCAATGTCAGCAGATGAATCGCTATCTATTTGAAAGGATGCTGCGCCGACTATTTTATCCATTATCCGTGTTATCTATTATCCGCCTAGACATGAAAGAGCGGTTTCTCTGGAAATCGCTGCAGATGCATTTCCTACTGCAGGTGGAGACAAGGATACAAAGAACTATTTATTCACAGTGCTCTGTCAGCACTACTGCGCTTATATACCCCCAGCCTCACACGTGACGAGAGCCATTGATTGCCCTACACCTACATTGAGGATATAAGGAGCTCGACTTTTCCAATCCAACCTGGAGTATTGTGCAGTTCTAAAGATGAGTCATTTTAACTATTTTTGAGCTAATACTTGCATTAAGATAACAAAAAATTGTTAATTTTTGTAAATATTACAGATGTCTTTAATTGAAAAATTGAACGGTCCACAATCTATAAGACGATTGGTGAGCTCGAGAAAGGAGAAACTTATAAGATTTTAGAGCTGGCTCTCAAATCAAAGGAGTATGGAGATGCGTTACAAGCCACCATAGAGTGGGTAAACGGAGAAAAATAGCGGACATTTTTACCAAAAAGATACCAAGAATGCCTTTCTGGAAAAGACATCGAACAATATGATGGTGACTTCTTTATTTCTTTTAAAATCGCAATAATAAAAAAGTGTAATATTTAACTGAAATGATGTGCTTGATTTTAGGATCATTGAGCATAGTATATGAAGGAAAGGAGAAACAAGATTACAAAATTAGGTTTATGTAATCGAACTGAATGATGGCCGAAAGAAAAGGTATTGATGTTATATTATGTTCAAAATGTGGGTTGTTAATATTAAATTCGAGCACACACAGATGAAAATGGAAATTTTATACATGATTGCTAGATGGCAATCGTGAATTTAAATCAAAATTTAGCTGCGAACGTCATAAAAAATTCGCATGTAAAGAAAAACGTGTCAGTTCCCCTCAAGCATTTGGTTTGAACGATCCTAAGTCCTATGAATATTTAGAAAATAATTACAATTTTGATTGTATTTCATATCCCACTTCCTTTGAATACATTTAAATATTCGAGGATGTAAGCAATGTGTATGGTTTAGATGAAAAAAAAAACAAGGTATTTCCTTTGAGAATAAGCAAAAAAGAAACCTTTAAAGAAAGATTTGACCTTTTTTCTTCAAAATGAAAGAGACTCCCATTATTGTTATATTATCAATTTAAGCAGGCTTGTTGGCAGTCAAATATCCGGTAACAAATCTGCTAAATAAATTTGTCACAGGTGTTTAACATCTAATTCCTGGAGATACAAAACAAAAAACGGAAAAAACGCGGAAGAACGATTAAACGAACATTTATTATTTTGCGGTGCGCATAAACCGGTTAGGACAGATTTCCCACGCGATGATAAAATAAAATTTAAAAAGTTTCAGTGTACACAGAGAATCAAAATTGTAGCAAATGCTGATTTTGAATGTTATTTAGAAAAGATCGAGGGCCCTTGTGAAAATCCGTCAATTTCTTGGACGAAGTACGAGCAAAATCATAAAATCTTTTGTGCATCACTTATGGTTAAGGCAGATATTCCTCTATTACATCTTCAACCTTCAGTCTATACTAGTGCTAACTGCATGTTTTTGTTTATGGATGCTCTTCATGAATTGGAAAAGAAGGTTGATGAAATATATTGTAAAATCGAACCCATGGCTCAAATGACTGAGCAAGAAATGTTTTATTATGAAACAACGAATAAGTGCGTTATCTGTCTAAAGACATTAAATAAAGACCAGAAAGTACGTCATCATGATCATGTAACATCTAAGTTTATTGGTGCAGCTCATGCAAACTGCAACTTACAAGCAAAAACACCTGGTTTTATACCAGTAATTATGCACAATTTACAGGGTTACGATTCGCACTTTATTGTACCTTTTTTAGCTAATCATGAAGGTGATGTTACTGTTATTCCGAGTAATTCAGAAAAGTAGATCAGTTTTAAAAAAACATTCAAAGATTGTAAAACTAAAATAAAATTCATAGATGGGTATAAATTTTTAGCTGCTAGCCTTGAAACACTAGTCCAAAACATGAAAACGGGTTCTGAGAATCTCTCGATCACTTTCCCTCATTTGTATCAGTTAATCCCTGACGAATCCAAAGTTGAATTGCTAACGAAAAAAGGAATCTATCCATATTCTTACATAGATTCATTGTCGCGGTTAGAAGAAACCTAGTTACCCACATTAGACAAATTTTACAATGACGTTAGAAAATATTTCTCAGTCTGATTACGAACATGCTCAAACGATTTGGAAAATTTTTATTATCAAGAACATAAAAGAATATACTGAAATATATATAAAAACGGACGTAATTTTATTATGTGAGGTATTTGAAAAATTTCGTAAACTCTGTCTGGACATCTACTGTTTAGATCCAGCATATTTCATGTCTCTTCCAGGGCTGAGTTATAAGGCAATGTTGAAAACGACAGATATTGAATTGGATATTATAAAAGATTTTGATATGGTTCTGTTTTTCGAAAAAGGCATCCGCGGCGGTATTACACAAGTTGTCAAGCGATATGCTAAAAGTAGTACCTAATGGCGGGTTGAGCAAGAGCACGAAGGAATGACCTTGAAGCGTGCTGTATAAGGAGCTCGTGTGACCTTGAGGTCATTGACCGTTCTAGTTTAGGGCGGGGGGGGGGGGGTTTTGTGTTAGGGTGAGGGGGTGTTTATTTACGTTTGGAAATACCGGTTTTGGTAGTCCTTGACTGGTTGAATGTAGGTTAGACTCACGATGTGGCAACGCTGTAAACGAGATTTGTCAACAGCGCAGCAGGTGTGAGCGCAGGTGGGTCCTGATTCGTACGACATCATGACCTTGGTTCATTGCAGGTGTGGGCGCAGGTGGGGTCTGATTTGTACGACATCATGACCTTGGTTCATTCATTATTTTAATGTCACGATCTCTGGGTTGATTCATGATTTTAAGGTGTGTCTGGGGCCTCATTAGAACGGAATCCCCGTTCTTTCAATTAGTTCAAGATGGGGAAGCGAACAGGTTGGAGCCTAAGATATGAGGAAGATCATCTGTCTAAATTTGTTGGATGGACTTCGCCAGTGAGTGCAGTTAAGCTTGCATCAGCAGGATTTTATTATTTGAAAAAATCAGACCGGACAAGGTGTCCTTTTTGCGGAGTAATATTACACGAATGGTTGGTACATGATGACCCTTTTGTAGATCACAAGAAATGGTCTAAATATTGTCCGTTTATCGAGTACTTGGAACAACTAGAGAAGCTACCATTAATAATAGATGAAGTTGATAATAAAAAAGAACAGGAATACAGCTGTGGATGCTGCTAACATGCGTAAGAGGTTTAAACGTTTTATTCAACAACTTTCTCATTTAAAAAACCAAACAGTTTTATATGAAATAAAAAGAAACGAAATAAATCAACTAGTAAAAAAAGTGGAAAAACTTCATCTATCCCCACCTCTCTGTTAAATTATTTAGTCTCAACGTTGAAGCCTTGCAAGATGGTGGGACCACGACGATTGGAATTAGTGTCTGATTACCCCATCACTAGTACTAAACTAGTACGAGTCGGTCTTTGTGATTTCGTACCCACTGTCGCGGTCATCGACAAGAAAACTGTGATGTATTTGGATACAGAAGAATGGAAATTTGTCGCTAACCAAGTTCCAAGGATGTTGTCTCTTTTGCAAAGCAAGCCCAAGAAAGTGGAAGTTGAAGATCGAGTAGGATGCAAAAATGTATATTGCATATTTTCCAAGAAGGGGAGTAATAGGATCATGAAAATAGAACAGGTCGTTCTTTGTTTTGCGATGTTTAACCAGAGTCCATCGACCCTTCAGCTGAATACAACTTCAACATGTTTTAGCAGAAATGAAACGGCAAAGCTTTGTAAAGACGTTAAGAAAATCAACGACTCATTGGACTTGATAACCAAGATGGCTGAATTCTATAAGAAACATGAAGAAGGTCAACTGACTGAACCTGTGGAACCCAGTTCAATGGACTTCAATATTAATACTGAGACTCTTTTTTTCAATTTAAATGAACTCAAGAAATATGTAATAATACCTACATGAGTTGTAATTTATGCAATAAATGATATTTCTGTATATACTTTGTTTTTTATTTCTTAAACTCTTCCCCAAGTAAAAATGATTATAAAGGTAAATAAATAAAAAAATTGTTTTTACATTTGCATGGTTTATTTGAAATAAAACATGGGTTAAATTACAGATGTAATAGTACAATTAATAATTAATATATTCATTGAGGTATGAAAGTCTTCGCTTCTGGATAAATTCCTCATCCTCTTGCCACTCCTCAGGTAAATTGTCCCAGATGTAATCTAATGTATAGTCGAAAAGGTACAAAAGTAATGATCGAGGTAAAGCTCTCAATTCTTCTGTAGTTAAAGTTTCTATACCTTCCTCTCCCAAACGACGTATCGCTGACTCCATTTTATCCATTATACTGATGCAGATACCTCCTAGGTGGTATTTATAAATACTCCTCCTCCTGGAACCACAAACACTGTGGACTATTTTTTTTATGGTATCTGAGAGGGTTGACTAATGATGTGCTGTCGAATACCAGTCCACAGTGTATACACTTAACTCTATCCTTGACTCCTCGAATAAATCCAGCATATGAGAGTAGACGATGAGGTGCACCAATATACTTAAATGTTTTCCTTCTTATCTCTTCTTTTTTTAAATTTACAGCTTCAGAATTTTTTCTGATCCATGTGGTCAAACGATAGGCTTGATTTAATGAGCAAACAAAGGAAGTGTTTAAATGAAAATGACAAGCTGTCTTGTCATTATCTAACTGTTTCAAGTTTGGACAGCCGAAATCATGAAGATCATAGACTGGTCTATCAATAAGTTCTTCTATAAACTTGCACTTTTCCATTCCCTTTCCTCATAATATGTCATAGTCTTCTGTAACGTATGCTAATAAGTATTTCATATCTTCATATTGTACATCGCCATAGTCCCATTCTAATCCATGAATATGTTTTTTTACCCAAAGATTTGTCTTTGACTGACACACTACTTCAGCATCTCGAGGTGGTTTAAAAAACAAATGCCACGATGAACCATGACTGATTGAAATGATTGATAGTTCTTTAACAATTAATGAGTTAGAAGCCGAGCGTTAGCCCTGAAAATCAATGACCGCCGAACGCATTATATGCTTGAGTCAATGTCCTACGGTGAAGTGATATTTTTACAGTCGACTTAATCTCTATATATAGATGCATGTGCTGTTTCAGTACATTTTACGGACCAAACCGGTTCCTGCTTCATATTCTACAATGTTATCATGAATAATGAGACAGTATGCCTTAGTATTTGGCGGAAAGTTCGCACTCGTCTCTAGTAATACACGAATATCAATTGTCGTACTTTTTATTGCTTCAGATTGCTTAGAACAATCTATAACGACCGTAGGTGAGAGGGTCTCAAATTCTGATCGTGATAGCAGAGGTTGAGAATGACGATTACCATAATAACTCGTTTGAAACTCGTTATACATTTCGTAGAGGAGAGCCACTTTTCCTTGTTCGAAATCTAAATTCAAATCGTCATAAGGATATTGTTCACTATTCAAATAGAGTTTTAAATTTTTCAATTTATAACTATCGAACTGACTGCTATCTTTGGTAGCGTTTCTGGTTCGATCAGTCTGGAATGCGATTATAACGTATCGCGGCTTTTCTGAATTTGCTGATGTTTTTACAGCCCAATTTTCTTGCTGTGTCGCAGGTAAATTAAATCCCAAGATCGGAATGGAATAGAAATGACCTTGTTTTTCTCAACTATTTTTAATAACCTCAGTCGTTCTTGATCAGAAACACGAACATGGGGCATCCTCCAAACTACTTTATCTAATTTTATTTGCACATCATCACCACCCTTTATGCAGTTCAAGTCCGTACTCGATCTGATTAAAACGAGTTCTTGTTTAAGATTAATTAAAACTTTTCGATAGTCTTGGCATATTCCCAAGAGAATATCCAGTGGCAAGCATGCACTGAAAAATCCGTTTTTATCCAGGGAAAGAGTTTTGTCAACACCGGGGACCATCCATCCTGCGTTTTCTAGTCCTTTTACTTGATTAGATGAAAACGATACATGACATTTAAGCGTTGTAGTTATTCCAGGGTTTCTAACTCTATCAACTTCAATGACATTCAATTCATATCTGATCTCATCAAACAAAAATGCAAATGCGTTATTGCTCAATTTTGAAGTAGTTCCTGGAGTACCGTCTTTTTTTAAAATTCGACCTTCTAAATAAATAAAACTTAATGAAGGAAATGTGTAGACAACTTGTTGATGAACAGGTATTCTGATTTCATCAGACTTGTTAAAAGTGTTGCCTGCATACGGCTGATGCGAATGATATTGAAATTGTGTAAGGGAATCATCAAATTTCACGTCTGATGTTATGTTTAGTATGTTATTCATGTTTTAACCGAAAACCACACTGTTTTAAAAAGTTTGCGTTTGCAGGTGTTAACCGCCTCGATGATTTAGGTTTACTAAATCTTAATGGGGTTTGCCATCTCCTTTTATAACCAGCTAGATTCCGGTCAAGTCTATCTCTGGTAAAATCAATCCCCATTTTTCTTCAAATGTATTCTCAATATAACAGTTTCTCCCCTAAAGTCAATAAGTTCTCCGTCTTGATCCACTAACCGAACGGTAATATTGTCAACAGTCCTCACGTTAGTAGGAAAGTAAATGACTGGATTCGGGGTTTCTATTATTTTATATCCTGGTTCTACAGCCGGAAAGAATTGATGTATGCTATGATCCGGTTCTCCATTGACGTAAGACCCTGATGCGATGTTACAATGAATCGAAATAGTGTTTACAGAAAGAATATTCACAATGCCATCCGATTCGCTGTAGCGATGCTGACCTGGGTTAATGACTTGATTGGGACGATGAAAACCCAACAGTGGACCAATAGAATGGGGCTTGTCGGGGAAGTTGAAGTAGACCGGCTTCGTTGTTCTAAGTTCTGCCTTTAAAGTATTCTGATTTCCCCGCAGTATAAACCCCCCACCAGGTTCCTGGTGAGCAATTTCTTCGCGAAGAAAAGAATTTAGTGCATCGATATCATACGATCCTTCAGGTATTCGGATCGTTGATGTTCCAAAATAAAACTTATCGTTAACATCCTTCCTGACATTAGGAATAGTATTATATGTGTCAAAAGATAATAACCCAACTGTATAACTTGAGCCTAATTTCAGCGGAGGTAAAAAGTTTGCATGAAGAATACTAGAATTTCCCGTAAACGTTACTGTATAGCTCATGATTATGAATGATCAAAATTTATGAGAAACGCCTGCTAAATACTTTAAGCAGAGATGTCCGCAAATCGGAGTATTCCACTTCTGATAACGACGTCTGTTGTAAGTTATTTTTGAACCGTTGAAATAGTCAAGTAGCTGTGGTGGTGGTTTCAAATTTCCAAAAGAATCAAAGTATTTCACAACATTATCTTTTTTTACATAACAGACCCAATGAGAACCAGGTTCTGAACTCGTATTTAAATTTACAATAGCTGACTCATGTTTTTTGGATATTTAGGAAGATTATCAATCATAAATACTCCACGGAAATGTGGAACATTTAAAACTTTTGCTAAATGATTTAATTCAAAATTCGTCAATGGTTTATTTGGTAGTCATATTTTTCTCGGAGTTTTCTTTTGTCGGGTTATAAACAGACCGTAACCATTCCTATAAGGTTTCAAATAAAGTCCATTACCAACTTTCTGACCTTCAATAGCCAAATTATGTCTTTTTTGTTCATCTAATTTTAATTTGGCCTCTTTAGCCTCATTGATCGCTTTCGCTACACTCGCAGCTCCCCCCGCCAAAGATCCCACAGCGGAAAGTCCCGCCATTAACGGTACAAGAAATTGAAGAAAACCTCCTTCCTTTGGTAGAGGGATAACTCTAGGCGGAGAGGGTTTCACCTTGTCATGTAGATTCATTTTAGCCTTTTTATATGCCACTTTTGATGCCCTCAGAATAGATGATACGTCATCTACTTTTGACGATTTAACCAACTCTTTGAAACTAATCTTCTTTTTCTTTTTTAAACCCGAACCAACTTTTCCTTTTGCCTTCATGACATTTGTAACTAACCAAGCTGCTGCTTTTTCTCCCCATGACGAATCTGGAGCTTTAACTCGTTTCCAAGCATTATCGGCAAGAATCTTGTCCGCTTGTTTACGACTCTCCATATCCTTATTTATGCTATAAGCTATATCGTGTTCTTTACAAGCTCTATCAAGCTCATTTATTCCACTATCACCAGCAATTAGGCGTTGTTCCAGTTTCGTACCTGGTCCACAATACTGATATCCCGGAAGGTGCAATTCAATAGGCAACCTATTTATAAGACTATTTACGAAGCCTCTTCCGTTGCGAGCCTTACGCATTACTGTACTCAGAAAATGAAAAACTAGGGTATATATAGGGTGGAAACTTGATGTTGTTTGCATTCAGAATGAAATTAGTTAAACAAGTACAATGTTTCGGAGGAGAGACATAGTTCATTATTACCAAACACTATCCGAGCGTCAATATGCGGTCCGAGTGGATGCGGAAAGACCAATATTATGATTGGATTGTTATTAAACCCTAACGGCTTAAAATTTAAAAATGTGTATCTTTATGGAAAAACTTTACATCAACCTAAATATCAGTATTTAAAAAGCATCATAAATCTTGTTCCTGAAATAAAATTATACGAATTTGAAGATGCGAAGGAATTGCCTCAAGAAGTTGAATCCGATTCGGTCTGTATATTCGATGATGTCACAATGGAAAATCAGGATATAATTAAAAGATATTTTAGTTATGGCCGTCATATGAATCTCGATTGCTTTTATTTAACACAAAGTTATGTTTGTATCCCGAGACATCTTATCAGATGTAATTTTAACTTTTTAATAGTTTTTCCTCCAGATGAATTAAATTTGAAACATATTAATGATGAACACATAAGCACACCAGATTTAAGTTTTACTCTTTTTAAAGACATGTGCTCGTTATGCTGGAAAGAACCGTTTGGCTATCTCGTTATTGACAAAAGTAGGGACCTGAACAATGGACATTTTAGAAAAGGAATCGATACATTCATAGTAGATATATATAAAGAGCGATCCCGGCAGGAATTATCATTAACAATCATGGACCCGAAAGTCACTAATAAAAACAAGTGAGATTTTGAAAAACAAATTTCGATCATTGAAGCGTAGTCTCCAGGCTACAGAAAAAGGTCGTCAAGAAATTTTTTCACCTGTGCTTCAACCCCTTGAGGATATTAAACAATCATTAAATAAAGAATCAAAACCGGAATTGACTCCCAGAGTCAGACGGCGGGACGAATCGCCACTCGAGTCTGCTAGTATTTACCGAAAATCAACTTTATTGCCTAAAACAACGCCCCACTACAAAAGAGCTACACAAATTTTATCCGATGAAACAAAAACTATACAAACTACACCGTTATCTCATTTATCATTTCCCGACGCAGAAGAATACGAGGGCGAGTATGTGACTGACGATCCACTATCAGAGCAAGTCAAAGAATATGCTAAAACTCCACAAGGAGAAGCCGAATTTAAGGAGCATCTCGCCGCATTTGGAAACCTGCAAAGGGAATACTTGGATAAGTTGTTGAAAGGTGATAAGACACACGACTCTCGTTATGGAATTAGAGTCATGCCTTCTGGGGGATTAGCTATTGGAGACTCGACAGATGTTCAGCTGTTTGCAAACAACGACGATATATCCATTAATGGAGTGGTTTATGAAGGGACACCGGGACTGTTGCAGCTACTCTACTTGAAAAACCCAAAAGATTATACCGAGTCCGACTTGGAAAATTATAAGAATATCTTAAACTCGACCAATGCTCACAAGAAATGGTATAGTGAGGAACAGGGGGTGTTTGGAAACAGATCTGAGAAATATAAAAATGTAATATCCAAGATATTTCCACCACAAACCTTAAAACCCCGCCCCCCTTCCTCTGCTTCGAGCATGAAGCTCCGTTCTCACTCCTACAAACGGGGTACTGGTCTTATGAGAGCCAATAAACCCTTGTACGAGTATTGGAACGACCCTAACGAACTTGTCGATCGACTAAGGCTATTAATGTCTTCAACTCATGCCGGACATGAAGGACACCAAAACGAAATAGAATCAATAATTGAAGAGCTGCGAGAAGAAAATATCATATATTAACGTCGTCGATACGTTTATATTCAGTTTCAGTATAAACATGACGATAAACAAGTTCGGAACCCACATTTCGAAAAAACATTCAAAATACATAACGCGTTATTTTCCCTACAATTTATTAAGGTCTGAAAAGGATATCGATGCAAGTCAGTTACGAATAATTAATATTGCAAATCCAGTCGCTGCTCACGATGCTGCTAATAAGTTATATTGTGATACTCTAGCAGCTACCTACACTGATTTGAAAAATTGGCCTGGTAATTATATAGACGGGAAGAGAAAAAGACTTGTTAACTTCGCTCCACCTATAAATAAATATGATGTTGTCACCAAAGAATTTTTAAGCAGCGTTGCCTTAAATTTAGTTGGAAATATATATGACTCTCTTGGCAAGAGAATAACAAACGTTGGTGAGCCTGAGAAGGAATCTGATGTGGTCACACTCGGTTATCTTAAGAAAATTATCAAATGGAATCATCACAAATAAAAAGGACTGTTGTAAATGAATTACATAAGCCAGCTCGCAAGAAATATCCCAGGCGAAAGACAGTTTTGAAAGGAATAAATGACTTGTGGCAGATAGATCTAGTAGAGATGATACCTTATTCTCGAGAAAATAAAGGGTACAAATATTTATTGACAGTTATCGACTGTTTTTCCAAATATGCCTGGGCCGTGCCTCTAAAGCTGAAATCAGGAGAAAATGTGACTAAAGCAATGGAGAGTGTGTTTCGTTCGAGTGGTCAAACTCCGAAAAATATTCAAAGTGATCAGGGAAAGGAATTTTACAATTCCAAGTTTAAATCTCTAATGAAACAATACTCTGTTAATCATTATTCCACTTTTTCTAATATGAAAGCTTCCATTGTAGAAAGGTTTAATAGAACATTGAAAGGGAAAATGTGGAAAGCATTTAGCTTGCGAGGAAATTACAAGTTTTTAGATATTCTACCTCAAATTTTACACGAGTATAATTCAACATTCCATAGGACTATTGGTATGAGTCCAATCGATGCATTCCAAAAAAAGATGGAGAAATATTTGCAAAATAATATCTATTCTTCGTTGAGTGAATCAAAAGTAGTACGAAAGCAAAAATTTAAAGAAGATGATTTTGTCAGAATATCTAAACAAAAATCCATATTTTCAAAAGGATATTTATCAAATTGGTCAAGTGAAATTTTTAAGATAGTCAAGATTCAAAAGACATATCCTTACACTTATTTACTGGAAGTTCTGAAAGGACAACCGATAAGTGGTGCATTTTATGAAGAAGAGCTACAAAAAGTTAAATATCCAGATGTTTACCTTGTAGAAAAAGTTTTAAAAAGAAAAGGAAATAAATTGTATTTGAAGTGGCTGGGATTAGAAGAACGCAGCTGGATTGACAGGAAGGATATTGCATAATGTTTTAAAAGAAAAAACACTTACTGTTATAGCAGACATTTATTAATTTGTTTTTTACAATAACTGTATATTTTATATATTTATTGTAACTCTACATTTAAAATATATTTATTTTCTACAAATTGTTGTTTTTCTTTAACCAAAACTTACTACAAATAGTACCAGTGCTAATGCTACTAATATACATTAAATTGTCTACTTTTATCATTTTGTATTAACTATTACATTTAATGGTTGTTTTTTTATTCATTAAGGCTATAATGACCATAAGGGAGTGTTTGCACTCCACCTCTCATTGTATGTCTTTTATCATCCAATGAGCATAATGACTTTTTATTTATTAGTGAGGTTGTAACGTTGTGTTTTTTAGATTGAATTATATAAAACGAAGAATATACACTTTTACAGTCTTTAAGTGTGTTTAAATAATCGTTAAAAGTAAAACCGCTAACTGCTGACTTTTTTATTCCCTTTGACTTTTTAACCGTTATATCATTGTTTGTTATGTAAGAATACATTTTAGGTCTCAACCCGACAAATTCCACTATGGGATCTCCAAAAGTTTCATCTTTCAACAGACCAACAACTTTTTTGTTTTTTTCAGAATAACAAAAATGAGAAGTAGGAAAATTGCTTGTATCAAAATAATTTTGTAACTCTCCAGACATATCAGAATAAATATCTTCAGTCCTAATATTGTATAAAAATGAATCGGTATCAGTATAGCATAAAGTAACATTTTCTATACCATATTTTTTAAAGAAAACATTGTAGTGGTAATGGTACATCAAAACTTTGCTCAAGTCTAACACTGAGAATCCAACATACAACGGTTTATCAAAAATAATGCTTTCTTTTTCCAATTGAACCGCTGTAACATTATCAGCAAATATAATCCTACCTTTAAAATTTGGTTCATTAACTTGTCGAAATAAGGATTTTTCATTTGTAACAATTTTTAGATCGATTCTGTTACGAACATTTTCCATAAATTTACCAAAGCAACTGTTATTCATCAACTTGTAAAAATCTGATTCGAATGTATATTTTGCAGATGCTCTCATCTTTGAATTAATTTCTATATATGGTGCCAACCAATTCTTTTGTTTAAACTTTAAAACTCTGTGAATTGTTGAAATTTTGAGCCCATGTTGTAATGCTTGTTTTAAATTGATATAATGTACTATGTACCGTGTTTTGGGTGACAAAGTCGTTAATAGCTTAACAGTTTTAGTATTAGGCAGATTATTTTTTTCAGGTAAAAAAGGTAGTTGAGAATGTTTATCATGAATTTCTTTAGGGTATTCAACATCTACGTCGAGTACATAACCGGTTTCTGAATCGTTTTCTAGATCTAATACATTTAATTTTTCGTCAGTCCACTCAAATTCGGCATATGGCAGTGGAAGATTCATGGCATATTGTTAACATCAACATAAAGTAAGTAATTGTTTGGTTTAGACGGGTCATATTCTTTCATGTATTTATTATTAGCTTTTGCATGACGGGAAATAACTTGACAAATTCCACCTCTGATACCCTTTTCAAAAAACTGGACCATGTCTATGTCTTTTATTATATCTAATTTGATTTTTGTATATTTCAACATTGCATTCCAAGATAACTGTGGCAAAGTAAAAAACCATGTAATATACATATTAAATGTCCACTTATGATACACAACAAGGTCAACAACAATCAAGACACCTGGCCCCACCTGCGCTCACACCTGCTGCGCTGTTGACAAATCTCGTTTACAGCGTTGCCACTTCGTGAGTCTAACATACATTCAACCAGTCAAGGACTACCAAAACCGGTATTTCCAAACGTAAACCAACCCCCCCTCACCCTAAACTAGAACGGTCAATGACCTCAAGGTCACACGAGCTCCTTATACAGCACGCTTCAAGGTCATTCCTTCGTGCTCTTGCTCAACCCGCCATTAGGTACTACCACTGAGATTCCGGTCGTATAGAAATATTTGTCTAAATGTAAACTTCATTACTCCTTGGGCTATTTAGACTAAAGGATATCGATTAGAGTACGCAGCATGTGAAGAATAGGAAGTAGATATATTTTACATGCATACCGAGTTATGTCGTCGGTGTTATGTCTAGATTTATTGCTCCCCTGTCTTGGGCTCTTTAGACTAATGGATATCGATTAGAGTATGCAGCAGGTGAAGAATAGCAAGTAGAAACATCCTTTACATTTAGAGGTAACTTTTAATGCTCCTTAAGGATATTTAAATATGTCTAGGGCAGATGTTTGGAAATCGAAGCAGTTGTCCGATCGTATAGAATTATTTAGACTAATGTATATCCATTAGTATCAAGCAGGTGAAGAATAGCAAGTAGAAACATTCTTTACATCTAGGGGTAGCTTTTAATGCTCCTTAGGAATCTTCGTCTTGTGTTACTTGTCCGATGAGTAATTAATATCGAGCAGGGAGAGTAATTAATATCGAGCAGGTGAAGAATAACAAGGAGCAGATGGAAGTGGTTGTCCGATCGTATAGAAATATTTAGTTGTATAATTTGTCTCGTCTAAAAGTAAATTTTATTTTCTCCTCAGGAATTCTCGTCTTGGGATACTTATATGCATTAACCCTTTAACTGCTGCGAGTGAAGAGCTTTACGTCTATCACAGCGCTAAGTGCTCTGGTTACCCGTCTACCGGCCTCTGCTACATCCTTTTTACCCCTACATTCTATTTTTCATTACGCCCCTTTACTACTATCTGTTAAGTTATTTCATTTCCATCCTCCTTTTTGATTCGGGCTATGGACCGACACTGGCTTTTTTTTTTTTTTTTTTTTTTTTTTTTTTTTTTTTTAATAATAATAATAAAAACTAATTTCTTAATAATTTAATTGTGTGTGAAAATCTTCGAAGCACTGGTCTATACAAAGACCAACATTACGATGTCGACATTCAACTTTCGTATCTCGCCGAATTTTTTTTTTTTTGAACAAACGGCACATTTTCGGTACGCTTGTTTTTTTGACGTCCCCTTGGAAACAGCGAGGCTGGGAAAATGTCTCTCTGTCAATCTTAGGGGTAAATCTTCGCTTGATCTTCTTCCTCCCCCAGATTTTTTTCTTTCTGTATGGAACTTTTCCAAAATTTCTCTTATAAGAGATAAATGGAACTTCTCCATTGTAAGTTTCTGTCCTGTAACAATCTTGTGCAATGTGTGAGCATTCACCACAGACAGGTCTAATATATGAAGAAATAATTTTTTATACCATTTTACAGTTTTTCTGACAGATTCTATTGAGCTTAGAATCATGTCCACTCTATCCACACCTCCCATATTTTGATTATCCCATATATTGATGAAATCGAAACAAAAAACTATCGTACTATAAAATAAAATTTATAGAAAATAAATGAATGTTAAAGGCAGTTGAACTGAGGGTTGTTTCACACAGAGCGCAAAAACAAGAATGAAAATGGTTACCTGGCCGGAGCAGGTAGCCACCGATGGCCCAAGAAAACGGTACATAATTTTCGCGAGAAAAGCTCCAGAGTTAATCCCCACGCCATCTGTAGGCTGCATTTACAAGCTCTAGTTTACTGCGAAACCAATGGAAGGCAGCAAGGTCGCGTCGTCTATACTCGGCTTTAGCAAATGGAGAGAAAAGCAGTGGGACGCCATATATCGTCTTTAGCACTGAGGGCGTGTGTGGTGCAGGACTGCATATATCGTCTTTAGCAAAGGGGGCACGTTCCGTTGCGCCGGCAAATATCGTCTTTAGCAGTTAAAGGGTTAAATAGGGAAATGAAGCAGGTGAAGAATGTAATGAGGGTTGTTTCCGATCATATAATATTTGTCATGTCTGGAGTTGATAAAATTAATTTTCTTCTTATATAAATTAAATATAATATTTTTTTTTAAATTAGCTAAGTGATTATTCTCGTTTTTTAGGAGAGCTGAAAATGCAATACCTCGGAAAAAAGAAAAATGCTTATGACATTAAATTTTTTTAAAAATAGTTGATAGAGTTAATTTTAGAAGTTCTTTTTTATATATAGGTAATGTTTTTTATATCTTATTCATTTGGTTTTGGCTTTGTATATTTAGTGTTAAGGAGTAAAATGAACAGTAAAAGCAACATAAATAAGTATTTATGTGAACATTGCGGAATATTAGTAGCAAATAGAAGACACAGGTGTAAATGGTTGTTTTTTTATTGTCAAGGCTGTGGCAAAGAATTTAATAGAAAGTTTAATTTTAATCGGCATAAATTAACTTGTAAAGTTGCTAATGGGGTTAGTATGAATGATATACCTAGGGCGAGCACAATGGAGGTTCCCAATAAAAAAAGAAAATGTAGTATGTTTAGTAGGCAGATGCGAGAGAAGGCGATTGCTGAAGAAAACGGGATTATTAGAGCTTGTTTAAATAACGCGGTTGAGGACGTTTACATTCCTAACGATAATAAAAAAATAGTAGCTACCGAATTTTTAAACAATAAAAAAGAACTCTTAGTAAATTTATTAAATTCCTATGTTGACGATTGGAAAACTTACAAAATAAATATAATGTTAGAATGCACATATATTAAGAAAAACGGAAACACTATTAGTGAAAGAACGGATTTTAACTTTAAATCGAAAAGTAATATGATAGATATTAGCATAAACCTTGAAAATTATATTGAAAAAACCTTTGAAAAAATTTTAACGGAACAGGACGAGTTTGAAAAAAAAGGTTCAGGTTGGATATATATTTCAGCAAATTATATCTGCTTACATTTAACAAAATATAAACCTTTTGGAGGATCTCAATATATTGAATTACCTAAAAAAATAAGGACAAACATTGTGTTATAAATGTAAAAAATAATACTAATGATTGCTTCCGTTTAGCTATACTTAGTGATGATATTAAATCAAATGACGTTAAAGAATACAAAAATATTCAAACCACATTTTCCTTTGATTCGATAACGTTCCCGACTCCAATAAAGGATATAAAACGATTTGAAAATTTAAATAACCTGTCTATAAATGTTTACGGCTTAGACGAGAAAAATAATGTGTATCCAATTAGAATCAGTAAAAAGGAAAATTATGATAAAATGTTTGATTTATTGTTTTTACAAAATGGAGAAAATTTTCACTATTGTTTGATCATAAATCTTTCACGATTAGTAAGTTCTCAAATATCTTTACACAAATGCGCATATACTATCTGTCGCAGATGTCTGACTGCATTTCCGAAGACAAATGTAAACAAGTTTGGGAAAAATGGTGATGAGCGAAAGCGAGAACATGAATTATTTTGTCGTAATCATAAAGCAATCCGATCTGACTTTCCGAAAGGAGAGAAAATCGAATTTAAACATGTGGAATATACTCAACCCATTCCAATCGTAGTTTATGCAGATATTGAATCTCTTTTAATACCAATTTCGGGACCCGCTCCTAATCTATCAATATCTTGGAATAAAGCTGTACATGAGCATCGTGCATTTTCTGTTTCACTTCTGGTAAAGTCTAACATGTACCATTTAAAACCGTTTGTTTATACGGGAGAGAACTGTATGCTAGTTTTTTTAGAAAAACTTGAATCTATAGTTGCCGAAGCTGATAAAATATATAGTAATCCTCTTCCAATGGAAGAAATGAGTGAAAGGGATAAAACAATCTTTTATTCTTCTAAAGACTGCATTTTATGTCAATACCCTTTGGACGAACACGATCGAGTGCATCATCACTGCCACATGACAGGATAATTTATTGGACCAGCACATAATGCATGTAATTTAAGGGCGAAAAAGCCTGATTTTATACCTGTTTTTATGCACAACTTACAAGGCTATGATTCTCATTTTATAATCCATTTCTTAGGCCGATGTGAAAAGGTTCATGTAATTCCTAGTAATACTGAAAAATATATAAGTTTTAGCATAAAATTTAAAGGGTATAGGACAAAAATACGATTTGTTGACTCGTTTAAATTTCTTTCATCAAGTTTGGGTACATTAGTGAACAATTTAAATAATCAATCAAAATCAATTACCGAAATTTTTCCAAATATGACTAAGATTATTAATGATGAAAACAAAATTAAATTGCTAACAAGGAAAGGTGTATTTCCATAGAATTATTTAGACTCTTTGGACCGCTTGAACGAGACTAAATTACCTGAGAAAGAGAAATTCTTCAATGATTTAACCCAAAAACATATTAGCGATGCAGACTATGAGCATGCGGAAAATGTCTGGGAAAACTTTAATATTAAATTAATATTAAACATTTAATATTTTAATTTAATATTAAACAGATGTAGTTCTCTTGTGCGAAGTTTTTGAAACCTTCCGACTTCTATGTCAACAAATTTATCAACTTGATCCCGCATGGTTTTTTACTTTGCCACAGTTATCTTGGAATGCAATGTTGAAATATACAAAAATCAAATTAGATATAATAAAAGACATAGACATGGTCCAGTTTTTTGAAAAGGGTATCAGAGGTGGAATTTGTCAAGTTATTTCCCGTCATGCAAAAGCTAATAATAAATACATGAAAGAATATGACCCGTCTAAACCAAACAATTACTTACTTTATGTTGATGTTAACAATATGCCATGAATCTTCCACTGCCATATGCCGAATTTGAGTGGACTGACGAAAAATTAAATGTATTAGATCTAGAAAACGATTCAGAAACCGGTTATGTACTCGACGTAGATGTTGAATACCCTAAAGAAATTCATGATAAACATTCTCAACTACCTTTTTTACCTGAAAAAAATAATCTGCCTAATACTAAAACTGTTAAGCTATTAACGACTTTGTCACCCAAAACACGGTACATAGTACATTATATCAATTTAAAACAAGCATTACAACATGGGCTCAAAATTTCAACAATTCACAGAGTTTTAAAGTTTAAACAAAAGAATTGGTTGGCACCATATATAGAAATTAATTCAAAGATGAGAGCATCTGCAAAATATACATTCGAATCAGATTTTTACAAGTTGATGAATAACAGTTGCTTTGGTAAATTTATGGAAAATGTTCGTAACAGAATCGATCTAAAAATTGTTACAAATGAAAAATCCTTATTTCGACAAGTTAATGAACCAAATTTTAAAGGTAGGATTATATTTGCTGATAATGTTACAGCGGTTCAATTGGAAAAAGAAAGCATTATTTTTGATAAACCGTTGTATGTTGGATTCTCAGTGTTAGACTTGAGCAAAGTTTTGATGTACCATTACCACTACAATGTTTTCTTTAAAAAATATGGTATAGAAAATGTTACTTTATGCTATACTGATACCGATTCATTTTTATACAATATTAGGACTGAAGATATTTATTCTGATATGTCTGGAGAGTTACAAAATTATTTTGATACAAGCAATTTTCCTACTTCTCATTTTTGTTATTCTGAAAAAAACAAAAAAGTTGTTGGTCTGTTGAAAGATGAAACTTTTGGAGATCCCATAGTGGAATTTGTCGGGTTGAGACCTAAAATGTATTCTTACATAACAAACAATGATATAACGGTTAAAAAGTCAAAGGGAATAAAAAAGTCAGCAGTTAGCGGTTTTACTTTTAACGATTATTTAAACACACTTAAAGACTGTAAAAGTGTATATTCTTCGTTTTATATAATTCAATCTAAAAAACACAACGTTACAACCTCACTAATAAATAAAAAGTCATTATGCTCATTGGATGATAAAAGACATACAATGAGAGGTGGAGTGCAAACACTCCCTTATGGTCATTATAGCCTTAATGAATAAAAAAACAACCATTAAATGTAATAGTTAATACAAAATGATAAAAGTAGACAATTTAATGTATATTAGTAGCATTAGCACTGGTACTATTTGTAGTAAGTTTTGGTTAAAGAAAAACAACAATTTGTAGAAAATAAATATATTTTAAATGTAGAGTTACAATAAATATATAAAATATACAGTTATTGTAAAAAACAAATTAATAAATGTCTGCTATAACAGTAAGTGTTTTTTCTTTTAAAACATTATGCAATATCCTTCCTGTCAATCCAGCTGCGTTCTTCTAATCCCAGCCACTTCAAATACAATTTATTTCCTTTTCTTTTTAAAACTTTTTCTACAAGGTATACATCTGGATATTTAACTTTTTGTAGCTCTTCTTCATAAAATGCACCACTTATCGGTTGTCCTTTCAGAACTTCCAGTAAATAAGTGTAAGGATATGTCTTTTGAATCTTGACTATCTTAAAAATTTCACTTGACCAATTTGATAAATATCCTTTTGAAAATATGGATTTTTGTTTAGATATTCTGACAAAATCATCTTCTTTAAATTTTTGCTTTCGTACTACTTTTGATTCACTCAACGAAGAATAGATATTATTTTGCAAATATTTCTCCATCTTTTTTTGGGATGCATCGATTGGACTCATACCTATAGTCCTATGGAATGTTGAATTATACTCGTGTAAAATTTGAGGTAGAATATCTAAAAACTTGTAATTTCCTCGCAAGCTAAATGCTTTCCACATTTTCCCTTTCAATGTTCTATTAAACCTTTCTACAATGGAAGCTTTCATATTAGAAAAAGTGGAATAATGATTAACAGAGTATTGTTTCATTAGAGATTTAAACTTGGAATTGTAAAATTCCTTTCCCTGATCACTTTGAATATTTTTCGGAGTTTGACCACTCGAACGAAACACACTCTCCATTGCTTTAGTCACATTTTCTCCTGATTTCAGCTTTAGAGGCACGGCCCAGGCATATTTGGAAAAACAGTCGATAACTGTCAATAAATATTTGTACCCTTTATTTTCTCGAGAATAAGGTATCATCTCTACTAGATCTATCTGCCAAAAGTCATTTATTCCTTTCAAAACTGTCTTTCGCCTGGGATATTTCTTGCGAGCTGGCTTATGTAATTCATTTACAACAGTCCTTTTTATTTGTGATGATTCCATTTGATAATTTTCTTAAGATAACCAAGTGTGACCACATCAGATTCCTTCTCAGGCTCACCAACGTTTGTTATTCTCTTGCCAAGAGAGTCATATATATTTCCAACTAAATTTAAGGCAACGCTGCTTAAAAATTCTTTGGTGACAACATCATATTTATTTATAGGTGGAGCGAAGTTAACAAGTCTTTTTCTCTTCCCGTCTATATAATTACCAGGCCAATTTTTCAAATCAGTGTAGGTAGCTGCTAGAGTATCACAATATAACTTATTAGCAGCATCGTGAGCAGCGACTGGATTTGCAATATTAATTATTCGTAACTGACTTGCATCGATATCCTTTTCAGACCTTAATAAATTGTAGGGAAAATAACGCGTTATGTATTTTGAATGTTTTTTCGAAATGTGGGTTCCGAACTTGTTTATCGTCATGTTTATACTGAAACTGAATATAAACGTATCGACGACGTTAATATATGATATTTTCTTCTCGCAGCTCTTCAATTATTGATTCTATTTCGTTTTGGTGTCCTTCATGTCCGGCATGAGTTGAAGACATTAATAGCCTTAGTCGATCGACAAGTTCGTTAGGGTCGTTCCAATACTCGTACAAGGGTTTATTGGCTCTCATAAGACCAGTACCCCGTTTGTAGGAGTGAGAACGGAGCTTCATGCTCGAAGCAGAGGAAGGGGGGGCGGGGTTTTAAGGTTTGTGGTGGAAATATCTTGGATATTACATTTTTATATTTCTCAGATCTGTTTCCAAACACCCCCTGTTCCTCACTATACCATTTCTTGTGAGCATTGGTCGAGTTTAAGATATTCTTATAATTTTCCAAGTCGGACTCGGTATAATCTTTTGGGTTTTTCAAGTAGAGTAGCTGCAACAGTCCCGGTGTCCCTTCATAAACCACTCCATTAATGGATATATCGTCGTTGTTTGCAAACAGCTGAACATCTGTCGAGTCTCCAATAGCTAATCCCCCAGAAGGCATGACTCTAATTCCATAACGAGAGTCGTGTGTCTTATCACCTTTCAACAACTTATCCAAGTATTCCCTTTGCAGGTTTCCAAATGCGGCGAGATGCTCCTTAAATTCGGCTTCTCCTTGTGGAGTTTTAGCATATTCTTTGACTTGCTCTGATAGTGGATCGTCAGTCACATACTCGCCCTCGTATTCTTCTGCGTCGGGAAATGATAAATGAGATAACGGTGTAGTTTGTATAGTTTTTGTTTCATCGGATAAAATTTGTGTAGCTCTTTTGTAGTGGGGCGTTGTTTTAGGCAATAAAGTTGATTTTCGGTAAATACTAGCAGACTCGAGTGGCGATTCGTCCCGCCGTCTGACTCTGGGAGTCAATTCCGGTTTTGATTCTTTATTTAATGATTGTTTAATATCCTCAAGGGGTTGAAGCACAGGTGAAAAAATTTCTTGACGACCTTTTTCTGTAGCCTGGAGACTACGCTTCAATGATCGAAATTTGTTTTTCAAAATCTCACTTGTTTTTATTAGTGACTTTCGGGTCCATGATTGTTAATGATAATTCCTGCCGGGATCGCTCTTTATATATATCTACTATGAATGTATCGATTCCTTTTCTAAAATGTCCATTGTTCAGGTCCCTACTTTTGTCAATAACGAGATAGCCAAACGGTTCTTTCCAGCATAACGAGCACATGTCTTTAAAAAGAGTAAAACTTAAATCTGGTGTGCTTATGTGTTCATCATTAATATGTTTCAAATTTAATTCATCTGGAGGAAAAACTATTAAAAAGTTAAAATTACATCTGATAAGATGTCTCGGGATACAAACATAACTTTGTGTTAAATAAAAGCAATCGAGATTCATATGACGGCCATAACTAAAATATCTTTTAATTATATCCTGATTTTCCATTGTGACATCATCGAATATACAGACCGAATCGGATTCAACTTCTTGAGGCAATTCCTTCGCATCTTCAAATTCGTATAATTTTATTTCAGGAACAAGATTTATGATGCTTTTTAAATACTGATATTTAGGTTGATGTAAAGTTTTTCCATAAAGATACACATTTTTAAATTTTAAGCCGTTAGGGTTTAATAACAATCCAATCATAATATTGGTCTTTCCGCATCCACTCGGACCGCATATTGACGCTCGGATAGTGTTTGGTAATAATGAACTATGTCTCTCCTCCGAAACATTGTACTTGTTTAACTAATTTCATTCTGAATGCAAACAACATCAAGTTTCCACCCTATATATACCCTAGTTTTTCATTTTCTGAGTACAGTAATGCGTAAGGCTCGCAACGGAAGAGGCTTCGTAAATAGTCTTATAAATAGGTTGCCTATTGAATTGCACCTTCCGGGATATCAGTATTGTGGACCAGGTACGAAACTGGAACAACGCCTAATTGCTGGTGATAGTGGAATAAATGAGCTTGATAGAGCTTGTAAAGAACACGATATAGCTTATAGCATAAATAAGGATATGGAGAGTCGTAAACAAGCGGACAAGATTCTTGCCGATAATGCTTGGAAACGAGTTAAAGCTCCAGATTCGTCATGGGGAGAAAAAGCAGCAGCTTGGTTAGTTACAAATGTCATGAAGGCAAAAGGAAAAGTTGGTTCGGGTTTAAAAAAGAAAAAGAAGATTAGTTTCAAAGAGTTGGTTAAATCGTCAAAAGTAGATGACGTATCATCTATTCTGAGGGCATCAAAAGTGGCATATAAAAAGGCTAAAATGAATCTACATGACAAGGTGAAACCCTCTCCGCCTAGAGTTATCCCTCTACCAAAGGAAGGAGGTTTTCTTCAATTTCTTGTACCGTTAATGGCGGGACTTTCCGCTGTGGGATCTTTGGCGGGGGGAGCTGCGAGTGTAGCGAAAGCGATCAATGAGGCTAAAGAGGCCAAATTAAAATTAGATGAACAAAAAAGACATAATTTGGCTATTGAAGGTCAGAAAGTTGGTAATGGACTTTATTTGAAACCTTATAGGAATGGTTACGGTCTGTTTATAACCCGACAAAAGAAAACTCCGAGAAAAATATGACTACCAAATAAACCATTGACGAATTTTGAATTAAATCATTTAGCAAAAGTTTTAAATGTTCCACATTTCCGTGGAGTATTTATGATTGATAATCTTCCTAAATATCCAAAAAACATGAGTCAGCTATTGTAAATTTAAATACGAGTTCAGAACCTGGTTCTCATTGGGTCTGTTATGTAAAAAAAGATAATGTTGTGAAATACTTTGATTCTTTTGGAAATTTGAAACCACCACCACAGCTACTTGACTATTTCAACGGTTCAAAAATAACTTACAACAGACGTCGTTATCAGAAGTGGAATACTCCGATTTGCGGACATCTCTGCTTAAAGTATTTAGCAGGCGTTTCTCATAAATTTTGATCATTCATAATCATGAGCTATACAGTAACGTTTACGGGAAATTCTAGTATTCTTCATGCAAACTTTTTACCTCCGCTGAAATTAGGCTCAAGTTATACAGTTGGGTTATTATCTTTTGACACATATAATACTATTCCTAATGTCAGGAAGGATGTTAACGATAAGTTTTATTTTGGAACATCAACGATCCGAATACCTGAAGGATCGTATGATATCGATGCACTAAATTCTTTTCTTCGCGAAGAAATTGCTCACCAGGAACCTGGTGGGGGGTTTATACTGCGGGGAAATCAGAATACTTTAAAGGCAGAACTTAGAACAACGAAGCCGGTCTACTTCAACTTCCCCGACAAGCCCCATTCTATTGGTCCACTGTTGGGTTTTCATCGTCCCAATCAAGTCATTAACCCAGGTCAGCATCGCTACAGCGAATCGGATGGCATTGTGAATATTCTTTCTGTAAACACTATTTCGATTCATTGTAACATCGCATCAGGGTCTTACGTCAATGGAGAACCGGATCATAGCATACATCAATTCTTTCCGGCTGTAGAACCAGGATATAAAATAATAGAAACCCCGAATCCAGTCATTTACTTTCCTACTAACGTGAGGACTGTTGACAATATTACCGTTCGGTTAGTGGATCAAGACGGAGAACTTATTGACTTTAGGGGAGAAACTGTTATATTGAGAATACATTTGAAGAAAAATGGGGATTGATTTTACCAGAGATAGACTTGACCGGAATCTAGCTGGTTATAAAAGGAGATGGCAAACCCCATTAAGATTTAGTAAACCTAAATCATCGAGGCGGTTAACACCTGCAAACGCAAACTTTTTAAAACAGTGTGGTTTTCGGTTAAAACATGAATAACATACTAAACATAACATCAGACGTGAAATTTGATGATTCCCTTACACAATTTCAATATCATTCGCATCAGCCGTATGCAGGCAACACTTTTAACAAGTCTGATGAAATCAGAATACCTGTTCATCAACAAGTTGTCTACACATTTCCTTCATTAAGTTTTATTTATTTAGAAGGTCGAATTTTAAAAAAAGACGGTACTCCAGGAACTACTTCAAAATTGAGCAATAACGCATTTGCATTTTTGTTTGATGAGATCAGATATGAATTGAATGTCATTGAAGTTGATAGAGTTAGAAACCCTGGAATAACTACAACGCTTAAATGTCATGTATCGTTTTCATCTAATCAAGTAAAAGGACTAGAAAACGCAGGATGGATGGTCCCCGGTGTTGACAAAACTCTTTCCCTGGATAAAAACGGATTTTTCAGTGCATGCTTGCCACTGGATATTCTCTTGGGAATATGCCAAGACTATCGAAAAGTTTTAATTAATCTTAAACAAGAACTCGTTTTAATCAGATCGAGTACGGACTTGAACTGCATAAAGGGTGGTGATGATGTGCAAATAAAATTAGATAAAGTAGTTTGGAGGATGCCCCATGTTCGTGTTTCTGATCAAGAACGACTGAGGTTATTAAAAATAGTTGAGAAAAACAAGGTCATTTCTATTCCATTCCGATCTTGGGATTTAATTTACCTGCGACACAGCAAGAAAATTGGGCTGTAAAAACATCAGCAAATTCAGAAAAGCCGCGATACGTTATAATCGCATTCCAGACTGATCGAACCAGAAACGCTACCAAAGATAGCAGTCAGTTCGATAGTTATAAATTGAAAAATTTAAAACTCTATTTGAATAGTGAACAATATCCTTATGACGATTTGAATTTAGATTTCGAACAAGGAAAAGTGGCTCTCCTCTACGAAATGTATAACGAGTTTCAAACGAGTTATTATGGTAATCGTCATTCTCAACCTCTGCTATCACGATCAGAATTTGAGACCCTCTCACCTACGGTCGTTATAGATTGTTCTAAGCAATCTGAAGCAATAAAAAGTACGACAATTGATATTCGTGTATTACTAGAGACGAGTGCGAACTTTCCGCCAAATACTAAGGCATACTGTCTCATTATTCATGATAACATTGTAGAATATGAAGCAGGAACCGGTTTGGTCCGTAAAATGTACTGAAACAGCACATGCATCTATATATAGAGATTAAGTCGACTGTAAAAATATCACTTCACCGTAGGACATTGACTCAAGCATATAATGCGTTCGGCGGTCATTGATTTTCAGGGCTAACGCTCGGCTTCTAACTCATTAATTGTTAAAGAACTATCAATCATTTCAATCAGTCATGGTTCATCGTGGCATTTGTTTTTTAAACCACCTCGAGATGCTGAAGTAGTGTGTCAGTCAAAGACAAATCTTTGGGTAAAAAAACATATTCATGGATTAGAATGGGACTATGGCGATGTACAATATGAAGATATGAAATACTTATTAGCATACGTTACAGAAGACTATGACATATTATGAGGAAAGGGAATGGAAAAGTGCAAGTTTATAGAAGAACTTATTGATAGACCAGTCTATGATCTTCATGATTTCGGCTGTCCAAACTTGAAACAGTTAGATAATGACAAGACAGCTTGTCATTTTCATTTAAACACTTCCTTTGTTTGCTCATTAAATCAAGCCTATCGTTTGACCACATGGATCAGAAAAAATTCTGAAGCTGTAAATTTAAAAAAAGAAGAGACAAGAAAGAAAACATTTAAGTATATTGGTACACCTCATCATCTACTCTCATATGCTGGATTTATTCGAGGAGTCAAGGATAGAGTAAATTTTTTTTTATTTTTTTTTTGTTTTTTTTTTCATCTAAACCATACACATTGATTAAAACATTGCTTACATCCTCGAATATTTAAATGTCTTCAAAGGAAGTGGGGTATGAAATACAATCAAAATTGTAATTATTTTCTAAATATTCATAGGACTTAGGATCGTTCAAACCAATAATTTTACTTAATATTGCAAATCGAAAACAATCGTTGTTTAAGTGTTTTACGTTAATTACAGCATGTTTGTTTCCTATCGCTTTCGGCAAGGCCATAAATTGTTTTCCATCAAGAGGTTTATATTTAGTTAGATGAAAACAAAGATAATTACACGATACAAATGTCCAGCCAGAACCTGATAGATTTTTATATTGAAAATCGTGATTTCAATGCATTTCCCAAAGACTTTCTGGAGTCAAAAAGAGAAAAAATTATTAATATGTTAAAACTTTACTTAGAACTATGGAACATATTCAAAATTAATTTGCAGTTAGATTGTTCCTACAAAAAAATGGGCCCAAATTATGAGGAAAAGGCAGATATGAATTTTAAGACCCGTCAACAAATTATAGATTCATCAACTGATTTGTACAAATATATTAATAACTCATATGAAAAAATAGTTTCGGAATTAGATTCTTTTTAAACTAAAGGTTCTGGCTGGACATTTGTATCGTGTTATTATCTTTGTTTTCATCTAACTAAATATAAACCTCTTGATGGAAAACAATTTATGGACTTGCCGAAAGCGATAGGAAACAAACATGCTGTAATTAACGTAAAACACTTAAACAAAGATTGTTTTCGATTCGCAATATTAAGTAAAATTATTGGTTTGAAGGATCCTAAGTCCTATGAATATTTAGAAAATAATTACAATTTTGATTGTATTTCATATCCCACTTCCTTTGAAGACATTTAAATATTCGAGGATGTAAGCAATGTTTTAATCAATGTGTATGGTTTAGATGAAAAAAACAAAACAAGGTATTTCCTTTGAGAATAAGCAAAAAAGAAACCTTTAAAGAAAGATTTGACCTTTTTTCTTCAAAATGAAAGAGACTCCCATTATTGTTATATTATCAATTTAAGCAGGCTAGTTGGCAGTCAAATATCCGGTAACGAATCTGCTAAATAAATTTGTCACAGGTGTTTAACATCTAATTCCTGGAGATACAAAACAAAAAACGGAAAAAACGCGGAAGAACGATTAATCGAACATTTATTATTTTGCGGTGCGCATAAACCGGTTAGGACAGATTTCCCACGCGATGATAAAATAAAATTTAAAAAGTTTCAGTGTACACAGAGAATTGAAAATTGAGCAGGATTGACCCTACATGAAGGAAGATCTCCCAGTAGGGTATAAATGCCGGTTATGGGTCACTTTGAAGGCAACCTCACTGACTGTTTCCCTGTATGTGTAAGGTTTTATTACTCTTCCAAAGCAGTACATCACAAAGAGGTAAGTTTGTTACTTTTTAAAACAGCTAAACATCGCATGGCTTGACCTTGAGCGTACCGTAGTAGGCTGTGTGTGACCTTGAAGTCATTGTCCGTTCTAGTATAGTGTGTTGTACTAGGACGAGGGGTGTCCTTGGGCGGTTATGGACCAATTTGGTGGCAACCCCCCTCACTGTTATCCAATATGCGTAAGGTTATGTTACTCTTACAAAGCAGTACGTTACAAACAGATAAATTTGTTACTCATTTAAAATAGTAGCTGTAAGGTTGTGTTACTCTTATAAAGCAGTAGGTCACAATAAGGTTAGTTTGTTACTCTATTAAAACAGCGGTGTAAGGTTATGTTACTCTTTTAGCCCTTAACTAGTCACCCGAATAACTGAGAACGAAAATAACTGATATAAGAAAAATAGTAAGAAGAACGCTTGAGAAAATTCTAAATCGCGATTTAGAATTTAGCGCGATTTACAAGTAGCGCAGATGTTGCCTTAGTGAAAGCTGAAGCTACTACCAGTATATACGTCAGCGACTCGATGAGAATCCTCGAAGCTGATTGGCTGCTACTCCCTCCCACCACTCTCTTAGTATCATATGTTACTCTTACAAAGCAGTATGTCACAAAGAGGCAAGTTTGTTACTTTTTCAAAACAGCTAAACATCGCATGGACCTTGAGCTTGTAACCGGGCGGGAGGGGGTATCCCAGGGCGGGTCTGGGTCAATTTTGGAGGAAACCTCCCTAACTGTTATCCTGTATGTGTAAGGTTATCTTACTCTTCCAAGCAGTATGTCACAACGAGGCAAGTTTGTTCCTCTTTCAAAACACTAAATTACAAGTACATGCTAACCCAGTCTCTATAAATTGGGTACCATTAATTGGAAAATTAAGGGGGGAAAACCTGACGGTTGAGCGAGATCACGGTCAAATCACCTTTTTGCACGACCGCTGACGAAGAAACAGTACTCTTCCTTACATAGTACTTGTACACCTTGTAGAAAAAGTTTTAGAAAGAAAAGGAAATAAATTGTATGTAAAGTGGCTGGGATTAGATGAACGTAGCTGGATTGACAAGAAGGATATTGCATAATGTATTAAAAAAAAAAACTTACTGTTGTAATATAAATTTATTAATTCTTTTTACAAAACTGTATATTTTATATATTTATTGTAACTCTACATTTAAAATATATTTATTTCTCACAAATTGTTTTTTTTTTCTTAACCTAGAATATAATTTGTACATAAAATAAACAGTACCAGAATATTATTGTACATTTAATTTAATTATGTTGCGTCAATGCATAATGGCCGTAAGGAAGAGTATTGACTTTTTTTTCCAACGTATGACGTTTATCATCATACAGACATAGTGACTTTTTATTTATTAAAACCGTTTGCACTTGATGATTGTATAATATGAAACTGGTTGTACATTGTCTTATCATTTCTTAGAGAATCTAGATAATTTTGAAACGTGAATCCTCGAACAGCGCATTTCTTTATTCCTTTGGACCGTTTAATTAATAAACCTTTTTTAGTTATGAAAGAATACATTTTTGGCCTTAAGCCAACGTATTCGACAATCGGGTAACCGGCTGTTTCATCCTTGAGCATTCCGACCACTTTTTTGTTTTTATCAGAATAACAAGGGTGGTCTTTCGGGAAATGGCTAGTATCAAAATAATATCTTAAACTATTATTACTTATATCGTTGTAAATATCTGGTGTTTTAATATGATACAATAAAACACATTTTATAAAAAATATTAAACCGACTTCGAAACCTAGGAACCAGTAAAAATAAATTCACTGAAAGGTATGAAATAATTACCTTCTGATTTTTATGAATACACGCCAATTTTGAAAATGGTATAAAAAGTGAAAATTGCAATAAGACGAATAATTTTATTTTGATTTGTACAAATACACACTAATTGTTGTAAAAATTATTAAATTAAAATATTAAATACTATGTTCAATACAACAAAATCTTTTCGGAGGCGGCGCAAAATAGAAATAACATGTTACTGATATAATTCCATTAGTGGGTATTGAAATCAATAGATGGGAAGAGAAGATCCATTTAGATGATTTTCATAATGTCTAGTGTTAAAAATTTTAAATTTTGCGCCGCCTCCGAAAAGATTGTGTTGTATTGAACATAATATTTAATATTTTAATTTAATAATTTTTACTAACAATTAGTGTGTATTTGTACAAATCAAAATAAAATTATTCGTCTTATTGCATTTTTCCACTTTTTATTCCATTTTCAAAATTGGTAGGTATTCATAAAAATCAGAAGGTAATTATTTTATACTTTTCAGTGAATTTATTTTTACTGGTTCCTAGGTTTCGAAGTCGGTTTAATATTTTTTTATAAAATGTGTTTTATTTCATACTTTTTAGTTGGAGAAGATAATAAATGTAGAAAACCGTACGTTGGTTTAAAAAAAAATTCGAAATCTTTTTACGCTCTACCAGGTTTTGTCTTTCCCAGGCCTTTTCGTTATGCAATAATTATATAAACAGTCACCTCTTCAATTTTATGAATACACACAGAAAAGTGGGAAAGCGGTGCGTCTATATACAACTTTCAACACACTACGTTTTATAATTATAAATGGATTTTTTTTTTAAGAAGACCAATGTTCCATTTGGAAGGGAACACATAAAATGTTTTTCCACAATGACAATATTTTTCCTTTGCTAAAAAATGTCGTCACTACTTGCCCCCGGGAGGGATTATCAATACTCAGCCTTTCTTGGAATTCCACGAATTTTTTGGTCTTATGATTATGGTGTCCAACCGTCGATTAGATCTAAATTAAGGTTTACTGTTATCGGTGAATATATATATCTATCTAATATTTATGCTATTATCGATACAGTAAACGACTGCGCTATATATATCATATTTAAATCAATTTTTGAAATATTGGTTAAGGTTATGTATAGGGTTGTTCCAACAAGCACTTAAAACACATCGATAACTAACAGAATGCTCATGTTCTACCCCCACTCTTTTGATTCTGAATTTGATTGGTTGGTTTTCCCAATTGATGCATTCAGCAGTAAAACAATATTGAGATTTGTTGGTTATCAATTATTTTTAATAGCTTGTTGGAGCATACTTTATGTTACATATGCCATATGTTTTTCCAACAAGTAAACATTTTGAGCGATAATTAAATAATTAATTTAATGTTTTTTCCCGATAACTTCTTAAATAAATTAATAACCCAAAAAAGGATTCAATGGGACCACCTTGGGAAAATACTCTACAAGATGCCTAAGGTTTCGTTCCAATTGGTCCATCCATCTCTGAGTAATCGGTGAACATACAAAGAGAAAAAAAGAAAAAAAAAGCCCCAAAAAAAGTCACATACGTATCGGCTAGAGTAACCTCATCTTTCGTTCGAAGTCGGTTGAAAAGAGAGTCAGTATTTATGTAGCAGAGGTCAATATTTTGTGGACCGTAAGTTTAATTTGTGCATTAAAACCTTTGAGACTTCCAAAATGCTAAAGCCAGCATTTAGCGGTTTATCGAATACAATTTTTTCTTTCACTAAATGGACGGAAACTACATTATCGGTAAAAATGATTCTATCTTCGAAATTGGGCTTCTTCACTAGTCTGTTTAATGTTTTTTCATTTGTAACAATTTTAAGGTCTATACGCTTTCTTACATTTTCCATGAATTTTCCGAAACACGAGTTATTCATAATTTTAAAAAAACAGACTCAAAAGGGTACCAAACATTTTTTTTGCTTAAATCTTAAAATTCTATGAATTTTTGTCAGTTTAATCCTTAAATTTAGAGCTTGTTTCAAATTGATATAATGAACGATATAACGAGTTTTCGGTGTAAGCGTAGTCATTAACTTTTCAGTTGTTTTGTTATCGACAGGAGGTTTTGATTTTTCAGGCAATAAGGGAAATTGAGAGTGCAAATCATGTAATGTTTCAGGATAATCATTATCAACGTCCAGAATGTACCCTACTTCCGAGTCGTCAGGAACGTTTAGGACATCTAAATCTTGATCATACCACTCGAAGCCCCCGTACGGAAGAAAACTGTTCATTGCGTAGCCATACAAGTTGTTCACGTCTGCATAAATTAAATAGCTCATGGGTTGAATCGGATCATAATCATCTATTAAATAATTATTGGCTTTAGCATATCGTTTGACAACTTGTGTAATACCGCCGCGGATGCCTTTTTCGAAAAACAGAACCATATCAAAATCTTTTATAATATCCAATTCAATATCTGTCGTTTTCAACATTGCCTTATAACTCAGCCCTGGAAGAGACATGAAATATGCTGGATCTAAACAGTAGATGTCCAGACAGAGTTTACGAAATTTTTCAAATACCTCACATAATAAAATTACTTATGGATTATGGACTCTGGTTAAACATCGCAAAACAAAGAACGACCTGTTCTATTTTCATGATCCTATTCCTCCCCTTCTTGGAAAATATGCAATATACATTTTTACATCCTACTCGATCTTCAACTTCCACTTTCTTGGGCCTGCTTTGCAAAAGAGACAACATCCTTGGAACTTGGTTAGCGACAAATTTCCATTCTTCTGTGTCCATATACACCACAGTTTTCTTGTCGATGACCGCGACAGTGGGTACGAAATCACAAAGACCGACTAGTACTAGTTTAGTACTAATGATGGGGTAATCAGTCACTAATTCCAATCGTCGTGGTCCCACCATCTTGCAAGGCTTCAACGTTGAGACTAAATGATTTAACAGAGAGGTGGGGATAGATGAAGTTTTTCCACTTTTTTTACTAGTTGATTTATTTCGTTTCTTTTTATTTCATATAAAACTATTTGGTTTTTTAAATGAGAAAGTTGTTGAATAAAACGTTTAAATCTCTTACGCATGTTAGCAGCATCCACAGCTGTATTCCTGTTCTTTTTTATTATCAACTTCATCTATTATTAATGGTAGCTTCTCTAGTTGTTCCAAGTACTCGATAAACGGACAATATTTAGACCATTTCTTGTGATCTACAAAAGAGTCATCATGTACCAACCATTCGTGTAATATCACTCCGCAAAAAGGACACCTTGTCCGGTCTGATTTTTTCAAATAATAAAATCCTGCTGATGCAAGCTTAACTGCACTCCCTGGTGAAGTCCATCCAACAAATGTAGACAGACGATCTTCCTCATATCTTAGGCTCCAACCTGTTCGCTTCCCCATCTTGAACTAATTGAAAGAACGGGGTTCCGCTCTAATGAGGCCCCAGACACACCTTAAAATCATGAATTAACCCAGAGATCGTGATATTAAAATAATGAATGAACCAAGGTTATGATGTCGTACAAATCAGACCCCACCTGCGCTCACACCTGCAATGAACCAAGGTCATGATGTCGTACAAATCAGGACCCACCTGCGCTCACACCTGCTGCGCTGTTGACAAATCTCGTTTACAGCGTTGCCACATCGTGAGTCTAACCTACATTCAACCAGTCAAGGACTACCAAAACCGGTATTTCCAAATGTAAACGAACCCCCCCTCACCCTAACACAACACCCCCCCTCGCCCTAAACTAGAACGGTCAATGACCTCAAGGTCACACGAGCTCCTTATACAGCACGCTTCAAGGTCATTCCTTCGTGCTATTGCTCAACCCGCCATTAGGTACTACTTTTAGCATATCGTTTGACAACTTGTGTAATACCGCCGCGGATGCCTTTTTCGAAAAACAGAACCATATCACAATCTTTTATAATATCCAATTCAATATCTGTCGTTTTCAACATTGCCTTATAACTCAGCCCTGGAAGAGACATGAAATATGCTGGATCTAAACAGTAGATGTCCAGACAGAGTTTACGAAATTTTTCAAATACTTCACATAATAAAATTACGTCCGTTTTTATATATATTTCAGTATATTCTTTTATGTTCTTGATAATAAAAATTTTCCAAATCGTTTGAGCATGTTCGTAATCAGACTGAGAAATATTTTCTAACGTCATTGTAAAATTTGTCTAATGTGGGTAACTAGGTTTCTTCTAACCGCGACAATGAATCTATGTAAGAATATGGATAGATTCCTTTTTTCGTTAGCAATTCAACTTTGGATTCGTCAGGGATTAACTGATACAAATGAGGGAAAGTGATCGAGAGATTCTCAGAACCCGTTTTCATGTTTTGGACTAGTGTTTCAAGGCTAGCAGCTAAAAATTTATACCCATCTATGAATTTTATTTTAGTTTTACAATCTTTGAATGTTTTTTTAAAACTGATCTACTTTTCTGAATTACTCGGAATAACAGTAACATCACCTTCATGATTAGCTAAAAAAGGTACAATAAAGTGCGAATCGTAACCCTGTAAATTGTGCATAATTACTGGTATAAAACCAGGTGTTTTATACGGTGTATAAAACCTGTAGTTTAAAACAAATGATCATATATTTTCTTACTTCTTCGATCAAATATTTTTCTGGGCTTTCGTATTTTTTTAGTTATTTTGTTAGATTTTAGCAATTTTCGTACAAATTATAATGCATTTTCAACATTTTTACAGATTTTATATAAATTTAACAAAGTTTATAACATACGATCATATATTTTCTTACTTCTCCTATCCAATATTTTTCTTGGCTTTCGTATTTTTCCAGTTATTTTGTAGGATTTTAGCATTTTTCATACAAATTTTAATGCATTTTCAACTTTCTTACAGATTTTAAAAAATTTCTTACAAATTCTATTGCATTTTCAAAATTTTTACAGCTTTAATATAAATTTAACAAAGTTTATAACAAACGATCATATATTTTTCTTACTTCTTCGATCCAATTCTTTTCTTGGTTTACATATCTTTTCTTATAATTTTATAAGATTTTAACAAATTTCGTACAAATTCTAATGCATTTACAACATTTTTACAACTTTTATATAAATTTAACCAAGTTTGTAACAAACGATCATATATTTTCTTACTTCTTCGAAACAATATTTTTCTTGGTTTACATATCTTTTCTTATAATTCTATAAGATTTTAACAAATTTCGTACAAATTCTAATGCATTTTCACCATTTTTACAGATATTATATAAATTTAACAAAGTTTATAACAAACGATCATATATTTTCTTACTTCTTAGATCTAATATTTTTCTTGGCTTTCGTATTTTTCCAGTTATTTTGTTAGATTTTAGCAATTTTCATACAAATTATAATGCATTTTCAACATTTTTACAGATTTTATATAAATTTAACAAAGTTTATAACATACGATCATATATTTTCTTACTTCTCCTATCCAATATTTTTCTTGGCTTTCATATTTTTCCAGTTATTTTGTTAGATTTTAGCAATTTTTATACAAATTATAATGCATTTTCAACATTTTTACAGATTTTATATAAATTTAACAAATTTTATAACAAACGATCATATATTTTCTTACTTCTTCGATCCAATATTTTTCTTGGCTTTCGTATTTTTCCAGTTATATTGTTAGATTTTAGCAATTTTCATACAAATTATAATACATTTTCAACATTTTTACAGATTTTATATAAATTTAACAAAGTTTATAACAAACGATCATATATTTTCTTATATCTTCGATCCAATATTTTTTTTTGGCTTTCGTATTTTTCCAGTTATTTTGTTAGATTTTAGCAATTTTCGTACAAATTATAATGCATTTTCAACATTTTTACAGAATTTATATAAATTTAACAAAGTTTATAACAAACGATCATATATTTTCTTACTTCTTCGATCCAATATTTTTCTTGGCTTTCGTATTTTTCCAGTTATTTTGTTAGATTTTAGCAATTTTCATACAAATTATAATGCATTTTCAACATTTTTACAGATTTTATATATATTTAACAAAGTTTATAACAAACGATCATATATTTTCTTACTTCTTCCATCCAATATTTTTCTTGGCTTTCGTATTTTTCCAGTTATTTTGTTAGATTTTAGCAATTTTCGTACAAATTATAATGTATTTTCAACATTTTTACAGATTTTATATAAATTTAACCAAGTTTATAACAATCGATCATATATTTTCTTACTTCTTCGAACCGGTTTACATATCTTTTCTTATGATTTTATAAGATTTTAACAAATTTCGTACAAATTCTAATGCATTTACAACATTTTTACAGCTTTTATATAAATTTAACCAAGTTTGTAACAAACGATCATATATTTTCTTACTTCTTCGAAACAATATTTTTCTTGGTTTACATATCTTTTCTTATAATTCTATAAGATTTTAACAAATTTCGTACAAATTCTAATGCATTTTCACCATTTTTACAGATATTATATAAATTTAACAAAGTTTATAACAAACGATCATATATTTTCTTACTTCTTTGATCCGATATTTTTCTGGGCTTTCGTATTTTTTTAGTTATTTTGTTAGATTTTAGCAATTTTCGTACAAATTCTAATGCATTTTTAACATTTTTACAGATTTTATATGAATTTAACAAAGTTTATAACAAACGATCATATATTTTCTTTCTTCTTAGATCTAATATTTTTCTTGGCTTTCGTATTTTTCCAGTATTTTGTTAGATTTTAGCAATTTTCATACAAATTATAATGCATTTTCAACATTTTTACAGATTTTATATAAATTTAACAAAGTTTATAACATACGATCATATATTTTCTTACTTCTCCTATCCAATATTTTTCTTGGCTTTCGTATTTTTCCAGTTATTTTGTTAGATTTTAGCAATTTTTATACAAATTATAATGCATTTTCAACATTTTTACAGATTTTATATAAATTTAACAAAGTTTATAACAAACGATCATATATTTTCTTACTTCTTCGAACCGGTTTACATATCTTTTCTTATGATTTAATAAAATTTTAACAATTTTCGTACAAATTCTAATGCATTTTCACCATTTTTAAAGATTTTATATAAATTTAACAATGATTATAACAAACGATCATATATTTTCTTACTTCTTCGATCCAATATTTTTCTTTGATTCGTATTTTTCCAGTTATTTTGTTAGATTTTAGCAATTTTCATACAAATTATAATGCATTTTAAACATTTTTACAGATTTTATATAAATTTAACAAAGTTTATAACAAAAGATCATATATTTTCTTACTTCTTCAATCCAATATTTTTCTTGGTTTACATATCTTATCTTATAATTTTATAAGATTTTAACAAATTTCGTACAAATTCTAATGCACTTTCACCATTTTACAGCTTTTCTATAAATTTAACAAAGATTATTACAAACGATCATATATTTTCTTACTTCTTCGATCCAATATTCCAACATTCTTACAGATTTTATATAAATTTAATAAAGTTTTTAACAAACGATCATATATTTTCTTACTTCTTCGATCCAATATTTTTTTTGGATTTCGTATTTTTCCAGTTATTTTGTTTGATTTTAGCAATTTTCATGCAAATTATAATGCATTTTCAACTTATTTACAGATTTTATATAAATTTAACAAAGTTTATAACATACGATCATATATTTTCTTACTTCTTCTATCCAATATTTTTCTTTGCTTTCGTATTTTTCCAGTTATTTTGTTAGATTTTAGCAATTTTCATACAAATTTTAATGCACTTTCAACTTATTTACAGATTTTATATAAATTTAACAAAGTTTATAACAAACGATCATATATTTTCTTACTTCTTCGATCCAATATTTTTTTTGGCTTTCGTATTTTTCCAGTTGTTTTGTTAGATTTTAGCAATTTTCATACAAATTATAATGCATTTTCAACATTTTTACAGCTTTAATATAAATTTAACAAAGTTTATAACAAACGATCATATATTTTCTTACTTCTTCGATCCAATATTTTTCTTGGCTTTCGTATTTTTTCCAGTTATTTTGTTAGATTTTAGCAATTTTCATACAAATTATAATGCATTTTCAACATTTTTACAGATTTTATATAAATTTAACAAAGTTTATAACAAACGATCATATATTTTCTTACTTCTTCCATCCAATATTTTTCTTGGCTTTTGTATTTTTCCAGTTATTTTGTTAGATTTTAGCAATTTTCGTACAAATTATAATGTATTTTCAACATTTTTACAGATTTTATATAAATTTAACCAAGTTTATAACAATCGATCATATATTTTCTTACTTCTTCGAACCGGTTTACATATCTTTTCTTATGATTTTATAATATTTTAACAAATTTCGTACAAATTCTAATGCATTTACAACATTTTTACAGCTTTTATATAAATTTAACCAAGTTTGTAACAAACGATCATATATTTTCTTACTTCTTCGAAACAATATTTTTCTTGGTTTACATATCTTTTCTTATAATTCTATAAGATTTTAACAAATTTCGTACAAATTCTAATGCATTTTCACCATTTTTACAGATATTATATAAATTTAACAAAGTTTATAACAAACGATCATATATTTTCTTACTTCTTCGATCCGATATTTTTCTGGGCTTTCGTATTTTTTTAGTTATTTTGTTAGATTTTAGCAATTTTCGTACAAATTCTAGTGCATTTTTAACATTTTTACAGATTTTATATGAATTTAACAAAGTTTATAACAAACGATCATATATTTTCTTACTTCTTAGATCTAATATTTTTCTTGGCTTTCGTATTTTTCCAGTTATTTTGTTAGATTTTAGCAATTTTCATACAAATTATAATGCATTTTCAACATTTTTACAGATTTTATATAAATTTAACAAAGTTTATAACATACGATCATATATTTTCTTACATCTCCTATCCAATATTTTTCTTGGCTTTCGTATTTTTCCAGTTATTTTGTTAGATTTTAGCAATTTTTATACAAATTATAATGCATTTTCAACATTTTTACAGATTTTATATAAATTTAACAAAGTTTATAACAAACGATCATATATTTTCTTACTTCTTCGATCCAATATTTTTCTTGGCTTTCGTATTTTTCCAGTTATTTTGTTAGATTTTAGCAATTTTCATGCAAATTATAATGCATTTTCAACTTATTTACAGATTTTATATAAATTTAACAAAGTTTATAACATACGATCATATATTTTCTTACTTCTCCTATCCAATATTTTTCTTTGCTTTCGTATTTTTCCAGTTATTTTGTTAGATTTTAGCAATTTTCATACAAATTTTAATGCACTTTCAACTTATTTACAGATTTTATATAAATTTAACAAAGTTTATAACAAAAGATCATATATTTTCTTACTTCTTCGATCCAATATTTTTTTTGGCTTTCGTATTTTTCCAGTTGTTTTGTTAGATTTTAGCAATTTTCATACAAATTATAATGCATTTTCAACATTTTTACAGAATTTATATAAATTTAACAAAGTTTATAACAAACGATCATATATTTTCTTACTTCTTCGATCCAATATTTTTCTTGGCTTTCGTATTTTTCCAGTTATTTTGTTAGATTTTAGCAATTTTCATACAAATTATAATGCATTTTCAACATTTTTACAGATTTTATATATATTTAACAAAGTTTATAACAAACGATCATATATTTTCTTACTTCTTCCATCCAATATTTTTCTTGGCTTTCGTATTTTTCCAGTTATTTTGTTAGATTTTAGCAATTTTCGTACAAATTATAATGTATTTTCAACATTTTTACAGATTTTATATAAATTTAACCAAGTTTATAACAATCGATCATATATTTTCTTACTTCTTCGAACCGGTTTACATATCTTTTCTTATGATTTTATAAGATTTTAACAAATTTCGTATAAATTCTAATGCATTTACAACATTTTTACAGCTTTTATATAAATTTAACCAAGTTTGTAACAAACGATCATATATTTTCTTACTTCTTCGAAACAATATTTTTCTTGGTTTACATATCTTTTCTTATAATTCTATAAGATTTTAACAAATTTCGTACAAATTCTAATGCATTTTCACCATTTTTACAGATATTATATAAATTTAACAAAGTTTATAACAAACGATCATATATTTTCTTACTTCTTTGATCCGATATTTTTCTGGGCTTTCGTATTTTTTTAGTTATTTTGTTAGATTTTAGCAATTTTCATACAAATTTTAATGCACTTTCAACTTATTTACAGATTTTATATAAATTTAACAAAGTTTATAACATACGATCATATATTTTCTTACTTCTCCTATCCAATATTTTTCTTGGCTTTCGTATTTTTCCAGTTATTTTGTTAGATTTTAGCAATTTTCATACAAATTATAATGCATTCTCAACATTTTTACAGATTTTATATAAATTTAACAAAGTTTATAACATACGATCATATATTTTCTTACTTCTCCTATCCAATATTTTTCTTGGCTTTCGTATTTTTCCAGTTATTTTGTTAGATTTTAGCAATTTTTATACAAATTATAATGCATTTTCAACATTTTTACAGATTTTATATAAATTTAACAAAGTTTATAACAAACGATCATATATTTTCTTACTTCTTCCAACCGGTTTACATATCTTTTCTTATGATTTCATAAGATTTTAGCAATTTTCATACAAATTATAATGCATTTTTAACATTTTTACAGATTTTATATAAATTTAACAAAGTATATAACAAACGATCATATATTTTTCTTACTTCTTCGATCCAATATTTTTCTTTGATTCGTATTTTTTCCAGTTATTTTGTTAGATTTTAGCAATTTTCATACAAATTATAATGCATTTTAAACATTTTTACAGATTTTATATAAATTTAACAAAGTTTATAACAAAAGATCATATATTTTCTTACTTCTTCAATCCAATATTTTTCTTGGTTTACATATCTTATCTTATAATTTTATAAGATTTTAACAAATTTCGTACAAATTCTAATGCACTTTCACCATTTTACAGCTTTTCTATAAATTTAACAAAGATTATTACAAACGATCATATATTTTCTTACTTCTTCGATCCAATATTCCAACATTCTTACAGATTTTATATAAATTTAATAAAGTTTTTAACAAACGATCATATATTTTCTTACTTCTTCGATCCAAAATTTTTTTTGGATTTCGTATTTTTCCAGTTATTTTGTTTGATTTTAGCAATTTTCATGCAAATTATAATGCATTTTCAACTTATTTACAGATTTTATATAAATTTAACAAAGTTTATAACATACGATCATATATTTTCTTACTTCTCCTATCCAATATTTTTCTTTGCTTTCGTATTTTTCCAGTTATTTTGTTAGATTTTAGCAATTTTCATACAAATTTTAATGCACTTTCAACTTATTTACAGATTTTATATAAATTTAACAAAGTTTATAACAAACGATCATATATTTTCTTACTTCTTCGATCCAATATTTTTTTTGGCTTTCGTATTTTTCCAGTTGTTTTGTTAGATTTTAGCAATTTTCATACAAATTATAATGCATTTTCAACATTTTTACAGATTTTATATAAATTTAACAAAGTTTATAACAAACGATCATATATTTTCTTACTTCTTCGATCCAATATTTTTCTTGGCTTTCGTATTTTTCCAGTTATTTTGTTAGATTTTAGCAATTTTCATACAAATTATAATGCATTTTCAACATTTTTACAGATTTTATATAAATTTAACAAAGTTTATAACAAACGATCATATATTTTCTTACTTCTTCCATCCAATATTTTTCTTGGCTTTTGTATTTTTTCCAGTTATTTTGTTAGATTTTAGCAATTTTCGTACAAATTATAATGTATTTTCAACATTTTTACAGATTTTATATAAATTTAACCAAGTTTATAACAATCGATCATATATTTTCTTACTTCTTCGAACCGGTTTACATATCTTTTCTTATGATTTTATAATATTTTAACAAATTTCGTACAAATTCTAATGCATTTACAACATTTTTACAGCTTTTATATAAATTTAACCAAGTTTGTAACAAACGATCATATATTTTCTTACTTCTTCGAAACAATATTTTTCTTGGTTTACATATCTTTTCTTATAATTCTATAAGATTTTAACAAATTTCGTACAAATTCTAATGCATTTTCACCATTTTTACAGATATTATATAAATTTAACAAAGTTTATAACAAACGATCATATATTTTCTTACTTCTTCGATCCGATATTTTTCTGGGCTTTCGTATTTTTTTAGTTATTTTGTTAGATTTTAGCAATTTTCGTACAAATTCTAGTGCATTTTTAACATTTTTACAGATTTTATATGAATTTAACAAAGTTTATAACAAACGATCATATATTTTCTTACTTCTTAGATCTAATATTTTTCTTGGCTTTCGAATTTTTCCAGTTATTTTGTTAGATTTTAGCAATTTTCATACAAATTTTAATGCACTTTCAACTTATTTACAGATTTTATATAAATTTAACAAAGTTTATAACATACGATCATATATTTTCTTACTTCTCCTATCCAATATTTTTCTTGGCTTTCGTATTTTTCCAGTTATTTTGTTAGATTTTAGCAATTTTTATACAAATTATAATGCATTTTCAACATTTTTACAGATTTTATATAAATTTAACAAAGTTTATAACAAACGATCATATATTTTCTTACTTCTTCGATCCAATATTTTTCTTGGCTTTCGTATTTTTCCAGTTATTTTGTTAGATTTTAGCAATTTTCATACAAATTATAATGCATTTTCAACATTTTTACAGATTTTATATAAATTTAACAAAGTTTATAACAAACGATCATATATTTTCTTACTTCTTCCATCCAATATTTTTCTTGGCTTTCGTATTTTTCCAGTTAATTTGTTAGATTTTAGCAATTTTCGTACAAATTATAATGTATTTTCAACATTTTTACAGATTTTATATAAATTTAAGCAAGTTTATAACAATCGATCATATATTTTCTTACTTCTTCGAACCGGGTTTACATATCTTTTCTTATGATTTTATAAGATTTTAACAAATTTCGTACAAATTCTAATGCATTTACAACATTTTTACAGCTTTTATATAAATTTTAACCAAGTTTGTAACAAACGATCATATATTTTCTTACTTCTTCGAAACAATATTTTTCTTGGTTTACATATCTTTTCTTATAATTCTATAAGATTTTAACAAATTTCGTACAAATTCTAATGCATTTTCACCATTTTTTACAGATATTATATAAATTTAACAAAGTTTATAACAAACGATCATATATTTTCTTACTTCTTCGACCCAATATTTTTCTTGGCTTTCGTATTTTTTCCAGTTATTTTGTTAGATTTTAGCAATTTTCATACAAATTATAATGCATTTTCAACATTTTTACAGATTTTATATAAATTTAACAAAGTTTATAACAAACGATCATTTATTTTCTTACTTCTTCCATCCAATATTTTTCTTGGCTTTCGTATTTTTCCAGTTATTTTGTTAGATTTTAGCAATTTTCGTACAAATTATAATGCATTTTCAACATTTTTTACAGATTTTATATAAATTTAACCAAGTTTATAACAATCGATCATATATTTTCTTAATTCTTCGAACCGGTTTACATATCTTTTCTTATGATTTTATAAGATTTTAACAAATTTCGTACAAATTCTAATGCATTTACAACATTTTTACAGCTTTTATATAAATTTAACCAAGTTTGTAACAAACGATCATATATTTTCTTACTTCTTCGAAACAATATTTTTCTTGGTTTACATATCTTTTCTTATAATTCTATAAGATTTTAACAAATTTCGTACAAATTCTAATGCATTTTCACCATTTTTACAGATATTATATAAATTTAACAAAGTTTATAACAAACGATCATATATTTTCTTACTTCTTTGATCCGATATTTTTCTGGGCTTTCGTATTTTTTTAGTTATTTTGTTAGATTTTAGCAATTTTCGTACAAATTCTAATGCATTTTTAACATTTTTACAGATTTTATATGAATTTAACAAAGTTTATAACAAACGATCATATATTTTCTTACTTCTTAGATCTAATATTTTTCTTGGCTTTCGTATTTTTCCAGTATTTTGTTAGATTTTAGCAATTTTCATACAAATTATAATGCATTTTCAACATTTTTACAGATTTTATATAAATTTAACAAAGTTTATAACATACGATCATATATTTTATCTTACTTCTCCTATCCAATATTTTTCTTGGCTTTCGTATTTTTCCAGTTATTTTGTTAGATTTTAGCAATTTTTATACAAATTTATAATGCATTTTCAACATTTTTTACAGATTTTATATAAATTTAACAAAGTTTATAACAAACGATCATATATTTTCTTACTTCTTCGAACCGGTTTACATATCTTTTCTTATGATTTAATAAAATTTTAACAATTTTCGTACAAATTCTAATGCATTTTCACCATTTTTAAAGATTTTATATAAATTTAACAATGATTATAACAAACGATCATATATTTTCTTACTTCTTCGATCCAATATTTTTCTTTGATTCGTATTTTTCCAGTTATTTTGTTAGATTTTAGCAATTTTCATACAAATTATAATGCATTTTAAACATTTTTTACAGATTTTATATAAATTTAACAAAGTTTGTAACAAACGATCATATATTTTCTTACTTCTTCAATCCAATATTTTTCTTGGTTTACATATCTTATCTTATAATTTTATAAGATTTTAACAAATTTCGTACAAATTCTAATGCACTTTCACCATTTTACAGCTTTTCTATAAATTTAACAAAGATTATTACAAACGATCATATATTTTCTTACTTCTTCGATCCAATATTCCAACATTCTTACAGATTTTATATAAATTTAATAAAGTTTTTAACAAACGATCATATATTTTTCTTACTT